>CAKNXH010000922.1:602042-691064 GCA_932178445.1 Andricus quercusramuli
CAACCGAACCCAGTTCAGTTAGAACAACCAAACCATTTCTTTGCGTGTGATTGTTCTTAGAAGAAAAATGTAAAAAGTTTGGGGAAGAATAGAACAAAATTGTCTTCAATGACAAATATGGACAGCGATGTGTTTCTTGCAGGAAGACTCGGAAGAAATATACAATAACGTGTATTAATGATTTTTTTGAATGTATCGTGATGTTATTTATTTTGTAAATGAATAAACTGGAAACATGAGACATTTTGAAAATATTACTTTTTATTGCATAAGAAAAGACTTAAACTGCTCAAGTATATTAATGAAATAATACGCGTAATAAATAATTACAAATATAAACATCTTATACTGTTATAAACATTTAAATAAACGAGAAGTAAACTTCTGCATTTTTCACAGGTATATATATTTGTTCTCATCAAAACCGTTCCAATTGTTAATAGGAAAAATTTTATACGAAGTGAGAAATCGGTCATTTTGCCATAAAATAGTAGAATATTAACTAAAGAATATTCCGTATAACCGAATAGTAATATTCCTTAAAGAAAATGTATTTGTCCTAAACAATATTTCAGACAAGTAAATAAAAATATTCTATTGGAAGAATGTGTCATTAAATCTAAATTATTATCACTTTTAACACATTATTAAATGAATATTCATTTTTACATTTTTTGCCTATAGGTAAAGGACGTTTTTCTCATAAAATTTTTGTATACGTTCTCAATTGATTATTGATCACAAAGAGATATAAATATATAATTATTGAACATTTATTATTTTTGATGATAAAAAATTTCCCACAACTGAATACAAATATGCCAATAAAAAAATGTTTCATTGACTGATAGTTTCGTGTTTTCTGCAAGAAAGTGACTGGTTTGATAATTTATTTATAATTCATGTTATTAATACTAATAAAGATTTAATTTTCAAAATGTTATATGGTTATCAATCACTTTAAAACATATTCCTAATAGGTTTCATCAGAAAAACGATTTCAAAATATGCAAAAAATGTACACATTTAAATATGTCTTCAATAATTTGTTAACGTCAAAAAGAATTAATTGTTAAGTTAAGTTGAGTTAAGACTAAGTTCTGAATTTTGTCATAATTTGTATCATTAACAAAAACGCTCTTTTAATTGACGCTGTTGTTTAGGGGCCGTGCATAAATTACGTAACCTTTTTTTTCTGAATTTTTGAACCACGTACCCCCCTTTGTGAGACACCGTAAGTTTTTACCCCCCCCCCCCCCTACATCACGTAATTTTTTCCGAGGAATTTTTGTGTGTGAATTTATCACTAAATTAAATATATATATATATATATATATATATATATATATATATATACGCCGATTTCGTTCGTACAAAGACCATTTATTATTAGAAATCTTTGGTGGCATTGAACATATTTAATGACGACAAATGATCAATAAAGTAATATAATAAATATTTATATTTAACGTATCAGGTAGTACGGTAAATATTTTAAGTTGCATTTCACAATTGTTATTTTAATGGTAAGATCACTTTTTACAAACATCTTCAATGCTTTCTTTTCATTTTCAATTACTAATAGTAAAATCTTAAAACTTGAATAAGCCTACAATAGAAAAAAACTGCTACTCTATAAAATTTATTCTGATGTGCAAATGTTAGTAAGCCAATCTGCCGGTGACTTTAGAACTGGAAGAAATTGCGTCGAGTGTTTAGACGACCCGGTCCTGAATGCAATGGGGTAGTCTTCCTCTTCAATGTCCAGCTCAATTTTTGCTACCCGTTCTACATCTTCTGCTCCTGTTTTCTCATCTTGTAAGACGCACAGAAGTCCCAGATAACAATACGTGCCGGCACGTGATCGGCCCGACAGGCTGGAGACCAGCGTGCCTGCTAAATGCACGCGACAGGCCGGCAGAATCGGAATGCGACCGAAGGGCGTACAACAGCAGACAACGGTCCGGCACATTAGACGCCCGTCGGGCTTGCAAACGGCGAGGAACTACGGGCCTGCGACTCGCACGACCGCTGCACGCTGATAGTGCGAGTTGTTTGAGATCTAAACCGCGCATGCGCGTTTTGGATCAGCTGTTCTTGTCATGTGGCGTTCACACCCGTGAATTTTCGCTCTGATGTGAGTGAAAGTGTGCGATTTGCAAACAAAATCAACAAAATTAGCAAATAGCACAAAAGGTAATTAAATTCTGCGTATAATAATATAAAGTCCAAGTTGAAAGAAAAATGTCAATATTATAAAAAGATATATCTTTTTATAGTATTGGCATTTTTCTTTCAAACTGGACTTATTATACACAGAATCTCGGAATTACCTTTCGTGCTATTCGGAAATTTTTATTTTATTTACATACAAAAATATTTTATTAATTTTACTCTACTCGCACACTCAGCCTGCATTTTACCGGACCGTCGGTCATGCAATTCGCCGGACCGCTCCGCTCCCGCCTGTCGGGCGGGCATATAGACATCAATGGTGTGCACATTAAGGTACATATCTGCCGGCACGTCGGTCCGATCGATTGGACCGAGGGCCGGCAGATCGCTTGCAGCCAGTGGGCATTTTTTTATCTGGGGTTCTTCGTCGCTCTGCGCCTCTATACGTGCAGGTTTCATTACCCTCAAAGCTCTTGCAGAATGGTTAAGGGCCTTGATGTGTGATGAGGCTCGCTTTTTGGTTGCAAAATATTGCCCACATGTTGAACATACCCTGCTACTTAGTTGAGACTGCACAGATTTCACATACTCATTTTAAAAAATAATTTGAATTGCTATACTAGTTTTCCGTATGCTTGCTTATCCAAATGCAAATTCCACTCAGCTGTTCAACTAACACGACACACGTGTAGCAATTTTGTATCCCATCACGTCTTCGCCGTCGGTATTTATGTATAAAGAGTGAGGATTAAACAAATGCCGACGATGCCGACTGGAGAGGTAGTAGATGGTAACTGAATTAGTTATTTCAAGTTGTGACGTCACTTGGCAAAATGTCTGCACGTCACGGGCTCAGCAATAATACCGATTGAATTGGACAAAATTTTATTTTTGTAATAACTAGGAAAAGAATAATTTTCTAACATAAGTGTATTTGAATATTATGTGTTTTTTTTTTTCAAATGCTATTGAATTAAATGATAAATTCATTATAAACAAGAATAATAGATTTTATTGAATAATCAACTTGCTTCTCGAAAATTGAAACCAATATATAAATACGCTTGTGGTGAAGATCATTCCTTTTTCAATTGAAAAAAAACTAATGTTTCTTCCCATGCAATTGGTATTATTGTTTGCCACTTGGCGTAAAGACATCTTGGATTTTCCCCACCTCACCTGAAATACATAATCTCCAGAAATGTTTGAAAATTCCAGTACTAGATCGCGCTGACAAACAACTGATTCCACGTAAAAGTTATAAATGTATGTTTTACTTTTGATTTTTAGTTATTCGCAGCTTGCAAAAATCTTACGTGAGAAATGTTTTCGACCACGTACCCCCCATGTAAGACAGCATAGAAAAATCGTTGACCCCCCCCCCCCTGCCCCCACGTAAAGAAGTTTACGTAATTTGTGCACGGCCCCTTAGATTGCAGAATAGATTTTTATGCCGACATAAGCTATTATGTCGACAAAAAAGGAGAGTTTCACGCACATCAGCTGTCACTCAAGACAAGAGTAGACGGAACGTGGGAAAGGGGTAGGGATTTGACCAACATTATTTTTTTGACACATTTTCTTAACGAGATATTAAAATTTGATTGATAATTTGTTTCAAGGCTTGAAAGGAAGGATAAGTTCATTAACCAACCATTTTTGATCAACGGTTCTGGTTTTATCCATGGAACACGCTTTTGGAAAAAAATGCATCTTCCAGCAAATCTATATGAAAAATGGAAAAAATGTTAAGAAGCAAAATTTTGTATCTCGGGAAGACCTACAAATTTGCTTGAAACTATTTTCTAATAAGACGCATACTTCTTGTTTTAATCTTAAAAAAATGTTTTTCAGAAAAAATCCGTTTTTCGTTTAAACTATGCAAGGAACGATAAAATTAAAAAAAAAATTGTTTATCTCAAAAACAGATAAAAATTTTCTTTAATAATTTTCGGATGAAGTACTTAATCTGTATTTTAATTCTGCAAAATGACTCAATAATGCAAAATGTTTTTAAAAATTTTAGTTTTCAGTGAAACTATGCGAGATAAGGAAAAATATTAAACACAAAAATTGTTTAACC
Source organism: Andricus quercusramuli (assembly GCA_932178445.1). Lineage (NCBI taxonomy): Eukaryota > Metazoa > Arthropoda > Insecta > Hymenoptera > Cynipidae > Andricus > Andricus quercusramuli. The sequence continues at coordinate 606,301 of CAKNXH010000922.1, forward strand.
TTAAAATTTCTATAAATTTTATTTAAACTATTTTTTGGTGAGACACGTAATTTTTGTTTATATCGTGGATAGTTTTATTAACAATAAAAAATTACACTTACAACCAAAACTATGCGAGATACGACATTTTAAAAATAGTCAAGTTGATCATTTTATGATAAGACGCGTAGTTTTGATTTAAATCGTGAAAAATACCATTGAAAATAACAATCTTGAATTTATAGAAAAACGAAACAAAGTATACTAAAATTTTTGAAGACAAAATTTTTCGCCTAAAACAGAAATTCCAGAGAGTGTTACAGAAAATAATATACTATACATTTGCAATAATAGAGTGCAACATATAAAATTTTTCATTCATGATAATTTTAAATCGAGTACGAGGCGCGATACATTGAATGAGAAGGTATTCGTTAAAGCAAAAGGAGCCTTAACAAAAGAGAATTCAAAATCATTAAATGACACACAGCAAAAAGCAAGTATTGATACGAATTGAATTGAAAAGATTAAGACACCCAGCAAATCCCGCTCTGCGACAATGACGCAATGGACCTAATTGTCAATGCGTGTCAATTCGTGAAGACCGTATTTCAGCAAGATTTCAGGATTTCAGCGAGTGTTGATTTATGCAATTTAATCCGTAACAGGAAAACCAACGTGCGGGTCATATCGAATTTATTGTAAATATTTAGTAAATTGTCTCGTAGCTCAGTGGCGAGTACTCTGGACTGATACACGAGGGATCGCTGTTTCAAGTCTCGACGCATGCACTTTTTATTAATTTTTTTCTAACTGACCTTGACCACACATTCATATGAATTCACACGCATTCAATTCGCTCTGTCTCAATTCATCTGCATGCGTCTCAATGCGTTTAAACAGATCAGAAAGCAGGATTCACGCGCATTACAAAAATGTTAATTCGCTCCAATCCATATCAATTCTTTATTTTTTGTTGGGCATTTGCAAATTACTTAACCGTTAATTTTAAAACGTCTGTCATAGCACAAAAAAAACTTGGGGTAAATAGTGTTGCAGGTAATTTCGTATTTTCACCTGTTCGTATTGGTAAAACACAAATATTACCCTTGATGGGCAGAAAGTGTCTTTTGTTCTCATTGAAGTTGTCACCACCGCCTTGAAAATTGGGAAGCCACTAGCTTTGAATCGCTGAGGTGAAGTTAGCTGATGGTTGGTGTAACAGGCAAATCGGATAAGTGCGGCTTCATAAAGGCTGTTTTGCCGAATCGTTAGAACTGTCAATAGTTCAATATGACATTTACCAGGCCTTCAAGGTAAACACTGAGAATTACTCCCGGACGTAGGTAAACGCAGAATAATACCCCAGCTGTGCGAGTAAAGTTTACCCACATGGGGTAATTTTTGTTGCAGGTAATCTTTACCCCGAATCCCGGGTAAAGTTTACACTCAGTTTTTTCTGTGAGAATGTGGGGAAGTACAAAGGCCAAGAGCACAGGGCGAGGTGAATACATTAATAAGCGCGAAGCGCGAAATGTGACTGGTGCGCTCAAAATTGTAAAGGAAGCAACCCCCAGGAAAGTGACTAAGTTCGGAGTTCTTTCATAATTTGTATCATTAACAAAAACGCTTTTTTAATTGACGCTGTTGGTTATATTACAGAATAATTTTTTATGTCGACATAAGCTATTATGTCGACAAAAAAGGAGAGTTTCACGCACATCAGCTGTCACTTAAGACGAGAGGAGACGGAACGTTGGGAAGGGGTAGGGATTTGACTAACATTATTTTTGTGAACAGTCTGACGGATGCCTTCCCGCCCCCACAAGCTGTTGGAAATGGGTAGGGGTTTATTCAACATTATTTTTGTTGCCATTACATATTTATTTTTTATTTTTGTGACATACATATCTCGATTGCCATCGACAGCCAAGGGCGTCCTTTCGTCTCATATCGTGACAGACCCATATTTGAGACATCGCAGTGACAAAAGTAACAATAATTTAAAAGTTTTGTCTTATCAAATCGCTTCCTTTATTGCCCAGTTGAAGATTCTAATAGTTTGTTTCCGAAAAAAAAATCCAGCCAAAACAGAGGTGACGCCCCTATTCTGCAATTGCACCGCACCACGCTGTTTTTTTGCAACAATCACCTCGGAAGCTGCACCCCAAAGACTGCTCCAAAATAACCTGTCATCCCACTAAAAAAAAAAAGTCAGGAATCGTCAGAAATGGCAAAAAGTTCTGACGATCCCTGAACATCCTGACCATTCCTAACAAGTCTGACGATTTCTGAATATATGCTAATTCACATTCTATCAGGTAGCTCATCGGCTAGGACCGCAGGTAGGCTAACCCAAAAGGATTAGAAATTGAAAATAAATTTTTTTACAAAGTTTCATATACAGATTCAAAAGTTAGAAATTCAGTAATTACGGGTTTCGACGACTTCAGATACCTAAAAATTTTCCTAAAAAATTTCAAATTAGATCAAATATAATGTGTCTTGTAAAGAAAAAGAGATACGTCAAAACGGAAAAAATTTTCAGATTCACCTTCAGAGTCATTCAACATATAAATATTATTAATTAAATATAAGTAAAAAAAGAATATGCATAAATGAATATAAATAAATATTATAAATAACCTGGGAAATATAAAAGGGATTAGGTTTTATGGCATATTCCATTCTTGGACCCCTAATAAAAGGATTATCCTTCGAACCCCAGCTCTGACTATTTCTGAACATTTCTCACGAATTCTGACGATTTCGGTCGAGAAACGTAACAAAAGTGGTCAGGAATGGTCAGAAGTCCTGACTTTCTTTCTAAAGATTCCTGAATTTTTTTTAAGCAGGGACTTTGAAACTCACTTAAGGCTTCTCTGAAACGGTGCGAGATGGCGCCACCGCACAGCTACTTGCTGAGCTTTGGCATGTGGCAGCGCCAGCGGTCAAGATTTGAACCTGGTTTCGGAGCATGCGTCACAATGCTATATACACTGAATACTTCTCTCTTTTCATTTTATTTTCAGGTACAAAAAGCACCGTACACCCAGGAGATTGATGATGATGCAAAAAAATGTTTGTTTCCAGATTTGTCTTTAACACTTTTAGTGACGTGAGATATACGTAAAATACATGAATTTTCCAGCAAATAGTTGCGTTTTCAACTAAAAGTTTATTTTTTCATATTCTCACCAAAAAACATTTTAATATTCAATCAACAACAGTTGAATGAAACCAAAAAATATGTTATGTCAACAAATTAGTTGAATCCTCAACGAAAAAAGACTGATTTCCTGTATAAGAGTTTAGTTTCAAGCCACAGAATATAAAGTTTTAACAAAAAATTTAAACTTCTAGCCCGAAAAGAAATATTCTCAATTAAAAAAAGAATAGTTACCTCCCTAGTAGCACGGAACGTTCGCGGAACGTGTAAAATGTCCTCCCTTGCAAGGCCGTAGCCAAGAAAATTTTTCAGGGGGGGAAGTGCAGCCGGAAAAAATTTCGGGCAGGGATATGCAGCAGAAAAAATTTCGGGAGGGGGGTTATACAGCGGCACACAGGAGATTATATGTATATTATGTACATGTTTCAAAAATTTCGGGGGGGGGGGGGATCAAACAAGCATCATCATCCCCTGGCTACGACCTTGCTCCCTTGGGAACGTTCCAGGAGCGTTCGAGGAACGTTCAACTGGAACCTGAGGGGAACCTTCCATGATTGTTGTTTTTAACAACAATTATCTCGTAAACCGTAAGAGATAGGAAAGAATAGATTTCATTTTTGAGTTTTAAGTACCGCATATACTACACTATAATATGATATCTTTATTATTAATTGACATCGATTTTAACCTATCACTTAAGTTTTACGCGTTTTTTATTGATAATAATAACAATAACGTTAATTTATGTTTGGAACGTTCCAGTGAAACTATCCCAAGCGGCGGACATTTTACAACTCCCTGGAACGTTCCGCTGTAACGTTCCGAAAGTTTCCGTGGAACGTTCCGGGAACGTTTCAGGAACGTTCCGTGCTATTAGGGCTGTTTAGTTTAGAATATTTAACTCATGTCTGAAAAACAACGAATTTTCACAAAAGTATTTCAATTTTCAACCTTAGAAAAGATCTATCTACTAAAATGATGAGTCTTAAAAAAAAATTAGTTTTCAACGAAACTGTTCAATTTTTAGTTGAGGTAATGAATTTTCAACTAAAATTATGAATCTTCAATATAAAAAAAAGAACTTTCGACTAAATAGTTGAATTTTCAACTCAAAGATTAATTTTCTACAAGAATAAAACGAATCTTCAGCAAAATAGTAAATTTTTTACCCAAGCAGATAAATTTCTTTCCAGTAAAGAAATCAATTTTCCATCAATTAAAATAACTTTTGCAACAAAAAGATGAATCTTCATCTAAGAAGATTCAAGTTATATAAAAAACAAAACGTTATAAATGACCATGTCCAGATACCATAAGAATATATTTATTTTTTTATTCACCTCATATTGTTGTTAGGTATTTTCTAATCAAATATGCTGCATCTGTCGTTTCTCATAAACTATATGTTTAACATTGCGCGCTAATTTTACATAGTCCAGATTTTCACCGGCGGCGGCGCTGAATGCCAAAGCAGCTTTCAATTCGTCTCAAACTCCCTGCAGCTGATACATGGCTATCTCATTTACAGTGTATATGCATATCAGTGGACTCAGGCGGAAAAATGTATACGTAAAAAAAGTCACGAACTTGTAGCTATAGCTCTCGGATACCTTCAGACTTGGATATAAAAGAAAAAATTTTATATGTATGATTCAATTTTAATTAATTTATAAATTCGCAACTCAGAGAATTCAAAGCCTCAAAGGCTGCTGACTCACCAGTTTCTAAACATAAACCAGGAGTGCGCCCTAATAGCACGGAAAGTTCCGCGGGCACCTCCGGAACGTTCCCGGAACGTGTAAAATGTCTTCCACCAGGGAACGTTCCACTGGGAAATGAAAGGGAACCTTCCATCATATTATTGTTATTTTTAACAACCATTATCTCGTAAACCGTAAGAGATAGGTTACAATGGATGTCATCTTTGAGTTTTGAGTACCGCATATACTACACTATAATACGATATCCGATCATAAATTGACATCGATTTTGACCTATCACTTACGGATTACGCGTTATTTGTTGATAATAATAAAAATATCGTTAATTTATGTTTGGAACGTTCCTGGAACGTTCCCAAGCGGCGAACATTTTACACGTCCCGGGAACGTTCCTGTAACAATCCGCTGGAACGTTCAGAAAGTTCCCGCGGAACGTTCCGTGCTATTAGGGCGTGAACACTCAGCCATCGAGACCAAACAAAATAGGTATTATAAAACTTCTAACAGCTCATCCGGCAAACTCAAAGCACACATAAGAGCGCACACACGCAACTGGCGTTTGGGCGAGCGCGTGTGCGGGCCACGTGCAGTCGAACCTACTTTCCAGTTGCCAGATTTATCAAGCAAGCTCGTGAGTGCTCTGAGAATCTTTTCTCAGTCCGAGACCCAGCTACAAGTTCGTGACTTTTTTACAGACAAATTTTTCTCGTGCAGTACAGCAGGGGCGAACCTGGACCAATCTATGGTTCTTTCAACACCAACATCCGAGACCACATTATCATCCCATCGCGGAAGTTGAGCACCAAGCAGCGCGGATACAACTTCGGATGGGTGATCGAAGAGAGCCATACTGATGTGTCCACACAAGCGAATCCGGGACGAAAGGCCGATCGTCAGAAAGTCCACCTCACCAACTTTTGGAGTGAACCTCGTGAAAGGAAATATCCCAGATAACAATGCATGCGGACGCACATGGGCGCATGGCGTGCAAGCACGATGTGTCGGCAACAATGCAAGCACGGTGACAGCACGTTCTGAGCGTTATAAGTAATCCTGCATAGTGCCCGCACACGGTCTGCGTGATATGCAGCACAGCGTGCATCTATCATGCTCTTCACGTACTTAGGGCAAAATGTCGGCATGTAGCGTGCACTGAAGATTGCGGCACAAAAAGCGCATTATTACTAAAAACATAATATAGCAGTTGTGTGAAAATAAAACTCTGATCAAATTCGCTTCATGCTCTAAATTTTTGTTATTTTCCAAGTTCATTTTACAGACAAAAAGTCGAAATAAAAGTGAATAATTTTTTTTTGATTCAAATTAAATAGAGATTTTTTCTTGGGTTTTGGTTCGGAAAATTAGCTTGGAGTATAAACAAATTTTGAGGCAAAGACCAAAGTCGGCAAGAGTTGTAATTGTTTAAAAATAATTTTTTGAACTCTAAAATTTAAGATTTTTTAAGTTTTCTTGGCTTAAATTAAAGATAAGATTTTAAACTCGATGTCGTATAATTTTCGCCGAAATATCGTGGTTCGAAGTCAGAAGTGATTTTTAATAGCGCTCACAAGAGTCGTGCGCTCAATTTCCGACGGTAGTGTAGGTATATATTTCTCGCTCATACATTATTTAAGAGGTAGCAGGAATAATGTTGTGTATTTCGCTTTTGGAATAAACACCTGTTGCATCATCAGTTGTGAAAGAACAACTTTCCTGTCACTTATGTTATTTTTAACATCTTGTTTCCAATAATTATAACTCAAAACACGTGCATGCTAGCACGACGCTGGCACGCACGTGCGGACACGCGTGCGGCGCATATGCGACGCATATGAGGACACATATGTCTGCACTCTTGCCCTCACGTCTTGCCGATCGGTCGACACACGTGTAAGCACCATGCGGGCAAGGTGTGAGCAAATTGTTATCTGGGTACCAACGTAAGATCACTTTAATACCAGTTTCAAACAACGTTTGGTCTTTTTTTGGTCTGTACCCTTCATCCTATACATGCATTATTTTTAGGAATAGCTGGCTGTATCAACAGGACTGTGGTCTTCTGGGGACGAGGGCAGCTTGATGGTAACTCTTCAACGACATGTCATTGAAAGTTGTCATCTCGATAGCTGTGATGGATGAACATAGAAACCTACCTTATCAACTCAATAAAGACATTACCAATGAATTTTTGGGCACCACACAACCAGTGCCTAAAGTACCTCATCGCGAAACTGCGCATGCGCAACTTTTCCATCCGTGCCTGAATAAGGTCCTCAAGAAACAATTGAGAAGCATTCATACTACAACTTTAAATGTACATGTTGCCAAAGTAATTTATAGAAATTATTACATACTTAATTCTTATCAGATGCTTATGAAAAGAAAAAATTGGTTAAGAATTGTAAGCTTCAACCAATTTTGAATAGTAAATTACTAATTTGGACCACTGTGCTGCGCGGTGCACGGTGGCAGGGCTGTGTTATCGTCTGCCCGGTTCTCGAGGGTCAGCAGGCTCTCTTTCCGAAACAAAAGCTCGTTGTAAAACGACGAGTAAAGAGTCGAATGGGAGTATTAATCTCGGGTATAAAGTAAGATAAGTGGGCCGTGGCGGCCAGTGCGCGTAGTATAGCGGAAACTGGCTTCGCGAAACTAATTCCAGCCTCTAATGGTTCTGCCAATAGCAATTTCTGTAGGACCGAATAGTGGTGATTTCTAGATCTAAGAGCTGAGAAACTTTCTCGGTTTTCCGAGAGAGGAAGAACACGCGCCCGTATGTGTTTGGGATGGAGAGAGAGATAGAACGCTAGTTCAATTTCCTTGGGAGACGCATACAGCGAAATGGTCGAAATAGCCGGCTCGAAAACTAGCGAAAGAGAACACTGATACCTTTTTTTTCGCATAAAAAAATAAGTTCGCACCCTATAAAGGACTTGGACTAACCAGATCCTTTAAAATTATTTGCCCGTAATTTGTTAAGAATATATGTCGTATATTCACCCATGTACCGAGTAATCAATAAAAACCGAGGGGAAATTAACTCCTAAAAATGCGGTCAAGCGGAGGTGGATTACACGGATTATTTCAGATTATCCTGGATTACCTCCATATACAGAATTGCTCTAAATAATTTATGGATACTTTGGATGCATATGATTACTCTGGATTAGATGAAATTATGGTGTATAACTTCGCCTAAACTAGGCTTACGCAAATTTTCAAACAACAACGATTAATTTTTCCAAAAAATTAGTTGAATTTGTTACAAAGAATGAGCTTCAAGCCAAATACTTGAATTGTCGACTGAAATGATGCATCTCTTACCAAAGAATGAATTTTAAACCAAGTAGTTAAAATTTCAACCAAGTAGTTGAAATTGAAATTTTCAACTCAAGAAGATAAATTTCCGACAAAAAGGTGAATTTTCAACAACAAAAATTATTTTTACAACATTTTAAACTATTTTGACACCGTGCATTGACTTTCAACCCAATAATTGAATTTTAATTTTCTATTAAAAACATTTTTTTTTAACAAAAAAAACTAATTTTGAGCAAATTAGTTACATTTGTTACCATATTTCAATTACGTGTGGGTATCATATCGAATTTAATATAAATAGCTTAAGATTTCATGTCGAAATTCAATAAATTTTCAACAGAATAGTTGAATTTTTAACTGAAATTATGGCTCTATAACCAAAAAAAATTAATTTTTGACAATGTACTTCTACTTTTAAACAAGTAATCAAATTTTCGATCAAAACTATGAATTTTCTTAATGAATGAAATATTTCTCAAGAAAAGAAACAAATTTTTGACGAAAAAATATGATCATACAAGCAAACATACGTGAATTTTTTACGAAATACGTGATTTTTTATCCAAAAAGGTGAATTTTCAACAAAACCATTTTGAAATGTATTCTAGAATTCTTTGACAGAAAAATGAATTCTCAACAAAGTATTTTCAATGTTTTAGTTGAATTTTTAGTGAAGATTTTCTCTAAGCAAGCAAACAATAGATTTTTTAATAATATAATAAATTTTTCAACTGCAGAAATAAATTTTCTATGATAATAGTCCAATTTTCAACTTAAGAAGACGAATCTTCATAAAAAATGGCATTTTAATAAAATTGTTGAATTTTCTACAAAATAGATTTATTTTTCAGCAACAAAGAAAATGAATTTTCAAGCAAATAGTTGAATTTGTATATTAGTATATTACACCAGATTACAAGAGGATTCAAAGTAAATTATTTTGGACTATATATAACTCTAGATCAAAAGCTATTTACTCCATCTTATTTTCGTGAAAATAAGATTTCATAGCTTTTTACATTAAAAGAAGCTTTGACCAGTAATCCACCCTCTTATTTCCTACCACCATCATCAATTTATTTTACCCTGGTCAACACCTGAAGATTTTCTAAAAGTTAATTTTCTGTATAAGACGTTCTTATTAAACGCTTTAAAAGTTACGATCAATAGGTAATCTACAGATAATCGCTTTTTGCGATAACAATATATCTTTGTGAGTTACTGTGATAGCGATTAAAAATTTACTGTAACATCGTTGACTCAGGCGTGTGAGATTTATCTTTCAAACTCTCTAAAAGTGTTTTTTTTTTTTTTAATTTATACAATTGTTTCAAAGTTTCAAACAGACCGCTATAGAAGACGCTGTATCAATTTTCCATGTAAGCAGCAAATTACCTTGAAACTGAAATCATTATGTAAATTATGTTATCAGTTTTAACGACTTTGCGAGCTAATGTTTTTTTCTTGAAACTGACTCTAATGAAATGTCAATATCTTAAAAGGACAAGTTTAGCGTTGATCATCTATGAGATAACCACTATTTAATCTTGGGAAGCACTAGAATATTCTTTAGTAACAGCCTCGATTGAATTCTGTAATAATACATTAATAAGTTTTTCGTCCATTTACAGAAGATGATGATTTTTTGTACTCTCGTCATATCCCTGACAGCCATCCTCAATTCTATTGGTGAATAATATCATATAATATATCTATAATTTCAAATACGTTTCTTTAAACTTTATGCAAATCAGGATTTTTGCGACTTCATCCGCATTGGATCCGAATTGCTATGTCGTTTCGAACGTTATTTGGGTTTTTTTCGAAGTGATTATGAATTTGATCTGAATCCATTCCCGGGAAGTCCCAGTATTACAAAAAACATTCACGCCTCTAATCTATGAGATAAGATCAATATGATAAATGTATTATATAATACAATGAGGCATAAGTTTATTCATTCGTTACAATTTTTAATCAAATTCTACATTTATACATTAACCAGTATTTCCTTACATTATTGAAGATAAGTATTGTTCAAGATATACGTAAAACTATGAATAAAAAAAAATAATAATACTTTTGAGAGTTAATCTGAATTCTATCGTAATTGCCGTTCTCTTGCAAATTTTAGTTGAGTGCAGGGCCGTTTCTGGACATTCGGCCGCCTGTTTGTTTTTTAGATCGCTGTTGCGATACGCATACAATTTCAAGTAAAATGTATTCGACTTGCTTTCATCTTGGAAAATGCTTCTATCAGTTGTCGTATTTGTAAACAATTTGCGATTTCATATGCGATAGAAATGATAGCTAAGCATACGATCTTCGGTCATTGTTGTTCCTAGACAATTTTTTTATAATCTTTAGTTTCGAAAACGATCTTTCCCCAGCTGCATAGGTTTCAAAGAGGTTCATCATATAATTCGGGCCCTTCCAAATCCGAATTGTTTTCACTTTCGTTTGGTAATTTAAGTTGCAAATTTTCACATTTTTTAAGCAGATCATAATTAATGATATTTCTCAGATTTAAATCATTGAAAATAAAATCCAAAAGCTTATTACATATTTAAAGAAATTCAAATATCTGATTTAAAGAGCTGATGGCTGTATCGAATACAGTAAAATAAAACTCAACTTTTAAGCAATGCTGCGGATCATGAATATTACCTCTTCCTACAATATTTATTTGGTTGTTAGACTCATCAAACAACAAGAACTTCCTAATTGCACCTGATTGTTTCTCAATAAGTGACTATTTCTTCTTTCTCTTTCTGCACTGATAACCAGATAGGCGTTTTGTTTTTCTCTCGGTCATTACAAATAAATAAATTTGGTGATTTTATTAATCTAGTCTAAATATTTCGATGAAGGGCAAAATTACATTTTTCTGGTTATTTTGTATTATATTAATAACATTTAAAGCAAGAAGTTGATCATTTTTCGTCTTAAAACCCATTGTATTGAATATAGAAAACATTGTCATGTGAATTATAAAGCTTTCAAATATGATTAACTCAAATAACATATAGTAGACTGCTGTTAGTTTAAACAATTTTTTTATCAGCCTATGTAAAAATTACATTGATTGAACTCATTTATTTAATCTCTGTTTAATAATCTTTCCTTTAGAAAATTCAGAATAGCGAACCTAGGTAGGATAGAAAGCGCGTTATTCTCATAAATTTAATAAAAGATACAGCAATATACTGCTTATAGTAGGCTAGAAAGCGCGGTATTTTTATAAATTTAATAAAAAATATCGCAATATGCTGCTTAAAAATGTAAAACAACATACACGTCCGAATCTCAACTTGCATTTTCTATTTTTTATTCCTTTGTGGTTAAAAATGAACCACGTGTAAGGAAAGACAAATCGTTTATGATAAGAACCATTATTCATCGTCTATTTCACTTTCTGAAAGGTCTTTAATATACATTTGAATTATTTTTATGTTCTGAAGAAAACAATTATTATAAACCGATTTTTCAAAAATAGTAATTTTACACGTTTATGTGAATTCTTTTTCAAGAACCTAAACATAATTTGAATGTATATTAAAGACATCCCAATAACTATGCAAATTTGTGGAAAAAACATATTATAAAAAAACACCAATTTTATGAGCCTAGTGTCTTGTATTCTGTACAATTCTACATTATGATCTACTGTTTAAAAAAAAAATCATTTTTCTGTAGAGACAAATTCGTGATCAGCGATCTCTACATAATTATTATCGAATTTCTTTTTCCTTCAACGTGGTTCATTTTTAACCCAGAAGGAATAAATACAGTTTCTCTTGTGTACGTATTTTAAGATTGCTCCTCTGTTATTTCAAGCCAACAATGAATGAAGTAATACAACACATTTTTGACAGAAACGATTTCTTTCTTTTTTTAAAATCAGAAATCTTATTTTGAACAATTAAAAATTTAATTTTTCTCAACGACAAAAAATATGAATAGCAGATAATAGTTGAAAATTGTTTCCCTCTCTGAAATCTATAAAAATATACTCTTACTAGATTTTTGTTTATTTTATCCAATTCCCCAAAGAATGGAAAAAGTCGATCAAAATCGACTGAAATAGAATTTATTTTAACGAACTCCAAAAATCTTATTTTTAAAAACATTTGTGCCTAGCTCGATGTCAATGGTGAGTAAATGCTATTTTAGCCTATTTTCATAGATTTGTTCTATTTTGTTAGAAAAATCAGTCAAAGCACACAAGATAAATATCTGGTATACCGTTTCAAGAAAAATGAGATTATTGATCGATAAAATTAGGTTTGCTTAATTTTAGAAATAAAACACAATTTTTCTTTATTTTAAGTTCAGGATCCTTAATATTATCATAGAAATGTTTTTAAAATTGTTATTGAACTAAAAACAAACATTTAAAAAAATTGTGTAGTTAGTTAAAATACATGCTCTTTTAGTACATTTTGATCGATTTACATATTCTACTTTCATGGAAAAATTGGTTGAAGTACACAAAACAAACAACTAGTAAGGGCATAATTTTATGAGAGATGAACTGCTATTCATGTTATGTGTCATTTTTGAGAAACATGAAATTTCAATAGTAAAAAATAAAGAAATTGTTTCTCTCAAAAACGAGTAGCACGATTTTTTTCTCTCTTGGCCCAAAATAACCGGGCCGACAATACATATACAAAAGGGAAGCCATATTTTTTTTAATGCCTCTAAAACTGCTATATTTTTTATTTTACAAAATGTAGAAAAAAAACTTTCAATGTTACAGGGGTACTATGTTAAAATAATTCTTTACAAATTCACGGATATAAGTGAAGGCAGCCTAGTTCATTTTCGTGAATCTCAGAATAATTTTTGGTAAATCGTTTAGTTAGAACATTCTGCACTTTTCACAGGATTTTCTGTAAAAAATATAGAAGAATACATGCTGCAACCATAATCTATAAGATTAGCATAATTAGCGGACTCTTTTTCTCCGTGAATAATTGAATTGAATAATAATTTTTTAAAGTGAAAATATAATAAGTTTAATACATAGATACCTCATTAATTTATGTGCTGACTTTCCTGAACGCTTTTTAAAAACTGCTTTCATCTTTATGTATCGAAGAAGACACCACTTAGAACTTGCACTGTCTTTACATGATGACGAATACCTGTGTACTGGATGCTGTATACTGGAAAACTGTACAGATATGTAATAATAGGGCAATAAAGTCATCAAATTTACGTATACTCCACCTTCACTCTGTCTAAATTGCTACTTGGGTGAGATTATGAATCACCTTAACGCACCTTTGCACCTTTCAGATTTTCGAAAGCTATATGTAGGGCATTTGAACGAATATAGCGACGGCTATAGCGGCCGCCCCCCAACAAGACCTTTACCTTGCCGCCCGTGTGCAGCGCACACATTGCACCCTGTCCAGGAACGGCCTTGGTCGAGTGTGTTCGAAATAGTTACGAATTTAATTTGAATTTACATCGGTGGAATGCAGAATGTGCGTGTATTATAAAAAATGGAATTCTAAAATTGTCCCTATCAAAGCGAAATTTATACGAATTTTAAAAGCAGAATTACATTGAGTTGAATGTGACGTAGGGGAAACACTTAAGGAAAGAAGTCGAAACAGATCCAGAACTTGAGAATATATTTTTTTCCGGGGGAGACCGGAACTATCCAGTTTTAAATTCATAATAAGAGATTAGTCCAAAAAGGCGGCCTACAAAAAGTATTTCCGAGAATATTTAAATACATTATCTATAATAATTTAACATTATATTATTGTTCAATTTGAAAGCTTAGCCTTTGTAATTTATCGACATTTAAAATAAAATAAATATTTTTTTTCAAGTTTTTACGTAAATATCAATAATAATCTTAAAATTCTATTCAGTACTTGTATGTATATTTAATCTCTCCCTTTTACGGGTTTGAGGGCCTCCGCTCCCTGTACATATCTTTACATTTCATCCTTAGCCTAACTTATTCGCTGCTTATATTCTAAATCTTCGCCTTCCATGATAACAGTCATATTAATACTATTATTCTTAACTTTCTACAAATCTAAGCATGAGCGACCTTCCAGGGCTTCCGTTTTCTCTTACCATCAATTGCATTTTCAACGATTTAAAATTTACCATTTTTCTAGTGACTTTCCTTCACAGAGGATTACCCGTTTGGCTCTGCCCTGTTCCCTTGCTTTCTCTTATTTCTTCCAGCTTTTTCATCCACATCACTCCCTGTCCATTACCATCCAAGATCCATCTGACACCTCTCTAACACGTGTGCCCATGACTCCACCTCGTATCCACATACTCTGCACAAATTATCCTCTTCATCCATCCAATATCTACAAGATCTCTCTCCTTCCCCCATTCTAAACCGTACCACCCTATTCCATTTGTCTTCCTTTTTCATCTTTTGCAAATATTCTGGTTCCGTCAACCCTTTGACCATCATATACCACCTATTGTACTTCTAATCCATAATCTTTCTCCATCTCTCTTCTCCTTGTCTTACTAATAGCTCTAATTCTATGTTCTGCCAATCCAGAACCCCTTCCTGCATATCACAAACATTCCTCATTTTTGTCCTTTCTTCCTCCCATTTCGAGTTTCCCAAATTTCCTCTCGTCTCCTTGTTCCGAACTTCGTCCAAGCATACTTGTGCTATCCTGCTCCCCTCCCCCCTTTTCAATTTCTCTTCAAACCTCCAGGCTCTCTTAATTTGTCTCGTTACCATTTTCTCCCTTCCTAGTTCTTCCCTCAACATGTATCCTGGGCAACTCCAACTAACCCCCATTACCCCTCTCAGAAATCTCTCATGCATACTTTCCACTTTCCTATGTTCTTTCCATCCCCAGACTTCTACCCCATAACCCAATACCGCCCATACCAACGCATCAAACAACCAGACCCTCATTCTCCAATCGTCCTTGAACCTTCTCTTTCCTATACCCCATACTTGGCCCATTACTTTGCTCGCACATTCGATTCTCTTCCTCACCTGCACCTCGTTTCCCCCTCCTGCCTCAAACCAGAAACCTAAGTAACAGAACTCCTCCACAGTTTCCACTGTTTGTCCGTTCATCTTCCAACCGTAACCTATTTTGGTCTTTCTCTTTCTGAAGCACATCACCTTGGTCTTCCCTACGTTCACCGGCAGTTCTTTTGCTCGTACATATTCTTCGAAAATTTTTATCATTAGGTTCATACCCTTTTCATCGTCTGCTAATAGAACTACGTCGTCCGCGTATGCTAGAGAGTACAGTTTGCTATTACCCAGAATCGTCCCCCCTTTCCCTTTCTCCTTTAGCTTCTCCTCTAAGTCTGCCAGCAGCATATTAAAGAGCAGCGGACTCAACGGGCAACCTTGCCTAAGACCTCTTTCTGTCCAGAAAACCTCCCCTTTTTCCCCCCTATCTTCACCCTAATCCTGGTTTCAGTAAAAATTTCCTTTATCCTCTTCACTAACCCTTCCTCTATTCGCTTCTCTTTCATTGCCTGCCATAGAACTTTTCTATTCACTGAGTAAAAAGCTGCTTTAAAATCTACGAACAAGGCTACTAATTTCCCTTTTTTTCTCCCTAAGTTTCTGTTAACCAAGTAGTTGAGTACGTAAATGTTATCTATTGTTCCCATCCCTTTTCTAAATCCCGTCTGATTGTGTGGGATACTTTGTTTATCTTCTATCTGACTCTCCAACCTTTTTCTTAGAATTTCCGCGTATATTTTATAACCCACTGGCATGAGGGTGATCCCTCTGTACTCTTCTACCTTCTTACCATCCCCTTTCTTGACAAGCGGTACCACCAGCCCTGTCCTCCACTCCTCCGGCCACCCTTCTCCTTTCCAGACCTTGTTGCAGATCTTCCACATCCCTTCCCTAGTCCCTTCTCCTCCATACGTTATCGCTTCGTTCTCCATACCATCCTCTCCTGTAGCCTTGCTTCTTTTTAGTCTATCTATCGCCTCATCCACTTCTTCTCTTGTTATTTCGTTCGCTTCCTCCACTTCTCCCTGGACTGTCTTTCTATTTTCCCCTTCGATCCTATTTTGTTCTCCCCCTAGCAGACCCTTAAAATAATCCGTCCATTCATCCATTTCTATTTCTTCATTCACGCCCCTCCTTCCTCCTCTTTCCCTGTTTATTACATCCCAAACCCTACCTTCTTTGATTGCTTTTTCTACTTCTTCCTTGTATTTCTCCTTTCCTTTTTGCTTTTTCCCTTCCAGCCTCTACCGCGCTTGTGGACGCCACCTTTCAGTGTCGCTATTACTGGGAAGTGCTCGGACCCTATCTCATTCCCCACCTTCATACTGCATATCATATTCCTCATTCTTTCTTCCGCCAGGATGTAGTCTATAACCGTCTCTCCCTTACCTACAAATGTGATCTCTCCCTTCTCATCTCCTTTCATATTGCCATTACATATGAACCATCCTGTTTCTCCTATTACTTCTAGTAACCTCCTCCCCTCCCTGTCTATCTCCCTATGTTTGGAGCTCCTTATATAGGCCTCCTCTTCTTCATCCCAAGTCCCTCCCCCTTGCTCGCCAGTCCAAGCATTCAAGTCACCTCCTATCAAAACCAACTCTTCCTTCTTTTCCTCCATCCACCTCCTTATTTCTCTCCAACCTTCCTCTTCCCCTCTTCTTCTATATACACAAACCACCGCTATTTTGACTTTTCCAATTACAATCCTTCTTACCATTGTTCCATCCTTTTCCTCTCTATCCTCCTCTGTTCTCCCTTTTACTGCCAGTTCTTTTCTCACCCCCGAGACCATGCCGCCCATCCCTCTACCTTTAACGTGTTCCTTTCTCGATTCTTGCATTGTCCACACATACCCTTTAGGTAGCATCCTTTTCATCCCCTTCCAATCCTTCTCATCTGCCCATGTTTCAATCATCATAATCACATCCCATTTTTCTAACTCCCGCCAAAACCCTTCATTCTTGTTCTTCAAGCCTGACACATTCCAGAAAGCTATTTTTACGTTTTTCCCATCCCTTCCCTCTCCTATCCTCCTTACTTTTCTTCCGCCTTGCTTTTTGGAAACCTCTCTGTTTGCTCGCTAACATCTTTTGTATCTTCCTTTTTTCTACCTTTCTCAACTCTTTTTTCCTTCTTCCTTATTTCTTCTGATTCCTCGTCCCAGAACCATTCCTCTCCATTTATCCATAATCTGTCTCTCCCTATCCATACCATGTGCCCCTTTTTCCTCTCTATCCATGCCCTCTGGTCTATTTGCCATCTCCTTTTCCTCTCCCTCCATATCAGATCCTCTTCAATTCTTTCCGTTCTTCCTTTCAATAATTTTTTGTTCTCCATAATTTTCTTTTTCTCCTCCTCACTCCCTACTTTTACTACAAACATTCCTTCCTTTCCTTCGTTCGTCCCTCCTATCCTCTTAACTCCTTCTACCCTTACCTGCACTCCAATATTTCTCAGAAGCTTTATGATTTCCGCCTCCCCTGTTTCACTCTCCATTGTCAATCCCTTAATAATTATGTTATTTTTTCTCTTTGCCTTTTCTTCCCCTTCCAATCTCCTTTCAATGTCACTCAGTCTCTTCTTCAATCTTTCATTCTCATTTTGCACGTTCTTATTACTCCCTATGTCTATTTCCGCACCCTCTGTTTCTTTCCCCGTATGCTCATTCCTCAATTCTAAGTTGTTCACCCGTTCTTCCAGCTGTTTTATCTCAATATTTCTCCTTTCGTCATCCTCCTTCTGTCTATTCTCTATGCTCTCTAGCTTACGCCATACCTTATCCTTCTCCTCTTTCCAGATTTTATCCCACTCCTCCCACTTTTCTCTTACTTTCCTTACTTCCCCCTTGCAGCATTTTCCTGCCTATTCATGTCTTCCAAACTTCTCCTTGTTTCCTCTCTAAACCCTTTTATGAGAGCCTCTAATTTTTCAAACATCCCTGCGTCCCCCCTATCTCTATCTGGTGTTTTCCGTTTAGTGAGTTTATTCCTGCCTTTCTTGCTTTCCTTATCCGTTTCTAACTCATCGTCCCCTTCCTCTCTTTTTCTTTTGTCTTCCCCCTCACTACTGGTCACGTTTCCTTTTTTTCGCCATTCGTCTAAACTTCGATTCGAGCCCGCGCTGCCTAGCTTGTTCCGGCGTTGTAGGTTAGAGGGCCTCCCGCCTTTATGGGCCGTACCTGAATCCCTTCTCTCTGCCATCCCCACCCTAGTCGGCGTCTTAAACGTCTCTTGACCGCTACCGCTACTGTCATCTTCCCCCTTCACTCCACTAACCGAGCTCGCAACCTCGTCAGCAATTGCCTCATCTCCCGCCTGACCTCTGGCGCCCGTTTGCGGACTTCTTACCGTCGACATCCCAGTATCCAACCTTACCCACTGTTCCACGACGCTACCCTCTCTTCACCTGCCTACCTCTTACCCCCCTTGCACGACAACAATTTTTCACTCCTAACCTCAAAACTTTCGTACACTCCAATTTCCTTTTCTCACACCTCACTTTCAACCTTTACACCCTTGCCTACACTCACCCTTCTTCCTTCACACCTGATCGCCGCACTCAATGCCCTTTCTCCTTCCACACACGCTGATTCCCTTCACCAAAGCCAAAAAAACCAACACTTGACACAAAACAGTTCTCTCGCGATCGGTACCGAAAACGGAAGCCCTATTCAGTACTTTATAGTTTAAGATTGTACATGTTTTTCTTAGGGGTGTTCGTATGGTATTAAGAATTAGAAATGAATCATGGCAAAAAATGAAAAAATAAAAGTTGACTACTTTTACATTGACAATTACAACCATATTTACGTCTGTAAATATAGCTGTCCGGTTTCTGCAGCGTACTTATATGATTTTATGATAAAAAAGCTGAAGGTTTCTCGTTGCGAAGTTTCCTTTTGCAAACATTCCTCAATGCCTTTAAACTTGCCTCACAATATTTCTATAAAAGGCTCATGATATACCAACATACGATTGTTTAATTTACATACAAATCATTGCTCTGTTTGACTGTTGCAGAGTTGAGTTCACAATTTGATTGTTTACCAAACGGCGAACCTCTGCCTGGTGTCCCTGGTTGCGCATCCTTTTATTCTTCCGACAAATCTCTTCCTTCTGGTAGAACTCATTCTCCTCTCAGGTTGCCTCCTCCTACAGAGGCTTCTCTTCGTGTCAGATCGAGGTCTCCATCTTACAGGCATCGTTCTTTACTCACACCTCAATTTGAACTTGAACATCTTGGTATCTTTCGGCTTATTCCCCACAACAATCCGCGCCAGCAATTTGAAATTCGAAGATTCACGTTTCCTGTCAATAAACCAATCAACTTGCTTGGCAGAAGACCATTCAGGCTTAAATCTATACCAACCGACGAACAAAATGTATTAACAACATCCACTGGTAACGTCGTTGCAATACTGGAAAATAATACAGTTCTTCGTGGAATATATAATCACGATGGAAAACGGCGTGTGGGCATAAACATGGAAAGCGGCGAAGTATTCGAATTGAGCCCAGAATTAGTTGACGAAACTCCATTAGGCGGCACCCGCACAATAAAAAAAAATTTCAAAGTGCTACGTTTAAGCCACGTGTAAACAAGGCCTTAGCCAAGGGGGGATGACCAGGTTTAGCCCCCCGCAACGAAATTCTTGGCACATGTACGTAATATAAATATACTTTCATGTGTGACACTGCGAATCCACCGCCCCTTGCCGAAAATTTTTCCTGCTGCATATACCCCCCCTCCCCAATTTTTCTGGCAACAGCCTTGCATGTAAACCACAATTTTCGGGACCAATAATTCAGTAAAAAGAATATAAACATGAAATATTACATTGTTTGTTACCTTAAATCGGATCAAAATGTTACAAGTTACTGGTCATTAAACTTACGAGTGTCAGTGTATTATGGCTTTTCATACTTTTTTTAAGACTACAAACTTAATATAAGATTATAATGTGGAGATAAAATAAAAAGAAGCTAATTCGCGTGGCGAATTCTCAAAGCTTTAAAATTCCACGTTAATTGTATTAGGAAAATCAGTGCCCGCAACTCGGTATCACCTTTTCCTTTGGTTTCCACGAGTTAGCTCCTTTTCATTTCGTTTCTCCGAAATGACGCTTTCCACGTAAAAAAAATCAATCTTGGCAGCCATCTCATCGATTTTAATGAAACCCAGTGTTGTTGTGATACTTTATGGGTAATGTTTTTCGGCCAAAGGATTTTCAAAAATTTTGAAAATTCTGGGCGTGACGCCATTTTGAAATTTGAGGTCGACATTTTTTTAAATTGTAATATTGCCGACAACTTTTTTCGGATTTCAATGAAACTTATAGGCATTTTGTAAAACAAGATGCTGTTTTATATAATATATGGATAAAAAAAAATTTCAAAATTTTCACCAAAAAAAAACTCAAAAAAATTTTTTGATTCGATTTTTGACGAATTTCGCTATTTTTTATTTTTTATTTTTTCTTAGAATAATATTCCTTTTTCTTTTATCTTTTATTTCAAAAAAAACTTGATGGACACTCATCTGGTTTGCGAGTTATGAATATTTAAAGTGCGGCATTCCAGTCGAATGCTTGTGCCGCGCAGCAGCTAAGCGGGTAGTGCAGACATTGTTATTAAACAATGCACCGCTGCAACGCTGCAGTCTCGGACTAGTGTACTCAATCCAGCGGTGTTGATAAACAAATTTTTGGTACAAGCAGACACTGATGTACAATTCTACTATGCTTTTTGGACACTATTGTTGTTGACAGAGTTGAGTACGATATTCCTTAGTCAGCATTAATAGAGTTACATGTAGTGTACACAAAAAGTTTCTCTAAGCTTTTAGTAAGTGTCTGTAAAAAAATTGATTTCCTCACGTGATCAAGTTATTGGATATACCTTTAAATTTCTCACTGACAGTGTGTTTTCCATAAGTGACAAGTTTATTAGTTAGTAACAGCATTCTCGAATGAACTTTATAAGTGGCTTAATCGAACATACGTTATTATATTTTAAACTTTCAATCGAAGTCTGTAAAAATGCTTAGCTGCAAAATACTATAAAAAGTAGGTAAAATGGCTCCGTTTTCTCGGTGTTGTAATCCTTTTAGTAAAAAAAGACACTGCAAAAATTTGAATATGTCAGTACTTCGCAAAATTACAAAAGAACTTTGTAAAAGAATAGATATTAACGAAGCCAAAGAGGGGCAGCTCATATGCAATTCATGTCGTCTTCATCCCCCAAAAACCAATCACAATGTAAAAGCTGTTTCAGGAAACTCTGCACCACCCCCTTCTTCTTTACCGAACCGTATTGATGATCTTCCTCCAGTAGATCAGAATGAAAATTACCTCAGCAATGAATCAGAAAATGAAGTAGAAGGCGTGGTTTCTGGAGAAGTGGAAGACTTGTATCTGAATTCCGAGGATGAAAAATTAATAATAAAGCTCAACAAAATACTTGAAATTTTGCAAATTCCCCCAATTGAAAATCGGAAGGATCGAAGATCAATAAAAGCCCAAAAACGACAGGTACAAGAAATAAGGGAAGCTATAGACTTTGAGCTGCAGAAAATATTTGAAATTGTAAACAAAAACGAGAATGAAATAAATGAACTCGTTGAGGAGTTGAAAGAAAAAATCTCTGAAACAACAAAAAAATCAAAAAAAGTTCAGTTCTTAACGATGTTGCCAAGAAGTTGGGAAATTTGGCGTATACAACACACGTTTAGTGTTCCTTATAATATGGCTCGTTTGGCAAAAGTCATTCACACCGAACATGGAATCGGTTCATCTCCTAATCCTAAACTTGGAAAAAGACTATCTGAAGAGGCAGAAACGCTTGTTCATAATTTTTATCGCCACAGCGATTTTAGTCGGCAAATGCCTGGAAAAAATGATAACGTGTCAGTAAAGAAGAATGGAGTTCGAGTACATGAACAGAAACGACTACTCTTGGGAAATTTGAAGGAGTTATACGTAGCTTATAAAGAGAGATATCCTGACTGTAAGGTTGGGTTTTCCAAATTCGCGGGATTAAGACCAAAGGAATGCATTCTGGCGGGCGGTAATGGAACACATTCAGTTTGTGTGTGTAAAATTCATCAAAATATGAAACTGATGATAGCTGGAGCACGACTGAAAGAGCTTGCAGATGCACAACCTGGAAATGATTTTCTCGGATCGTATAAAGACATTTTAGGCACCATGGTATGCGAGAACCCAAAACCTGATTGCTTTTTAAATTATTGCAAAAATTGCCCTGGTATAATAATAGTAACAGAAAAGATACATGAATTATTTGACAAAAATTGCATTGATAATGTCACGTACAAACGATGGACAAACACAGATCGCTCAATGTTAGAAACTATTGTAAACTTCGGCGACGAATACGTTCATGTAATTACAAAAGATTTACCTGATCTGTTGAAACATGATTTCCTAGCGAAGGTTCAAAGTAAATATATTGATGATACCAAACAATCCCTTCAAGCAGGAGTGTTTTTGGTTTTATGCGATTCTGGTGAAAATTTTACTAATGTAATTCAGGACGCCATCCAAAATCACTACTGGTGTCAGACACAAGTAACGATCCACCCCTTTGTTGATTACCATAAAGAAAATGGGGAAGTAGTGCACGACAGTTTCATGATTATTTCGGATTGCCTTCACCACAATGCAACTGCCGTTAATTTGTTTTCAAAGAAAGTAATCACAGAACTAAAAAGTCGATATCACGTAGAAAAGTTAATACATTTCACCGATGGAGCTGGTTCGCAATATATGAATAAATTTAATTTTCTTAATCTTGCGCACTTCAAAGAAGACTTCAAAATCAAAGGAGAATGGCATTTTTATGCCACTTCTCATGGAAAAGGGCCTTGTGACGGATTATCTGGAACACTAAAGCGCGAAGCTACAGCAGCGAGTCTGCGAAGACCACTAGATAATCAGATTACGACGGCATCCTTGTTGTACGATTGGGCCATCAGCGCTATGCCAAAAGTGAAATTCATTTTTTGTGCCACAAGCGAATATGAAAATCATGCGAAATTCCTTAGCGATCGTTTTCTGAAAGCTCAGACAATTGATGGTACGAGAGGATTTCATTCCTTCATACCGATCAATAGCCATCAAATCCGTTGCAAAATATATTCTGCTGCTCCTGACACAACATCAAAAATATTTCAGATACAAAAATCTGCTCCTAAGCGAAAATATTCTAAGCAAGAGAGAAAAATAACTAAGTAAATAGGAATGCTTGAGACTGCAGCGTTTCAACGGTACATTTTGTAATGACAATGTCTGCACTACCCGCCTAGCTGCTGCGTAGCTCAAGCATTCGACTGGAATGTCGTTCTTTAAATATTCATAACTCGCGAACCAGATGAGTGTCCGTCAAGTTTTTTTTGAAATGAAAGATAAAAGAACAAGGAATATTATTCTCAAAGAAATCAAAAATCAAAAATAGCGAAATTTGTCAAAAATGAAATCAAAAAATTTTTTTTAGTTTTTTTTGTGAAAATTTTGAAATTTTTTTTTGTTCCATATTTTATATGAAACAGCATCTTGTTTTACAAAGTGCCTATAAGTTTCATTAAAATCCGAAAAAAATTGTCAGAAATATTACAATTTAAAAAAAAACCATCCCAAATTTCAAAATGGCGTCATGCCCAGAATTTTCAAAATTTATGAAAATCCTTCTGCCAAAAATCATTACCCATAAAGTACCAAAACAGCACTGCGTTTCATTAAAATCGATGAGATGGCTGCCAAGATTGAGTTTTTTGACGTGGAAAGCGTCAAATGATTAATAAACAAAGTAACTATTTAGCTGTCACGGATTAGATGGGCATTTGGGGTTTCATGTAATGAAATAAAAATTACTTTTTGTAAAAATTCACAATATTGCTGACCTCCTGCATGGCTAATTTACGAGCAAGTATCCGCTTTTTTCGTATATAGTATATTGTGTTTCAGCTCAGCAAACCACGTCTTTGTCGTCCGAGGCCGATGTTTGCAGGACGAGGCGTACATGCGTGCGCATAGCCGAGTACAGCAAACAGCGGGCTAGGTCGCCAATGGTTTGCTGCGGAGTGACACACGATATTTTATGCAAAACCACCGCGCATGCGTCAGAAGAGAGAGACAGGAGAGTGTCGCCACCTGGGCCAAAAGCGCATGCGCGCACTCCATAAAATTTCACTTTTACGGACGTGGCCGGTAAAATACCCCCTCCGAGAAACAAGAACTTCGCGTCCCTCAAACACGCACAGAAAGGTATGAAAACCGTCTGGTTTTGCATAAAAGAATTTTTCAACAAATTAACGATTCTGCTACTTTTTAACGTGTGAACATTGTATGCATTTCTTCATGAAATTTGTTCAAACCATTAGCCATTTTGACGGCAAAATATAGTTGTATCGAAAATTGCTACTGAGAAGTAATTTTTAGTCACCAATAAATGTGAGTATTTCGCAAAACAAGCTTCATTGAGTTTCAGCATATTTGAGCAATTGTAAACAGTTTGAGCAAAAACGGTGACTTACATTTTCAAGAAAACCTACTTTTGGCGACTGAAAACCTTGGAGAATTTTTTTTGAGACCATTCCCTCAAGTCACCTTCAGCAAACTCCAGGTGATATCCCGAACCCGAAAGTAATATTCAACAACCTAACCTGAACTACATTTCAGAACACTTTCTCAAATTAAGAATAATATAATGCGCAATTACTTTGATGGTAATTAATGATTTCAAAAAGTGTACACCAGTCACCTGATAAAATACATACGTTAACCTAAGAAATCGATGTTCCATCATATCAAATGAATACTGCAATCAGTTGGAAACATCTCAATAATTTGTGTACACTCCATAAACAAAACTTAAAGCAATTTCACAGAAATGTGAAATCCTGAACTCGCGTTACTGCTGTATGGCAAAGTTACCTGTGAAATCAAAGTAAGACGCTGGGGCATATTGCTAACTTGCAACGTAGCTTATCAGTGATCTGCATTTAAACAAAATTTGAGTCGAACGAACCCCAGAATGCCATAGCACAATCTGGACACATAAACCAGATGAAAAGGTGCTAACTGGTGGAGACAAAGTGAAAAAGTGCCAAGTCACGTGGCGAACTCTCAAAGCTTTTAAATCTCACATAAATTTTTTCTGCGAACATCAGAAAACTAAATTCTGAAGCACCTTCCATTGAGGTCTTCATGAGTTAGCATCTTCTCATGTAATTTCTTCGAAATGCAACGTTGTCATTTGGACACGTCAAACTGTCCTCAATACCTTAATCTCCTTTTTCAGAATATTAACAAATTCCTGACTAGGTTGATCCACTTGTAAAAGATATTACGTGAAGACAGCGATCATATAATCCTCTTGAGTGAACGATAACATGAAGTATTACAAAAGAGTCGAGCTACCATAAGCGATTTTCAGATCTTTTTTACAGTAGATTAGGAAATCGCTAATGCTCCTGGCCCCTGACAGCATGTTAGTTGCATTTTCGCGACGTTAATGATGAAAATTTTACCAAGGTGTTGATGATTTCGCTTGATAAGTATAGGGAAGATGGCTAAGTTTGGTTAGACGAAACGGTCCTTCTGAGGTGATCAGTTATGCTACCGTCAGCAATTTTTAGATCTTTTTTACAGAAGATTATGAAACTGATAATACTCACGACCCCTACACAATATCTTAGTTGCATTTGTGCAACGTCAATGATGAAAATGTCACCAAGGTCTTGATGATTCCGCTTGATAAATATAGGGAAGATGGTCAGGCTAGGTTAGACTGGAACGGTCCTTCTGAGGTAATCAGTGAGCTTAGGGTACAGAAATTGGGTCCCAGACTTCCTGCACGTGAGCTTGACACATATTCTGTACATTCGGTTCTCTTTCTTTTCCCAATACATCACCTCCCCTAACTCAGTCATTCCCCATCATTCTGTTAATTGTCTTTCCATGTCCTTCTCTAAAAATCTGTATAGCTTATCGCAGTCCCCTCTCCTATATCTCTAGCACTAAACTAAACTAATTAATTAATCTCTTTGCGCTTCTTCTCTCACTCTATACCCAGACGTCATCCAGTCTGTTCCTAGCGTCTACCTCATATACCTTTCTTGGAAACTCTTAATCTCTTTCCTTTCTTTCCATCTCCATATCGCCGCTCAGTAACCCAATACTGCCCATACCAGCAAATGAAATAGCCTCATTCACCTTCTCCAATCTTGTTTGAACCTTCTTTTTCCTATCATCCATATATGTTTCATTAACCCTGTCGCTTTTTTCACCCTATTTCTTATATAAGCCATATGATCTACACTTGTTTTCAAGGTATATACTCAATATACAAACTCCTTTACTTCTTTTACCTTTACTGCCTTCCATCTCCCAGCCTATTTTCTCTCTCCTTCTCTCTCCCTCTCTTGCTCTACACTCCCCCCCCCCCCATCCCTCTATTTACTACCTTCTAAACCTCTTTTTCCGTCCTAGCCTTCTCTTGCTTTACTCTCCTCATCCCACCCACTTCTATCCCCTCATTTAATAACATTCATTTTGTGCACCCTAACACTCTTTTTATTTCTCCTATAATTATTTGCATCATCTTGTTCACATAACCCTCTCCCATTTCGATATTCCTTGCCATGTCCTTAAGTTGTCCTTTTTCTTCTATCGACCAATCCCCTCTTGCTGTTCTTCCTGCTCTTTTTACCTGTGCTTCCTTTTTAACTATATTGTTAATACTCTTTCCTCCCCCCTGATGTCACTATTGTAAGAAAGTGATTCCTCCCTATTCCCTCTCTCCTCTATCTCGTGTTTTTGCATTAAAAGCTCCTCGGATTATAAACCGAATTTCGTATTTATTTCTTTTCTACCAGTTCTTTTATCTTCTCTGTTTTCTTCTGCATATCTCCGTTCATAAACCCTCCCACTATGATCCACCTCTCTCCTTCCATATTTACCTCTTCTACTGATAATCCTTCTTTTCGTACTTTCAGCTCTTTCTTATCCTCCTCTGCTGTACATACGTTGCTGACTCCTACCAACATTCCTTCCATTGTTATGCCTTTTTTTTATTCTTTCCCTTTGCATTTTGAACCTTTCATTTGTGACCTATTGGTAACATTACCCTCACTCGTTCCCTTCCCTTTTCATCTAGCTGTGTCTCCATCATTACTACTACATCCTATTGTATCAATTTTTTCAAAGTCTATCCTTACGTTCCAAGCCTACTATATTCCAGTAAAATCCTACCTTTCCTTACTCTTTCGTTTCTTATCTCTTTTCGATTCCTATTAAAAATTCAATTTACTTGAGGCTATATCAGCCTTAAGGAAGACATTCTTTTCACAATACTCGTGATCGATTTTATATATGTATTTATATAATACTCTAATAAGTTATATAATCACAATAATTTCTATTATATGTATGCACACCTATGTAAACATTTTCTGACCTGGGTCTGGCTTAATTTTCATTAAAATTACTCTCAATTATTTTTACGAGAATAATTTGGCACCATCATTTTTATTTAATTATTGATCTTTTCAAAGAAATTGGACCCGCTCCCAGCGCAATCGCGGTGAAATTTCAGCCGCATCCACGCCTCACGACTGTGAGATAGGTGGTACAGGCTGCGACGAATTCAATAAGATGATCCGGCAAAAGTCTCGTGCACCTGGAAGACACGGAGCGACGCAAGGACGGCCGCCCTCTGCATTTCCCCCGCAAGAGTCTCAGTATTTTGTTGACACGCAGGGATGCTTTTCAGGTGATTGAGTAGGTGCTCCGCTTGTATGACCCTTTCTTGGAGTTTCTCGGCACAGTTTCCCAGACGGTCATGCGAAAAACGCAGGAGTTCTGGGTGTTTCAGGCACCACAGAGTATGCAGTCGTGTAATGTAACCTTTTCGTTTAGGGGCCATGCTGGTATCATAGCACTCCAGCAGGTCGTTCCTGAGTCAATCCGTCCACTCAAAAGTAATGAGATTTTGCCGATCCATCGCACTGACTCTGTCTTGATTGACTTTCCCAACTACTGGCTTTGTTGTCCAACCCGTTGTCGGGAGCCCTGCGCGTTCGATTGTTTTGAACCGCACTTACTACAAATATGTTTAGTGTTATTATTGTTGTTCCCACAAGCAGCTAGGGAAAAGGGTCCGTCCATCCTTGTAGAGCCCCGCATGCAAGGATAAGGCTGCATACTCTGAGAATTCGTCCGGTATCCCAGAGCCACCGACAAAGAACATCGTCATCTTCCAGAGGGGCGTCTTTCAGGGTAACACCATGAGCTATCTGCTATTTTGCATCACATTTCTGCCTCGATCTCTCGCACTGCGCAATTTTCCTGGATACCTCTGCGGCGGCACTAATCTTTGCGAGCATGAGGTCACTAATGTATTTTATATGAAAGATTACTGGCGTTTCCGAAGCCCCTAAGCTTGTGGATATAAGTATTACTAGACATCTTGACACTGGATAGACCCATACACGCCTGGGCATGCCTCAAAGCGGCATTCAGGAGGTGAAATCGGTAAAGGTGCCTCTCTGATGCAGATCAAAGCATCTTCTTCGATCGATTTGGTCTTTAAATCTTTCGGTGATAAACAAGGTATCTGTAAATAACATTCTTCCATCCTGGTTCCACTCTACTCGTTCCGGGTAGTTCAATGAATGAAGAACGAGCTCATGGCCCTTGATATCCCCACGCACGAGATCATGCATATTAAGCTGGGGCGAAAAACCAACATTGTGCGTCCAGGAAACGCCTGGGTGCGGAAAAGTGGCCCAGGTCAATCGGAAACTCAGCGCACTTTTAAATTTTGAAATCGGATAATATCTTCAGTCTGTTCTTTGAGGGTGAAATCTCGAAACTTCACTAAAAAACACTACAATTCAAGGTTTTGCAAAAATGGGCTTAAAATCGATACGGATGCCTTACAAGGGTGACTTAACGATGAAAAGTCATCAGAGGGTACTTAGAGGTCCGTACCGAGTCGCCAAATTCACCCCATGCCAATCCTCATGGAGGGGGAAATGGCTCAAATTTGCGTATTTTCGAGTAAAACGCTTAAATACTTGTGCAGCTCCTGGCTCACTGAGTTCTACTACTTCGAGTGACCCAGAACCCACCACGTGGAGGTGGCTGCACATCGGGCTCCACCCACGCCCTACCCAACCAACCAATCATATGTAAAACGTGCTTATTTAAGTCTCAGAGTCATTACTTACACCCACAGTCCCACAAAGTCTTTCTTAGTGTCAAATAAGTTGATAGTCTTTCGAGAAAGAAGTGTGGCGCGTATCTGTCGGTCCCGAGCGTCGGGACCGATGCCTTGTCTGGACACCTCTGTTACCAGTCTAACAGTTCATTCCACCGGTACTGTGCGACAAGGGAAAGATGTATCCTCTGTTATAGGAATTAAAACTGGAGGTACGGTAAGTGAAACATCTGTCTTTTTCCAATCAATCATTTCTCTGTAATCATTAGCTCCAAAATTGATTTTTGGCACAATACTGTATCTAACAGTTGTCTGTTTTGCTTCCAGGATTTTGGTGAGTGCATCTTGGCGAACGGTAAGCCTAGGGTCGGTAACCATTCCAAGAAGTATATTTTCTGACATGGCAAAGAAGCCATTTGTCTGAACGGAAGTGTTTACCACATTTCGGCACTTCAGAGGAAGAAACCTTGACAATTCGATTGCTTGGAAGAGGTGCCGACTCGCATCAGCAATAGACTTATCGCGTCTGATGTGGAACCACTGAAGTACGTATACTGTGAGTAAGTATTCAACTAATACTTGCAGTTTCTTTGTGGGTCTTTTTGTTGATATGTATAATCTCAAAATTCTATTTGCTTAAATGTGCCGCAGCCCGTTGACTTATACCATGTCTTTGAGCAACTACTGCTGCTTCAGATAAGTCAAGTCTGGCCTGCGATGCTTTTCTCTGCACAAGTCTGCGTGGTATGTCGTGAAAATCGTCATCATCGGTAGAAGCATCAACCTTTACCTTAATTTCAGGAGGAGGATTATCCCCTTTACCTTTCTCAAAGAAGGAATCTAAATCTATATCCATATCAATCGTAGAGAAAGATGTGGAGGCCGATGCGGTAGGAACGCTTTCCCCACTCTCTCCCCGTTCAAGTCTGAATACGCAATTTTGAGCCATTTCCCCCTCCATGAGGATTGGCATGGGGTGAATTTGGCGACTCGGTGCGGACCTCTAAGTACCCTCTGATGACTTTTCATTGTTAAGTCACCCTTGGAAGGCATCGGTATCGATTTTAAGCCCATTTTTGCAAAATCTTAAATTGTAGTGTTTTTTAGTGAAATTTCGAGATTTCACCCTCACAGAACAGACTGAAGATATTGTCCGATTTCAAAATTTTAAAGTATGAATTCGTCTGTTCCGCGAGTATACATTTAATGCCGTCAAGGTGGTTGCGGACTTATGATTCTTCAATCTCTTAATAGCCGAATCGTTCTGAGTACAGGTTGGATCATTGCAAATGATGATGGGCAAAGGAGCCTTCCTTAACCAAGCCGCAGAGCAGGCTGCCGAGATCTTTGGCCTGATTCTTAATATCAGAAGTAAGGAAAGTGCATTACTTTGTCGACAAATTTTGCCAACAGTTACTCAACAAGAAAATGCACGGGAACTTTCACAGAAATAAAGGAGCAAACTTGTGCTTTCCTCAGATCATCGGGACTTAATTCAGGTACAGGGAATTCCATTTTCACATGCCGGGACGGTATCATTTGCACCTTAGTATACCGTGACCGCATTTTCCGCGAAGAAGTTCCCAGCGATAGGTGCGGAGAATGTCATGGTCACCCAGAATACCTAGGACACATACTATCCAGGTCTTCCAGGCACATGGGAACGACGGATCTCCAAAAACACACTGCGGCCCTAAGAGTGCTTTACTACTACCTTTGTAAGTCCTATGCTGTTGTCCACGACCCTGTCTAGCCGACCACTCCAAGGGAGTGGGAGTTAGTTATCGAAAACAAAAAGTGTCATTTTTTCTGGAACTGTGATTATCGGACAGCAATCTCCAATGCACACTCGAGGCCTGACATCGTGCTCCCAGACTTCGAAAAGCGAACTATATTCCTGATCGAATTCTCGGCTCCAACCGACAACATCGCTGAGAGGGAGAAGGAAAAGGAGGAGAGGTTTCAAGGCTTTAGAAGGGAGCTGCAACGACTGTGCCCAAAATATTTGGTTATAGTAATTTTCCTCGGGTTCGGTTCTCTCAGAGGTGCGAAACTTTTTTTGGTTCGCTACCTTAAAAACCAATCCCGCATGCCAAAAAAATGGCAAGAAATTTGCGAGATGGATGCAGGAAGCTGTCATCCTTGGGTGTGCTTCGTGTCCTTAAGACGCACGAGGTTTCACGGGCTTGTCGTTACGATTTCGTCATGCCCTGTAGCCACCCATCTGACGGTCGTAAGACGTAGCCATTTGTAGAAATTACCGCGGTTCTGCTGGGAGCCGGTGTCATTTTCATAGATAGCAGTTGCTCCGAGTAGGACCCGGCAGTGGTTGCTTAACCTTTTTTTACTTATGTAATTGAAATTCTAGTTATTATGAAATTTCCTTGCCAAAAATGCGTATTTGTAGGTATTTGAATATAAATTTTTTTTTCGTATGCTTCTGCTTGTATCTCGCGCCGCTTAGCTGAAAATTTGAAGTTTCGATTTGTCAATAGCAGTTTCCATGAAAAGTGAATTTTTGATTTTTTCAAAAACGTTATCCCCATTGAAACAAAAAATATACATCTCATGAAAAATAGATTTGAGTAAATTTGTAGATCTTCTTGCGTGAATATTTTTTCCATTGAAAACTTTTTCTCGTGTTTTGTATCGATTTTCTTGAAAATGGAATTGCTTATGTTTGGGAAAACATTTTCATTAAATCGTGCTTACAGACAGACAATACAGACAGATGGGCACCATCGTGGAAACTGGTTTTTTTTCTGACTCAGAGAGTTCAAAACACGACGACGTGTAATTTTGCATAAAACTAATACATACTAAGTAGAATGAGAATGTACAGAATTCCTTCCTCCAATTTAGGAAATGAACATAAACCAAAATTTTCTCATTTACCTCTTTCAATTCAATGGTAAATTAATTTTCTTTATTCAAAAAGAGCGAAAATGGTCAAAATGAAAATATATTTTGCTATCCAGAACAAAATTGAAAATACAAAATGCCTTCTTTTCGTACGAAAAAAAATGTCTACAATAAGTGATTCAACCCTCTTCATTTTGATTAACATATTAATGAAAATATTAAAAATTAAAAGAATTTTCCTTTTCCGATTTAGAGTAAGATTGAAAATGAAAAATCTTTTCTTTTTCCAATAGAAAAGTGTTTAGGAAAAATATTTAAAATTTCATCTGGAATCCAGTGAATAATTGAAAATTAAAATTAAACTTTTCAAAATCCCAGGAATTTCAAATAAAACAAATGAAAAATTGAACAATTTTATGTAATATTTATTGTGACACATTACAGATAAAGGTTTTTCTATTCGATTGAAAAATGCTAAAAATAAAATTCCGAGAAAAAAAAAGTATTTGGAATAGAACATTCCCGAAAAATAAAAATTTTCAGTAATAAAAATCGCGAATGATTTATAATAATATTGAATTCAAAAGTTCCCAGATAACAGTGTTCCCGACAGAAAATTGTCGAATTATAAAATATCAGGTACTAAAATTTCAGACACGTCATTCCCGGGCAATTCTTCCTCGGGCATCACTTCCCCAGTGAAATATGTAAGGTGATTTTCATTTAGATTTTTGCGCTTGATGGCAATTATAGATGCGGCTGAAATTTTTGGCAGAAGACCTATTGCGGCGATTCCCGCCTTGCTCTAATATGAAAATTCTTAGGCGATGATCATGTGATATGCAATCCACCCATAATAATTTAATTTCAGCGGTCACGTGATGTGTAGGGGAGAATTGCGCGGGCCCAGAAATGAAATGCGAGGGTTTCACGCGACGAGCAGCTCATAAGCGAATTTACGAGTGTCGTGATCACCGCTCTTTATAATTTAGCGGTATTTCAATTAACACCGCTTGACGAGTTCTGTTTCAAGAATTATAAGAAATCATGTTGTAATAGATCGCCAGCAGCGTTATTATCCATTTCAATGCTGAAAAGTAATAATTATTTCTGGGCTCAAGCAAACATCTATGCTTCTTTCGGATAATTAGAGAAGGGAGGATTTTGGATTTCATCGTCTATGAAATTTTCATCTCCATTTATTTTTTGGAAATTGTAGACGTCTCGCATTGTGGATTGCAAATCCTCTCCATCTTCAAAAAATTATTTTTGCGCTTGAGCAAGGTATTTCATTGAAATTATTCACCATGGTATAATTTTTTCTTGAACTCGTCAATTTATAATATCCGCCAATTTTTAGGATATGATAATATCGTTCGGTTTTTTTGTAATATTTCAACGTGTCACGGAATGATTTTTCTTGAACTCGACCACTTATAATATCCGCCAATTTTTAGGGTAATATAAAATCTTGCATTCTCTTTATATTATTCCAATGTGCCATGGTTAAACTCGCCCATTTACAAT
Organism: Andricus quercusramuli; assembly: GCA_932178445.1. Lineage (NCBI taxonomy): Eukaryota > Metazoa > Arthropoda > Insecta > Hymenoptera > Cynipidae > Andricus > Andricus quercusramuli. The sequence continues at coordinate 640,108 of CAKNXH010000922.1, forward strand.
ATCCGTCCATTGTTAGGATATTATGATATCTTGTGCTCTATTCGTAATATTTCAATGTGTCTTGATACCATTTTAAAGTTTTAATGTGTGAAAATTTATACGGTGTCATAGAAGGGTTTATAATATTTTAATTGATCTATGATTGAATCTTGTTTAGTTTCAAATTATATAATAGTCGTAATCGAAGCCAGATCTCTGTCGTTATAATTGACAAACTTGGAGCTAATTGTGACTGATAATTCATTTGAAGCATTTACTGATTTTTAATGAATTCATGTTCACTTTATTCGTAAATTGATTTTTTATTTAATTACCAAATTTTAATAATTTGCATAATAAAACAAAAGTGGATTGTTACACAATATTACGAACATTACACATTGGTTTCGACGGGTACATCTTCCCCGGGCTTCACTTCTCCAGCGAAATCTTAGGACACCGATAAAGTGGCATGGACAATCAAGTATTTTTTGGTTTCCCGGTGTTAATCAAATTTGAACTCTTTTTTGAAATAATGCCATCCTTAATCCACCTTACGAGCCGTAAGATAAACGCGTTTCTCTAGAGGAAAAACAAGCAAAATAAAGATTCAAAAACTTTCACAATTTGTGGAAGAATGCTACCAGGCTTAGGGTAATGCTTTTCAAAAGCTTAATCCCGATTTATTAAGAGGGGCGAAATTGGAGTGCTCTACAGATTTCGCCATTTTTCTGAACACCGTTCCAAGTCCTGAAGTTTCTTCCTGTAAGAACTTTGAGGTTAAAGAGTTGGATTTTTTTATTCATGAAAATAAGCGATAAGTGGTTTTTGAGTTTATGCGATTCTAACTATTTTAATAGCAACAAAACTTTCGATTGCTACAATTGGATAGGTTTTTTCACGCTCTTTCTGTTGGCCGTAACCACTTTTTGGAAAAATAAACTTTTAACCTCTGAAGATAAAGAATAATAATTAATTTGACTATGATCTTAGAAGGACGCTTTTTTTTAAATTTCGTTTAGGCTAGAAGAAAGCTTAAGCGAATATTTTATTTTGAAATACTATCTAATTGTAATGACCTTCTATAATTAGTTTTACTGAGAATACTTGCAAACTAAGGTTAGTATTTTTTGCAATTAATCAATTTCGAAAGGTTAGATTTATGACGCTAAATTGAAGCGTTATGTTTTCGTAAAATAATTATAGTTTCACCTAAGCTATTTACCTAATAACCTCATTCTAATTGGAAGTTTCCTTGTGGTGATTCGTAATTGATGATCAAGTATTCTGTCATTTTCAGGTATATTACCAGAAATGATTATCTACTGATCGTACTTTTGACGGCGTCTTATAAAAATGATAGAGAGAGAATTATTCACTGGTGGAAGATTTAGTCATTAAGAACGATGATACATTGATTATTTATTGTAATTACCAGTTACTTGTAGGAATTTGAGCCAATTAGTGATCAAAAACCATTTTATACTTTACATTTACATTTTCTTAAATTGAGCTATGGTATAGAGAATTTTAGTTTACATTTCGTTTGCATGTACTATTCTAAAATTCTTTGAGATTTGGTGATTACTGCCTACGGGAATTTCCTGTATTTTATCTCGGGGTAATTCAAAAATCGCGCCACTGTCCATGTTTATTTTTACCCGTTTTAGAGATCAATTTCTTGTAGATATTCCGCGAAGACTTGTATTATTATATTCCAGTATTGCCATGATGTTACCGCGTGTTTCTCTTAGGCAAATTGGTGTACCGGCAGAGCAAGTCTATTTGCGAATTTCGAATACCCAGTTTGAATTTGAGAAGGGAATAAGTCGAATAAATCCAAGTTCTTTAGGTTCAAATCCAAGGATGAGTGGAGAGAGACGTAATGCAGGAGGAGTTCGAGTGCTTACCTAATGGCAACCCTCTTCCTGCTGTGCCTGGTTCCGGCATTTATAATTCTCCTGACAGAAACCGTTCTCCTGGCAGAATTGATTCTCCTCTCAAGTCTACTTCTCCTGCCGTGTGTCCTCTTTGTTCCAGGTCCAGGTCTTCTCCTGTCAGGCATAATTCTAACCGCTCACTTAGATCTAAACATGGAAAACTTATATTTATTAGGCTTGTTCTTGACACGAATCGGCACCGCATATTCCAGCTTTGCAGGTACACGTTTCCTACCACTGAACCAATTACATTGCAAACAACACGAAAAGCTTTTGAGCCCATGCCAACCAAAGAGAAGGTTGTTTTAACAACATGCAGTGGTGACATCATAGCAAAATTTGATTGTAATAATTTAATTTGTCGTGAGATACATGCGCGTTGGAATGGCATTGCGAAGGGGGAAATAATAAACATGGATAGCAGCATGATTGTTCTAGTGAAAAACAATGAAACCAAGGAAGCTCCCATAGCCAGCTAGCACCCCATCATAAAGTCTTTCCAAATAATAGATTTTGAAAAAAATGTAAAGGAAAATCCTCCACTTAATAGTGCAATTTAAAATTAAAATCCTAAGAAATAACTGGTAATTACAATAAAAAGTCAACGTATTATTGTCTTCAAGGCTCACATCTTTTGTTAATGCCCCAGTCCTTGAGCTCTCCTTTCTTGGAAATATAAAAAAAAAGTTTCTTCTTATGCTCGTACGACAATAGTTTAGATCAAAAATTGTTATAGGCATGTAATGATGTTCCTATAATAAATTTCCTATTGAAGAGGCCCAAATAAATTCCTTTATCTTTTAGTTTTATATTTGCATATTTTTTTTTTGCTTTCAAAAATCTCTTCGTCTAAAATGGTCTACTTTTTGAAAATCAGCCTTATGGAGGCTGATTCTTAAATTTATAAAATTATCCCCCTTTATATTACCATTATTGTAAATAATTTGATGGAATTTTTTTAACTTATCTTGAAGGAAAATAATCATTTTTGGCTTAATTGTTCTATATTTTTCTATAATAATTAACTTTTTTAATTCACTTATTATATTCCGTAACTGGCGCATCTTGTGTCAAATTGTCATAGAAAAATGAGAAACACATAAGACAATATTATTCTTTTCCTTAAAAATAAATTCAATGATTTCCACTAAATGATGTAAAATGATGGTAATGTAAAATGGGATAATTATATATTCATAAAAATGCAATTCATGCATTCTAAATACTTTTAGAAAAGAAGCACAAGAGAACTACCCAGTTTAAAATCATATTTTTCTGATTTAAATCAAACTTGAGAAAAATTGTGGGCTGTTGTATAGTAGCTATAGATACTAAGCATTTTTTGGAAAAAAATATTTATCCTTCATAACTCAAGGTCAAAAACAAATTTGTATTTTGGGAAAAAATTAGTTCACTATCTTAGGTACCATCATGACAATTAATTTTAATAATGTCTCTGGAATTAGAGCTTTTAATACCCACTTTTATTGCAAAATTTAGTTGATTAGGCTCTTTTTTAGCTACTAAACGTGCAAAAGTGATAATTTTTTTATATTATGGGCCTGGAAAAGCCGGCAGCTTAATACGATTCTTAATTAAATATATACGTATACGTGCAAAATTCAGATTTTCTTGTGGCTGTTCTGCGAAGTTAGAAAACACGAAGATAAAATACTCGTATTGTAATACAGAATGTGAAATTTCAAAAGAAGATTTACTATGAGGAAAAGTAAATAACTCAGAAAGACAAGCTTGACACTGATACTTTCTGAGATAACGACAACAGGAGATGTGGCTTATGAACTCCAAGGATGTACTAGAGTATTCTCTAGTTACAGCGGTGATTCAATTCTTCAATAATACGTGAAAACGTTTTTCACATATTTAGAAAAGATGAGGATTTTCTATACCTTCGTCACATCCTTGATGGTTATCTTGCATTCTATTGGTAAATATAATTATATATTACATCTATAATCTTAAGTGCGAGTTTAAAGCCATAACACAGATTAGAAATTCTGTGATTTAATCCTTATTCCATCTCTTGCTATTTCATTTCAAATTTTATGTAACTTTGAAATAAGTAAAAATTTAATCTGAATTCATTCCGGGGGAATCAAAAACATGTGTGTAGTAGAAAATGGAATTCAAAAAGTGTGCATCAGAAATTATTATTGGCAGTCAGGTGTGAATAGTTTCTACACAAAAAGAACTAACGCCGAACAATAAATATAATGTTCATAAACAACTAATTAAAACAACTGTGTAGTGTAGCCATTTTTCTTCAAAGCAGCACAGTTTCTTTTGTAAAAAAGTATGAATGAACTCCTCTTGTGCATAATTATTAGTTCAATTGAACCAGCATTCAAGAAAAGTTATAATTTTGATGAATATTTTCTTTAGTTACACCAGGGGGGTGCTTCCACTGTACTGCCCAAAGTAAAAAATGTGTCTTTACAGTTGAAAACGGCCGTGCAGCGGCGCTAGCAGTAACTTTGTTCTACAAAACCAAGCAGTACCATAGGAAAAAAGTACAAAATTTACAAAATAAATGTGAAAAACAATTTAAAATTATTTTTTCTTTACAGTGTAGTCAGGTAGTAAATGAGACTTATGTTCTTACTTATTATTTTGTTTAATGTAGGAAAAAGCGGCATAATTGACATAATTCGAACAAAAAAAATTGCATGGATATTCGGTCCTTATAAAAAATAATTTAAAAAAAAATAACCAATACACAAATTAATGAGAAAGAATGGTCGAAAATATAAATTATCGAATTACAAAATTTCCAAAATTTCAAATAACGACAAGATTCCCTGGCGGACCGGCCGAACGCAAACATTACGCTACAGCGTAACGGTAAAGTAATGGTAAAGTAATGCTAAAGTAATATGGCATTATAATTAATAAAGGAAACAAAATTAATATGTAAATTGTTGCAATTATAATGAAACTTTAAAATTTACATTAAATGGTCATGCCTTAATTGCAACAAGTTGCTTTCTCAGCGTTAAAAAATAAAAAAACAAAGTGGCTGTCATTCAAGTCGGGTCCCTGCAGACTGGCAACCCACTTAAAGCCACGTTAGCGGGTTGCCAATATGCAGGGGCCCGACTGCAATGACGGTCACTATGTTTTTTTATTTTTTAATGCTGCAAAAGCAACTTGTTGCAATTGCGGCATGACCGTTGAACGTAAATTCCAACGTTTTATTATAATTGCAATAGTTTACATATTAATTTTGTTTCCTTTATTAATTATAATGCCATATTACTTTACCATTACTTTAGCATTACTTTACCGTTACGCTGTAGCGTAATGTTTGCGCTCGGCCGGTCCGCCAGGGTTCTTAATTAACAAAAAATAAAATCCCGAATTTAAAAATATCCGTAAGTAAAATTGACCGACTTCGAGACCGAATTATAAAATTTCCAGATTATACAATTAACGAATTATACAAATTAAATTAATAAATTTTGAATTTATAAATAAAACAATTTAATTAATCATTAATTAATCAATTATTCATTATTTTCGACAAATTTAAATTTCAGGAATTGAAATACTTATGGGGATTTAACAATTCATTTAAAGTATGATTCGGTCAATTTCATAATTGGCTAGTTATATTTTTGGCATTTTTTTCGTTAATTTGTGGTTTTGTTTTATTATATATCTATATACAGGGTGTCCCACCACCTATCAACATGCCGGTACTGGGTGATAGAGGACAAAAAAAGAAACAGAAAAGTCCTCTGGCAAAATTTGATCTGGGCCTTAGTTTGGGCACAGTAAAGCTTCAAAGTTGGGCATAATGAACCAATCAGAATAGAGCTTTGGCAACCACTTGTTTGTCTCATAAGTGTTAATATAGTGTGCCTTTAAATTTTTTTAAATTCTTAGTTGTTCTTGCAAACGTTTATTACCGTCCTTAAAATAACATAACATTTGCTCAACCTAAAAAAGATGAATTTCAATTTAATACAGAACTTTCCTGACATTTCATGTAAGAAAGCCAACAAAGATGTTCAAAATTCAGAAGACCAAACGAAATTTTGTTCTTCAGAATTAATCTACAAGTCTAAGCTAAGAAAAAACGTTTCAAACCTCAGAAAGAAATTCTCAGTGATTCGTCTCAGAAATTTTGTCACATTTTTGTTGTAAAACCAACAAAGTAACTTAAAACTCGAAGAAACAAAACAAACTTCTGTTATTGAAAATTAATTAACAAGTCTATGATAAGTAATTCTTTGCGATTCATTACAAAATTTTTGGTTACATTCATTGTAACAAATTAAACAAAAAATTAAAAATGGGAAATCCAAACAAACTTTTGATCTTTAGAATTAACCAACAAGTCTAAGATAAGAAAACACATTTTCAACACCAAAAGTAATTCTTTTGCATGCGATGCAAATTTTTTGTTACATCTGTTGCTACAAAAACAATAAATAAATCTAAAGCTGGGGAAACGAAACGAACTTTTGTTCTTCAAAACTAACCAACAACGGTGAAATCAAAAGATACATTTTGTTCCCACAAAAGTAATTTTTTGGATTCATTGTAAAATTTTTGTTACATTTACTTGAACAAAACTAAAAAAAATTTGAAGCTCATGAAACGAAACGATCTTTAGTTCTTTAAAAATAACCAACAATTTGAAAATAAAAAAGTACATTTTGAGCCCCTGAAATTAATTCTTCGAAATTCTTTTCATAAAGTCTGTTACCTTAATTGTAACAAAGTTAAAAATAATTAAACATGGGAAATTCTAACGAACTTTTGTTCTTGAAAAATAACCAACAAGTTTACAATGAAAAAACTTGTTTGAAACCCCCCAAAAAAAATCTTAGCGATTTTTTCCATAAATTCTGTTACATTAATTGTAACAAAGTAATTTTGGGATTCATTGTAACATTTTTGTTGCATTTAATGTAACGAAACTAAAAAAAAATTTTAATGTCGTTGTACGAAACAATCTTTAATTCTTTAAAAATAACCAACAATTTTTTTTTGCATTTAATTTAGGAAAAAACAATAAAGAAATGTAAAGCAATTTTAAACCCCCAAAAGTGGTTTTAATTTCTTTGTTTTTATTCCTGGCATAAACCAAGCGACTTTCGTTCTTAACAATAAATGAACAATTCTAACAATACGATAAAATAAATTTTGAATCCCCAAAGTTAATTCTTTGCGAATCGTTGGAAAATTATTGTTACATTCAATGTTTACAAACCCAACAAAAAAATTAAGAACTCGGAGAATCAAACAACCTTTTTTTCTTTCAAATTTATCATAAATAATCAAATAATCTAAAGCTCGGGAAACGAAACGAACTTTTGTTTTTATAAATTAACCAACAAGTACAAAATAAAATAACTTATTTATAACACCTAAGAGTTCTCCATTCATTACAAAATTTCTGTTACATTCATTGTAACAAAATAAAGAAAATTAAAGCATGGTTAAACGAAACGTACTTCCGTTCTCAAAAATAAATAAAAAAGTCTAAGATGAAAATACATTTTGGACACCCAAAAGTAATTCTTAAAGTAGTTTGATTTCAAGATTTCCTAAGTTCTTGATACTTAGCCACTTGAAATAAATTTTATCTTCATCGACTTGTGCATAATTTTTATTTTATTTAATGTTCATCTTTTATCGTTATATCATTTTATTGTGTTATTGTTGTTTATTTGTATTTATTTTTTTGTATTAATTTTGTTCATTAAATTTCTTTTGCAACATTAATGTGTTGCACATAATTTATTTGCGTTTTTAAAAGGAGTTTTCTTATCTTTAGCTTGATGATTTATTTTCAAGAACGAAAGTTTGTTTGGTTTACTCAGTTTCAATTTTTTGTTGGTTTTGTTAAATAAACGTAACAACAACTTTGCAATGAATTGCAAAGAATTACTCTTGGGTGTGCAAAATGTATTTTCTTATCTTCAACTTGTAGGTTATTTTTAAGGAACAAAAGTTCGTTTGGATTTCCCATGTTTAAATATTTTTAAATTTGTTAAAATTAAGGTAACAGAATTTATGGAAAGAATCTCAAAGTATTAATTTCAGGGCTTCAAAATGTGATTTTTTATTCTCAACTTGTTGGTTATTTTTAAGGAAATAAAGATCCTTTCGGTTCCCGAGCTTTACATTTTTTTATTAGTTTCGTTCAATTAAATGTAACAAAATTTATACAGTGAATCCCAAAAATTACTTTTGAGGGAACAAAATGTGTCTTCTAACTTCAGAGTTGTTGGTTAAGTTTAAAGAACGAAAGTTCGTTTGAATTTCCCAACTTTAATTATTTTTAACTTTGTTACAATTATTTTAACGGAATTTATGAAAAAAATCACTAAGAATTACTTTTGGGATTCCAAATCTGTTTTTTCATTGAAAGCTTATTGATTGTTTTCAAAGCACAAAAGTTCGTTTCGTTTCCCGAGCTTTAAATTTTTGTTAGTTAAATTATTATCACAAAAAAATTGTGGGATCAGTTACAGAGAAGTACTTTTGCGGATTTGAAATGAGTTTTCTTATCATTAACTTCATGATTTATTTTCAAAAACGAAAGTTTTTTTGGTTTTCTCATATTCCATTTTTTCTTGGTTTTCTTACAATTTTTCTTACAATGTTGTTTTTGTGATAATAAATGTATCAAAAATGTTGCAACGAATCGCAAAGAATTACTTTTGGGGGCTAAAAATGTGTTTTCTCATCTTAGACTTGTTGGTGAATTTTAAAGAACAAAAGTTTGTTTGGATTTCCTATTTTTAATTTTTTTATTAATTCGTTACAATGAATGTAACAAAAAATTTCAAATTGAATCGCAAAGAATTACTTATCTTAGACTTGGTAATTAATTTCCAATAACAAACGTTTGTTTTGTTTCTTCGAGTTTTAAGTTAATTTGTTTGTTTTATAACAAAAATGTAACCAAATTTCTGCGACGAATAACTGAGAATTTCTTTTTGAGGTTTGAAGCGTTTTTTCTTATCTTAGACTTGTAGATTAATGCTGAAGAACAAAAGTTCGTTTGGTCTTCTGAATTTTAAATATCTTTGTTGGTTTTCTTACATGAAATGTCAGGAAAGTTCTGTATTAAATTAAAATTCATCTTTTTTAGGTTGAGCAAATTTTATGTTATTTTTAGGACGGTAATAAACGTTTGCAAGAACAACTACAAATTTAAAAAAATGTAAAGGCTTGAATTTCGCGTCTTGTAGAAACAATCAAAGATCATCGATGTGAAATTTTTGCGAGAGCTGAAGTGAACCGCCAGCACGCACACTATATTAACACTTATGAGACAAACAAGTGGTTGCCAAAGTTCGATTCTGATTGGTTCATTATGCCCAACTTTGAAGCTTTACTGTGTCCAAACTAAGGCCCAGATCAAATTTTGCCAAAGGACTTTTCTGTTTCTTTTTTTGTCCTCTATCACCCAGTACCGGCATGTTCAGGTGGTGGGACACCCTGTATTAAAAACAAGTAATAAGATTCATCATGAAATATTATTTTCTATTACGAATAACGAATTCTCAAATGTGATATTTTTAAAATCGAATAAACTTTGTAACGAAGATAAAATATTGTAACATTTGTTCAGTCACTCTTAAAGAAAAACATTAACAAATATTTTTATAATAATAGATTTGATACTTTCACGATGATTCATTATAATAAATTTAAATTTAAAATTTAGAATTTAAAATTTAAAGATTTTTCGGGTTTCCATCGTGTGCGAAACTATGAATGTTGCCGACGTTTCGTGAACATTGCAGTTCACTTCTTCAGGGCTGACCTGAAATTAAAGTTTCAGGTTATGTTGTTCTTATATATGTATTCTCTACGATGCCTGTGATTGGCCAGAGTGCCCCATGGTGGGGATTGCTTGAACTTGATTGGCCAATCAAGTCTTTTTTAAAAAACCCGGGAGGACGGAAAGCCAAATCGGATTGGTATTATATCCATTGTCCCTATTGATGTTATTAGGGTGTTTCAAGATTTCGATTGCTTCTCTATGTTTTCTTGGAAATTTATTGTACGTTTTGGCAATGACGGTTGTTTTGTCAAATAAAATACTATGTCCTGTTTCGATATGATGCTCAGCTACACGGAAAAAATTTTGTACTTGAGAAATTACAGAATTAGTTCCGATGTGGCGGATATGAGAAAAAATCCGTAATAATTACAGATCTACGTTATTTTAAATTCTACAGAACTTTTTCTATGAGAATTAAATATAATGCAGGAAGAATTCTTAAATGGGACAGTAATTTTAGCAACAGGAAGCTTTAAAATTTGCGAAACTAAAGCCCGTTAAAAACAAAGTGGAGGACTGGATATTTCACAGAACGCTTCTCGAATCAAAAACACGGCAGAGTTCTGTGATTTCTACATCACCGCGCCGTCGTTTCCAACACGAAAAAAAATCCGATTTATATACTACTACTTTGTATATTAGAAGGAAGGAAGCAAGGACGGACGGAGGACACACACGAGAGAGGCATTCTTAACTTATTGTACGCACACAAACATAATATGATTATATAGCCTAACCTAACGTATATATATACATGGTATAGTGCACGCAACGCACTTCCCTAACGCAGAATATCGCACGCTGAGGATATTGGCCGAAGTGGTCCTTATATACTAACCAAGAAAATTCTCACCGCTTGTGAGAAACGACCAGTGCCGGATCCAAAATTTTTGGTCAACATTTTTGGTCAAAAATATTTGAACATAGTATTAAATATTTGATGTCGAAATGTTGTATGTTCTACCATATCGCTCAAAACAAAACATACAAAAATTATAAGAAAATGTTAAAAAAATGTATGGGTAAAAATTCCAACATATATGCGTAGATTAAAAATAGTGTAGCAATGACTGAAGTAAATACTAATATGAATAAAAAGTAAAACTTGGAAAAAAACTTCTAATTAAAACTTTGCCGAAACAAATATATACTTTGATGTTCAAAAAAACATGAAAACAATGTTGGGAAAAATTTATTTTTTCGACCTTTTGAATTTTCAATTTTTTACCTTAAAACTAATCATTTTAAAATGTGGTAGCTGATAGACCGGTAAATGTCCAGGATTTTTTTAAACCCGGAAAACCGGAAAGTGGCTAATTTAGTAGTTAAACAAGTGTAAACGTTCGATTGAAACTTTGTAAACTATTTTCAATTTTTAAATAATTTAAAGTGAATAGACTCATAATTAAACTCTTTTATTTAATTTCAAATTATACGCGTTCAAACATTGTTTCAGTTTTAAATATTCCATTTTTAACCCATTGCGAATTGAAATTTTTTAATTAAAAGAGGCATTTTCAAAATATCTAGCAGTATTGGGTTGTTTATTCAAAATAAGCAATGACATATAAATCAAATATTCAAAATTAAACAATTTGAAAGCGAATTGTTTCAAATATAAAGTCTTAAATCGTTGAGTGCAAAGTTTAACCTATTAAGGTAAGAATTTTAATTGTTTCATTTTGTTGAATTTTGAAACTGCAAGTGAAATTTTTAATTTATAAATAACAACTGACCAATTATTTATTGCAAACGACTTCAAATTAAAAATTTGATTTTAAACCATCAATTGAAAAATGTTTCTAATCAAAAATGTCTTCAAAATTATATAATTTTCAAAATTTAAAAATGTATTGATTCATTCTTCCATTTAGGGCATGGAAAATAAAAACTTGGATTTATATGTCATTTCATTTAAAATTATTCCATCGACTAATATTGAGAGCTTCCTTTTTATACGCATAAAGTATTCAGCGTTTAAATGAAAACAATTTTAAGTTTCAATGCCAATAGTTTATAATTCAAAACTCAGGACGATAATACGATAAGGAATTTACTGGAAAAAATCAAAAAAATCTTTCACTTTTATTCTGGCATCAGTAGACGGATTGATTACCTGCCCCTGGTTTTGGTAGTAAATTTCAAAAGTTTCACAGCTTCTGATTGGTTACCAGTAAATCGACCACGACCAAATCGTCACGCGCTTTTACCATTGAATCGTATAACTTTATAATAATAATTCCACGCAGAAAATGAAAATTTCTACCTAAATTTGTGACCACATATTTCCCAGATCTGCTCAGGAATTTCCATTATTTTCCCGTATTTTTCAAGATACACAAGATTCCAGGCAAATTCCCGGATTTCCCGGGTTGCTAGACACCCTGATTTTATAATTCCGAATTTCACACTTTTTAAATTTGAAATTGTAAACTTAAAAAATTGAATTCTTTTAAAAGGTTGTTTAATTTTAAACATAATCATAATAAATCATGCATTAAATGTTTTAATTTCAAAAGTTTAAATGTGAGACGATATAATTATAAAAGTTTCTATTAATGTTCAGTATAGCAGGATCCATTTTTAATTTAAAAATATATTTCTTTCTATAGTAATGGGCTTGTAAAAAAATATATTTGTGTTGAATAAAAGAAAATTCAGTTTACAGATTAAGACAACAATCATTATTATTTTACTTAAACCTATTGAATAAATAATACTGGAAAAATCCACTATATGCGCGCACTAATTAACCTTTCTGTAGAGAAAAAAACTAGGTTTATTCTCCAGGAAGGTGAAGGATACATTCTTCTATAGATTTCACAGAAAATCTTATTTGATTCGAGAACATTGTATATGATTTAAAGAAGTTCCTCTAATGATAGCGAAAAATATTCCAGTAAATTAAATATAAATGTCACAAGTGTTTTGAATTTACATAAAATTATTACGAAAAGCAGATTATTTTTTACATTCACAAAGTAAGACTTGCTACGTGCAACATAATCGGAAACCTAACTTTCAAGATTTTTATAACATTTCATTCATTGAATATTATATTCATTCATTTAATATTATAATATATCACTTTAGTGACTTTTCTTTCAAAAAAATTAAAACAAAGATTCCAAGGGTTAACGACATTATTAAATTCAGATTTACACCAATTTCCTAGTCTTTTTTCAAAACCACTGAAATCAATGGATTTTATTGAAATTTTCAATTTTCTAAATTCAATTTGAAGGTTTTTAAATTCACCTCAAATTCTTTGAATTTTATCAGATTTTTATTCACTAATTCTATTTCACTAATTCTATGTGGGTTTCTAATATTTTTCTGGATGAATAACTCTGAAGAAGAAAAATAGAAAAAATCTGGGATATATAGCTTATTTAAATATCAAAACAGCTCCTGATCTAATAATCCCGTCAATTGTATTAACATTCTACTGAAATTGTGTAAGTCTACTCCTTCCAAAACTACTTCCATACACTACTGACAAAATTAAGTCTAACTACTATGCGATAACTTTATTTTTATTACATCAGTAAAATTGTTTATTTTGTGCTGTAAAGGTTGAAAACAATTTAAATAAATTATTTAAAACGTTCCAGCATTTTCAAGCTTCGACGATGTCAAAATAACGAACTATTATACATTTTTGGTTTTAGGAAGTTACCTCATTTATAGAACTCATTAATGAAGCACTTTTCTCAGTAAATTTTAAATTAATGAGATTTTTTGTCAAGAAAATTAAATTTAAAAATATTTTAAATTTAGATACAACGCTGTGTTGAATAACGAGAGTTAGCTTCGTTACCAAAGTCGTACACAATTTTTAAACCTCACGTGAGCAATTGTTTACCAATTTTCAAAGTAATTAGTTTAAGATATAAAAAAAACTGGGACCAATGCGAAATGTACATGGTGATTCCATTGATTTTTTGTTTTTGTAATTTTGATTATTGATTATTTAATGAATCTCGCTGATGCGATGCCGGGACGCACATCAGTGACACACACTGACGCAACGCTACTGTCGTATCGCAAATGTGTTTGCAACACACACATGTGCAGCGCGCCGCCACGTCCATGTATTCCAAAACACAGTAGAGTTCTGTAATTTTAAGCGACCGAGAATCGTGGTTCTCACAGCACAGATGTAGTTTCTCTTCAACTTATTCGTAATAATCATTTTGAACTTTTACGGCACCGATTTTTAGTACTTATTATCAGTTCTGTAATTATGACCCAACAGTTCGAAATGATTTACAGAACAGTTATTGTTAATTCACCGAATTTTTCTCATATCCGCCACAACGTAATCAGTTCAGTAATTCCACCAGTACAAATTTTTTCCGTGTACTGCTGATTGTGTGAAATGTTTTAGCCTAACTTTACTCTCATGTTCCTTTACACGTTGACTTACCCCCCTCCCGGTTTCTCCAATATAGACTTTACCACAAGAACAAGGGATTTGATATACTCCCGGATCACTGAAAGGTTCCTTTTTATCTTTAGGGTTGTTTAGAAGTTGTCCTATTTTTGCGGGTGGTTTAAATATAGTTTGGATGTTGTGTTGGTTAAGAATTCTTCCTATTTGTTCCGTGATACCTTGAATGTAGGGTAGGATGGTGGTTGTTTTTCTCTCTCTTTCTTTAGTAGGTTGTGTCGACTTATTTTCTTGAGTGTATTTTCTTATTGCTTTATTAATTTGTTTGTTTGTGTAATCGTTTTGTATTAGGATTTGTTTAACATTTCGTAATTCCTTTTGTAAGTTATCTTTATCTGTTATGGAGACAGCTCTGTATACAAGGGAATTGATGACCGATTGCTTTTGAGATGGGTGGTGGTGGGAGGAGGCATGCAGGTATCTGTTTGTATGCGTGGGTTTTCTGTAAACTTCATGTCCTAATGTGTTATCAGATCTTTTATAAACTAGTACGTCCAAGAAAGGTAATTTTCCGTTTTGTTCAATTTCCATAGTGAACTTGATATTAGGGTGTATTTGGATGATGAAATCGAAAAATTTGTTTAGTTCGTCTAGTCCGTGTCTCCAGATGACAAAAGTGTCGTCAACGTAACGGCACCGGAGTTCCGGTTTAAGCTTGGATTTGTTAAAGATTTTAGTTTCTAAATTTTCCATGAAAATGTTGGCTATTACAGGTGAGATTGGAGATCCCATTGCTGCTCCTGAGGTTTGTTCGTAGAATTGGTTATTGAAAGAGAAATAGGTATTAGTGAGACAGTGTTCTATTAAAGGTGTGAGATTGGAGGGGAAGTTTGCAAATGATTTAATAATATCGATTGTATCAGAGATTGGCACTTTTGTAAAGAGAGATACTACGTCGAAACTTACTAGGCTGTCTTGGGGTTGAATGTGAATTTGTTGTATTTTTCTGATGAAGTCAAAAGAGTTTTGGATGTGTGTGATAGAGTTTCCTGTGAAAGGCTTAAGTTTTTTGGCGAGAAAGCGTGCTAGGTTGTAAGTTGGAGAGTTTATTGCGCTAACGATCGGTCTGAGTGGGATGTTGTTTTTGTGAATTTTTGGAAGTTCGTAAAGTTTTGGAGAGATAGGATTAGTAGGTTTTAATTTAGATATTGTATCGCTGTCAATATTTGAGTCTTTTAGGAGGCTTTGTGTTTTTCTGGTTATTGTTTTTGTGGGGTCTTTTTTAAGCTTTTTATATGTATCGTCAGTAAGAAGGTCCATGATTTTGTTGTTATAGTCTTCTTTATTTATAATTACTGTTGTGTTGCCTTTGTCTGCGGGTAATATTATGATGTCTTTATTCTGCTTGACTTCTTTAATAGCTGTTTTTTCTTGTTTTGTTAAGTTTGAGGAAGGAAGTTGGGCTTCGCGTAAAATTTTGGCTGTCCTGCGTCGTATGTCATTTGCTTTTTCGGGTGGAAGGGTGTATATTGTGGATTCCAAATTACTGATGATTTCTTCTTTTGGGATTTTGGAGGGGGCGACTGCAAAATTATTACCTTTAGATAAGGCTGAAATTATTTCGTTGCTGAGATGATGGTTAGAGATGTTTTTTACTATCTTAGTTAATGGTGCGTGCTTTACTGGAAGTAATTTGTCAAATTTTATTTTTTGTTTCTCAGTGCAAAAATCTTTAATCCGTTGGGATTGGTCAAATGATATGCGGTCCAATGTGGACCAAATGTCAAATCTGAGAGTGTTTGATAGAAAAAGATGAAGTTTTAATAGTTTTTTGGAGGTGGTATGCAAGTCAAATTTGGTATGTTGTATCCTTTCTTCTAAGAGAAGCAAACTTGTTTTATGTAGAATTGATTTGGATTTAAATGTTCCCAAATGGTTTTTTAACTGTAAGAATTTTGGGACGATGTTATTGTCCCTACACCGTTTTAAGAAAGCTAAAGATGTTAGTAGTTTAGCTTGAGAAGACCTGAGCTTACTAAAAGTGTTAGTTTTAGTAAGGAAACTCTCCCCGTAGAGTTCTTTAATAATAGATTTGATACTTTCACGATGATTCATTATAATAAATTTAAATTTAAAATTTAAAGATTTTTCGGGTTTCAATCTTGTGCGAAACTATGAATGTTGCCGACGTTTCGTGAACATTGCAGTTCACTTCTTCAGGGCTGACCTGAAACTGAAGTTTCAGGTTATGTTTTTCTTATATATGTATTCTCTACAATGCCTGTGATTGGCCAGAGTGCCCCATGGTGGGGACTGCTTGAACTTGAACCCCTCCAAAATCCCAAAAGAAGAAATCATCAGTAATTTGGAATCCACAATATACACCCTTCCACCCGAAAGAGCAAATGACATACGACGCAGGACAGCCAACATTTTACGCGAAGCCCAACTTCCTTCCTCAAACTTAACAAAACAAGAAAAAACAGCTATTAAAGAAGTCAAGCAGAATAAAGACATCATAATATTACCCGCAGACAAAGGCAACACAACAGTAATTATGAATAAAGAAGACTATAACAACAAAATCATGGACCTTCTTACTGACGATACATATAAAAAGCTTAAAAAAGACCCCACAAAAACAATAACCAGAAAAACACAAAGTCTCCTAAAAGACTCAAATATTGACAGCGATACAATATCTAAATTAAAACCTACTAATCCTATCACTCCAAAACTTTACGGACTTCCAAAAATTCACAAAAACAACAACCCACTCAGACCGATCTTCAGCGCAATAAACTCTCCAACTTACAACCTAGCACGCTTTCTCGCCAAAAAACTTAAGCCTTTCACAGGAAACTCTATCACACACATCCAAAACTCTTTCGACTTCATCAGAAAAATACAACAAATTCACATTCAACCCCAAGACATCCTAGTAAGTTTCGACGTAGTATCTCTCTTTACAAAAGTGCCAATCTCTGATACAATCGATATTATTAAATCATTTGCAAACTTCCCCTCCAATCTCACACCTTTAATAGAACACTGTCTCACTAATACCTATTTCTCTTTCAATAACCAATTCTACGAACAAACCTCAGGAGCAGCAATGGGATCTCCAATCTCACCTGTAATAGCCAACATTTTCATGGAAAATTTAGAAACTAAAATCTTTAACAAATCCAAGCTTAAACCGGAATTCTGGTGCCGTTACGTTGACGACACTTTTGTCATCTGGAGACACGGACTAGACGAACTAAACAAATTTTTCGATTTCATCAATCAAATACACCCTAATATCAAGTTCACTATGGAAATTGAACAAAACGGAAAATTACCTTTCTTGGACGTACTAGTTTATAAAAGATCTGATAACACATTAGGACATGAAGTTTACAGAAAACCCACGCATACAAACAGATACCTGCATGCCTCCTCCCACCACCACCCATCTCAAAAGCAATCGGTCATCAATTCCCTTGTATACAGAGCTGTCTCCATAACAGATAAAGATAACTTACAAAAGGAATTACGAAATGTTAAACAAATCCTAATACAAAACGATTACACAAACAAACAAATTAATAAAGCAATAAGAAAATACACTCAAGAAAATAAGTCGACACAACCTACTAAAGAAAGAGAGAGAAAAACAACCACCATCCTACCCTACATTCAAGGTATCACGGAACAAATAGGAAGAATTCTTAACAAACACAACATCCAAACCATATTTAAACCACCCGCAAAAATAGGACAACTTCTAAACAACCCTAAAGATAAAAAGAAACCTCTCAGTGATCCGGGAGTATATCAAATCCCTTGTTCTTGTGGTAAAGTCTATATTGGAGAAACCGGGAGGGCGGTAAGTCAACGTGTAAAGGAACATGAGAGTAAAGTTAGGCTAAAACATTTCACACAATCAGCAGTAGCTGAGCATCATATCGAAACAGGACATAGTATTTTATTTCACAAAACAACCGTCATTGCCAAAACGTACAACAAATTTCCAAGAAAACATAGAGAAGCAATCGAAATCTTGAAACACCCTAATAACATCAATAGGGACAATGGACAATGGATAGGAACAACATAACCTGAAACTTCAGTTTCAGGTCAGCCCTGAAGAAGTGAACTGCAATGTTCACGAAACGTCGGCAACATTCATAGTTTCGCACACGATTGAAACCCGAAAAATCTTTAAATTCTAAATTTTAAATTTAAATTTATTATAAATATTTTTATCTTTGGCAACACTCAAATCAATTGAGAATTATGTTTCGAAGTCTTACAATGAATTTCGAATTAGAATTAGGTTTCAGCTAATTTCACTAATTTCTTTTTTTACAAATTAGCTTTCGTGGAATCAGCTAAAGAAATTTTAGCAAACTGTCGCATTCTATTCTGCAAGTATAAGTGCATAGTGTAGGCCATGTTCTGCACAAGAAAAGTAAAATGTGGTTTTAGGCAAATCATTCAAGACTAAGTCAAAAAGACGATTTTGCTTGCAATGAAAAAAAACGAGTCTTTGATTGATTTTATAAAATCAAAGAGTTTAAAATTCGGGTGCCGAAGATTGTGATTTTGATCTAAAGTGATGAATTTTGCAACTGGATGATTAGTTTGGGTTGATCCACACTTTCGTCACTTGCAGAAAAAGTTGTGCGGATTTAAAATTAACACAGATTCCCTTTTTTAATTTTTGAAAGATTTGACCTGTAATGTAATACATTAAACAATTATTGTGTAAATAGCACGGTGAAGTTTTCTACTATTGTTTTGATCTATGTTTATCGCATTAATTTTGCCGATGTGTATCGCTCCGGGGTGCAAATCAGTTTACAAAAGTGATCTCAGAGAACCCGAACATCCCGAATACGAAAAAATTAATTCTTTACGTCTTTCCGCAAGACCCAGCTATTAGAGCTTTATGGCAAAAAGCTGTAATTCAGAAAAATTTTACCGTGAAAGCAGGCCAGTTCGTTTGCTGTAAACATTTTTGAAAGGAAGACATTCTCTACGAAAAAATCCTTGAAGGACCCGATGGCACTATTTTGGGAAAGATAAGTAATGACATATTTACTGTAAAATCGAAATCACAATTTGAAGATAAAACAAAAGTAAATTCTTTTTCATTCAATAAACTGTATTGTTGGTTATTTTTACTTACTACTCGTTTCGAAAAAATTCTGTTTGTTTTTCGATCGCTTAGGAAGTGTAACAAAAAACACAATTTATCCATATTTTCCCTAATTTTCAGAATAAAAAATATGTACTTAGTTAATCTAGTCAATGCTCTATTTGAGTAATATGCAAAGAATGTGACGTTAATTTAAGGATTAAATTAGAAGTCTACAGAATGTGTGACAGTAAACTCAGATTTTCTTCTTTAACAATTCATGCGACCAAAATCTTAATGTAATTTTTTTTCTATTATGCACGGAAAGACCATTCATTAAATTAACTTGGTACAAATTTTTATTTTATCTGAAAATTACGAAAAATATGAATAAATTGTGTTTTTTGTTAAACTTGCTGAGGGGAAAGCAAACCGATTACTTTTAAAAGGAGTAGCAAGTGAAAATACCAAATAATACAGTTTATTGAATGAAAACGAATTTACTTTTATTTTATCTTTAAATTGTGATTTCAATTTTACATTAAATATATAATTGGTTACCTATCCCAAAATAGTGCCATCGGGTCCTTTTAGGATTTTCTGAGGATTTTCTCTTGGAGAATGTCTACCTTAAAAAAAATGTTTTCTGCAAACGTACTGGCCTCCTCTCACTGTAAAATTTTTCCGAAATAGAGCTTTTTGCCATAAAGCTTTAATAGCTGGGTCTTTCGGAACGACGAAAAATTATTTTTTTTACATTCGGAATCCTCGCGTGTTCAATGAGTGCACTAGTAGAAAACTCCACCGGGCCATTCTTACAATAATTGCATGAAGAAATCGTTTTATTGTTACATTTTTAAGAGTTTGTGATGAATTTCCATGACGAAAGCCATATAACCGTCAAAACAACACGAACAAAGTTACTACTGGCGCCGCCGCATGGCCGCTTTCAACACATGGACCATTTTCAGCGCTCGGAGACAGGAGGCTGAATTACACACGCTATTTTTTCGCTAAACGGAAGCGAAAGCGGTTTTGTGTTTGAAATTGAAACATTCATGAAGTTGTCATTGATTTTTTAAATCTTATGATTCTGGTAGATTTCTATGAAAGTCAGTACGATGGGTTTTTTAATAGAAGAATATTAATTTGAGGTCCAAAAACTATACATTCATGAAAGCAACCTAAATTTTGAAAATTCTATGTAATGGGTAAATTTACATGAATGTCCTAAAGTCTTCAAGTCACGGAATACAAATCTGAAGTAAAAATTGAAAAATTCGACTCAAATTGAAAAAATTGCATTAAATACACTTACTTATTTCTTATAAAGGAGCCTTATATTACATACTACCTTACAAACCCTATTTTCCACTACACATCCCACTGTCAGCAACTTAGTACATGTTCTAGTTTTCCAGAAATCCAGGTGGTTCAAATTCAAGCCCTATAACACAGGTTTTGGCTTATTTGAATTACATTTCGGCGCTGAACCAAAAGATGAAATTCAACAATTAGTACAATTTGCGGATGATTTTGGTTTCCCTCGTGAAGTAGAAATCCATTTAGCAAAAGAGCAAATGGAAAAACTTTTTGATTATAGAAAAACAAAGCTAAGGAGGGAAGTTCTCAGTTCCTTTGAAATAGGCGGTCCATATAGGATGTCAAAATAATTATATCATAATTCTTATCAACTTGCAGGTCCTATCACGTCAAAAGTGTTGGACGGAAAGTTTTATCGATCGAGCTTAAAAAAGTATGTTTCACGGGATTCCTGAGAATTGACCTTTCAGGTACCTGCCTCTGTCTTTAAAGTCTTAGTAGCTCCTAGTATGTACAAATATATGACTCAAATTTGACAATAGGTCACGCTGGACTGTGCCCGTTTTGCCTTAGATATTAGTCTACTGCACATGACACTTTTATTTGTGTGTGTAAATTCCTCATTCATTGTTAGTACTTTTTATAGCGTGTGGTGAGAAATTCTAATGCAAATGACAAATTGCTTGCGGAATTGTTTATGGAAACAATGAACTGAATAATAATACGCACATGATTTGAAGGTGAACATTTTTCTTTATTCAGGATGTGACAAGCCTACAACGGGCAAGTTTTTTCGAGTAATTTGTTTTTAATTCGGTCTTAAGCGGAATCCCTTCCCCAAGTTGGGTTACTTCCTTAACGAAATATTAGGAACGTGAAACACTGGCATCGATGGGCAAGTCTTTCCCGAACTAGCTTTCCCCAATCTAGAAATCTTAAGACCACGACGAAGTGACATCGACCACCAAGTCTTCCCCGGGCAATACTTCACTAGCAAAATATTAGGAACATGAAACAGTGGCATCAACGGAGAAGTCTTCCCTGAGCAAGCCATCCTGGTTTATCACTTCTTCAGCAAAATAGTAAGTCATGCACACAAAGGCTTGCTCGTCGGTGCCACTGTTTCGGGGTCGTCCTTTTTCACTGGAAAGTAATGCCCGAGGAAAACTTTCTTATCCATGCTACTTTTTCGACTTCGAAATATTTCGCTGTGGAAGTGATGCGCGGGACAGGCTGGCTCGTCGAGCACACAAAGGCTTGCTCGTCGGTGCCACTGTTTCGGGGTCGTCATTTTTCACGGGAATTTAATGCCCGAGAAAAACTTTCTTATCCATGCTACTTTTTCGACTTCGAAATATTTCACTGCGGAAGTGATGCGCGGGAAAGGCTGGCTCGGCGAACACTTGCCCGCCGATGCCAATATATCTGGATCGTGATATTTAGCTGGAGATGTGATGCTCGGAGAAGGTATGCTTGTCGATTCAACTGTGCCATGGGTTTAATATTTTGCTGGACAAGTGATGACCTGGGAAGGCTTGTATATTGCAGACCTTGTTTCGGGGTTCTAATATTCTTCTGGTATTTATTATTTTACTACGAAAGGAATTCCCATGCAAGACATGCCCATGAGCGTCTTTTACAGCAATGAGGCAAAAAGAGAGACTGATAAGCCTTGAAAATAGGGAAATAGATGCTCGGGAAAACCATGCAAATGTGGGAAACGATGCATAAGAGATATAAAGGAAGGCATTCATTTTTCGGAGCAGACTTGGCCGTTATTCGGATTTTTGTTATTCGTTATTCAGATTTAGGGAGCCTGAAAACATATTTGTTTGTTGTGATAAAAAGATATACTTGGCAGTTACAGTGACAATGATTAAAAATTTACTTGAGCATCATACAAATTGTGGTATCCGATTTAACGAATTATGTATCACTATTTCTGCCCTTGAAACTGATTTTCATTATATGCAAATTGTCAGAACAACAACCTTGGCACCTCTTATCTATTGGATAATGACTGTAGGATATATATATTTGTATTATATAATCCAATGAAGCTTTCATGAGAAAACGTTCCTCAATGTCTCCACGCTTGCTTAAAATATTACCAGAACTATATCATGATATACCATTATACGATTGTGCAATTTATCTAAAAATTATTGCTTTTTCTTGTTGCAGAGTTTAGTTCACAATTTGATTATTTACCTAATGGCGAACCTCTTCTTACTGCTCCTCATTCCGGCACTTCTAATTCTCCTGACAGAAGTCGTCCTCCTGGCAGACCTCATTCTACTGGCAGGTTATCTCCCTCTGTCAAGCCTTCTCATCGTTCCAGATCCAGGTCTCCTTCTATCAGACATAGTTCTTTACTCATACTTGGATTTGACTTGAGAGACCTTGCACTTCTTCGGCTCATTCCCCATATCAATCCTGACCGGCGATTCGAAATTCGAAGATACACTTTCCCTGTCAATAAACCAATTCATTTGCTCGCAAAAAGACCATTTCTCCTTAAACCCATGCCAACTGACGAACAAAAAGTATTAACAACTTCGACTGGTGACGTCGTTGCAATACTGGGAACTAATACAATTCTCCGAGGAATATATAATCAGGATGGAAGACGGCGGGCGGGCATAAACATGGAAAGCGGAGAAGTATTCGAATTGAGCCCAGAATTAGTCAGTGAAACTCCATTAGGCTACCCCCGCACAATACTGAAAAATTTTGAAGTGCTACGTTTGAGCCACGTGTAAACTACAATACTCGGTACCCTCAATTCAGTAGTACCAATGTTAACATGAAATATAATATAATTTTTTATTCGCGTTTAGATGAAAATGTTACAAGTTACTTGTAATTGAAAAATGTTTAACATTAAAAAGATTTTCTCTGTTTTCGAAAGAGATTAAAAATTTTCCTTTTCATTCCCTAAAGAAAATATTTTTTGAAAGAAAATTGATAGGAGTTAGTAATGATGTACCTACAATAACTTTTCTGCAGGGGGTAATCAATTTGAGAAGGAAAGAGTGAGTCATCGATTTTTTGTCATATTGCATAGTGTTCAGGATACCAAATAATGTCGTAGGAGGGTTTTGCAAAATTTTGAATATTATTTCAGACTTTTTTAACTGAAAAATGAAGTTTTCAAGATAGGTCCATATTTGAACATTTTTTATCACTGCTCAAATTGACTTTTGACTCCAGGGATACGGCGAAATTGAAAATGCGATAGATTAATATAAGATTTAAACTATCAAGAATGTTTAAGCTCAATGTAGGTTATTTACAGGAATACTTACTTATATTGGTGAGCAAGTATAAGATTTTTTTCATTTGTGATGAACAAATTAATCAGCAAAAATGCTTCCTTCAGGATTAAGAAGAGTTGGATATTGCATCACATGAACTTTCCGTCGCAATATAAGTAAAACTAATATCGATACTAACTACTTTTTTAAACATTATTATCAAATTTAACTTTTGAAAAACTTTTCAGCTGTTATTGAATTGGTTTTGAAGAGACTTTCGGTTTTTTATGGAATAGACTAAAAATTACTTGTAAGTAATTTCCAGCGTGGATGATTGACCAGCTGGTACACATTTTTTCGTTCAAATGACTATACAGAGTGTCCCAGTACATAAAAAACATTTTTGTATTTTCGAATTCTAACAAAAAATGGCGTCGAAAATAATTATAAACAAATTTGCTAAAGTTAATAATTACCAAGTAATTAAAAATTAAAGATTAAACAGTCAGAAGAACGCGTTAGAAGGTCGACAGTCCATTTGCCAGCGACAAGATTGTGTGTATAAACAAGTTCAGCTCGACCACAATCAACCAAAGCTGACAACATTCTCATGAATTCTTTAAATTCCCTTGAATTTTGTAGAATTTTCGAGAACTCAGTGAAATTCTCCTGAATTCTGAAGAACTCTCTTCAATTCAGCAGAATTCTCTAACGTTCGGCAGAACGCTCTCTTCAGATTGACAGCATTCTCTTACATTATGTAGAATTCATCCTGAATTTAGTAGAATTCTCTTGAAATATGTAAAATTCTCTTAAACTTTGTTTAATTATCTAAAATTCAGTAGAATTCACCTAGGTTTGGCAGAATTCTCTTGAATTTAGTCAAATTATGCTGTATTCTTTCCAGTTTAGCGAAATATTCTTGAAAAGAGAATTCTGTGGAACTTAAAAGATGCTGCTGATTCCAAGAGAATTTCGCTAATTTAAGAAAATTTTACTGCATTCAAGAGAATTTGAGTGATCTTAAAACAATTTTGCTTTTTCCAAGAGAATTCTCTCAAGCATAAGAGAATTCTATTCAATTGAAGAGGATTTTACATAATAAAAGAGAATTCTACTGAACTCAAGAGAATTATAAAGAATTCTAGAGAATTCCACTGAATTCCAAAGAATTCTGCTGAAATAAAAAAAATTCTACAGAGTTAAGGAGAATTTCGCTGATTTTAAGAAAATTCTGCTGAATTCAAGAGAATTCTTCGGAATTCAGGAGAATTCCACTGAGTTCTCGGAAATTCTACAAAAATCAAGGGAATTTACAAAATTTATGAGAATGTTGTAGAACTTGGTTGATTTTGAAAAATATATTCTTTTCTAATTTTTGTATCTCGTTGACGTCTGAAGTTACACCCGAGAGTCACAATCTACTGGAAAAGCGAACGAAGAAGAAATTAGACGAATTGAACTTTTTTATACACACACTCTTGTCGATGGCACATGGACTGTTGACCTTCTAACGCGTGCTTCTGACTGGTTGATCTTTAATTGTTAATTACTCGGTAACTATTAACTATAGCAACATTTTTTTATGATTATTTTCGACGCCATTTTTTGTTAGAATTCAAAAACACAAATATGTTTTTTGAGTACTGGGACAACCTTTATAGAGATGTTAACAATTTTACTACTTTTTAACGCATAAACATGACTTTTTTTAACGAGATCTGCATTCCAAAGAATGATTCACACAGATTTTCAAAATTTTTGATCAATTGTAAACTTCGCGGATTTTTTTTTAGATTATTTAGTTGCTCAAGCCACCTTGAGCGAATTCCAGGTTATGTTTCCAAGTCCATAGTAGTATACAGGGTGTCCCAGACTCAAGTTTCCGGACTTATATAGCCATATAAAAATGAAAAAAATAAATAGAAAATTCCTTTTCCAAAAATCAGTTGAAGTTTTAGTTTTTTAGTTATAAAACATTTAAGCTGGACCAATCAGGAGCGCCGTATAAACAGCCGTGTGTCCGTGAACCAGATTTGAACGCAGTGTTATGGAAGTGAGCGCAGAGGTGGGATTAGCGACGGGAGAACACTACGTTGGAATCCCGTTCACGCACATACGGCTATTTATACGGCGCTCCTGATTGGTCCAGCTTAAATGTTTCATAACTAAAAAACTAAAACTTCAACTGATTTTTGGAAAAGGAATTTTCTATTTATTTTTTTCATTTTTATACGGCTATATAAGTCCGGACCTGCTCGGTGGGTTCCTGTCACCACTACGCAGCGCGTCCTCGGGTTGCGGATAGAGGAACGGCCCGTTAGGCTAAACAGCCCCTCAGGTTAGCTGCGAATACAAGAATAAGCAGCCGCGGACAGCCGATAGGAACCAGTCGTGGGTGTGGTGAGCCCAGCCTAAGATGTTGGCCTAGCACTGGTAGAAAACACGATGACCATGGCTTGGGAGGACCCACCCATTCACGTTCATACGCAATGAGTGGGTCCTGGCAGGCCGAGGTGCAGCGTGTATCCACCTAGAAACACTACCCCGAACCAAAACTAAAAATCTTGTAAGGGAAAAATCCTGCTGCCCATTGGACACCGCAGCGATGACACTGCCCGCAAGGGATGTGTCCTTGTCAGAGTCGGAAAGCTCCCATACTTAGACCTAGGGAGGTATGGGGGTTATCACTCCTGGGACAGTGGACTCACCTACGATCGGAATAGGATCCTAACGTGCGGATTATCTTGAAACTACCATGGCTAACTTGCAAAAACAAAAAACTACAGTTAAAGATCTAAGGGTGGGAACTCTAAACGCGCGTAGTCTAAATACTGGCGGATTTAGCGAACTCATTGGGATAGCAAATAAATACAAAACCGACTTAATAGCACTTCAAGAAACCTGCTGGCCGGGCGATTTCGCGTCAATTTCTAAGGATAACTATACTTTTCACTATGGGGGAGGTAAGGGGCGCACACTGGGGACCGGTTTTCTTATTAACAAACGAATCTCGCAAGCGGTTATCGACATGCAATTCATTAACGATCGGTTATCATACATTGTACTGAAGGGTATTTTTAACAAACAGGTATTAATCAATGTGCACTGCCCCACCGAGGACAAAGACGAAGACACTAAAGATCTATTTTACGAAACAATCGAGCAGGTTTTTGACAAGTTCTCAACTTTTGACGCAAAAATAGTATTGGGGGATTTCAACGCGAAAATTGGAAAAGAACCGATGTATAGGCCTACAATAGGATCAGAAAGTTTGCATGACGTCAGTAACGACAATGGAACTAGAGTAATAAACTTTGCAGCTTCAAAGAACCTTGTTGTCAAAAGCACATATTTCAAGCATAAAAATATACATAAGGCCACCTGGAGATCACCAGATGGTAACACTCATAATCAGATCGATCACGTTCTAATTGACAGAAGACGTCATACAAACATTCTCGATATAAGATCGTATAGGGGAGCGGATTTAAATTCAGACCATTTTCTCTTGATAGTAAAACTAAGATCTAGGCTAGCGATCAGTAAGAAAACAGGACGCACAGAGCCAACAGTTCGTTTCAATATAGATAAATTCATAACAGCAACAGAAACATTAAATTATCAAGTTGAGATTTCTAATAGCTTTGACGCTCTCCAAGAACAGAGCGACGATAACAATAATTACGAGGAGGACCCGGAAACCCTGTGGAGCAATATAAAAAAGGCGGTAAAGACAGCCGCGAAACTTACGATAGGTTTAAAGAAAGTAACAAAAAGCAAACCATGGTTTGACGAAGAGTGCAAACTCTGGTTTGAAAAACGCCGGAAGGCCAGACTAATTAGTTTACAAAATAAGTGCGATCAAACACATAAGAAGTATCTCGAGATTAGTAAACGTACAAATAGGCTCTATAGATCCAAGAAAAGGGAGTGGGAAAAGAATAAAATACTAGCAATAGAAACGCATAATAAACAGAATAACCCGCGCGAGATGTACAGGGGAATCAATTTTATAAGGAAAGGCTTTCAAAGTAGAACGGAAGTAATGAGGGACGAAAATGGCAATCTAGTAGCCGATGCGACAGAGAGACTGAATTTATGGAAAGACTATTTCGATAAACTATTAAATGTACGCGAAGCCCCCGTTGAAGGTAATCTCGGCGAAATCCACACTGATCTATTAATTGATGACCCTGCTGATATAGAAATAAAAATGGCTTTAAAGAAGTTGAAAAATAACAAAGCCGCGGGCATCGACGACCTACCGTCAGAACTGATAAAAAATGGAGGCCCTTGCCTCACAAGACAAATTATTAAATTAATACGCGCAGTTTGGAAAACAGAACGCTTGCCGGAAGAATGGAATACCTCTATCGTTATTCCCATCTTTAAAAAAGGCGATAAAACTGACTGTAACAATTATCGGGGAATTTCACTTGTATCTTCGTGCTACAAGATCCTGTCTAATGTAATCCTAAGTAGACTGGCTCCTTTTGCCGAGGAAATCATTGGGGATTACCAGTGTGGATTCCGCCGAAACCGATCTATAAGCGATCAAATGTTTACAATTAGGCAACTGCTAGAAAAAAAATGGGAATTTAAAGAAGTAGTGCATCAGCTATTTATCGATTTCAAAAAAGCTTACGACTCTATTATACGCGCACGAATGTACTGGATCCTAGAGTTCTTGGGTGTACCAAGAAAATTGGTTAGACTTATCGAAATTTGCTTAAGCGGCAGTAGGGGTAGAATACGCGTAAACGGTAGTTTATCTGAAGAGTTCTCGATCCGCGATGGCCTGAAACAGGGCGATGCACTTTCGTGCGTCCTTTTTAACTTGGTTTTAGAATACGTGGTTAGGCAAGTGCAGGCGAACCCGACCGGTGCTACCCTCAATGGGATAGTACAAATTCTTGGATATGCGGATGATCTCTACTTACTAGGGGATGATAAAGAAACGGTAGCTAAAAATGCAGAAATCTTGATCACAAAAGCCAAAGATATTGGCTTGGAAGTTAGCGAATCGAAGACAAAATATATGACCGTCGGCAGATCCGAACAAAGTAATCAAGACGGGGATCTAATGGCTGGAAATATGAAATTTGAAAGGGTTAGCGAGTTTAAATACCTCGGGTCTATCATAACTACCGAAAATAAGATTAAAACGGAAATCAACGCGCGGCTGCACGCTGGCAATGGGTGCTATTATGCAGCAAACACACTATTAAAATCGCGATTGCTATCTAGAAACATCAAAGTAAGAATCTACAAAACAATAATAATGCCGGTCGTCATGTACGGGTGCGAAACGTGGGCGCTGACGAAGGGAGAGGAGAATAGGTTTAGAGTTTTTGAGAATAAAGTACTTAGAAAAATCTATGGTCCAAAAAGGGACGAAGAGACCGGCGAATGGAGAAAACTGCATAATGATGAGCTGCGTGCTCTCTACGGGTCAGCAAATATTAATAGAGTAATGAAAGCGCGTAAACTAAGATGGGCGGGGCATGTAGCAAGAATGTGAAATGAAAGAACAGTGGCGCAAGTTTTAAGAGGGAGGCCGATTGGTAAGAGACCCTTAGGCAGACCGAGAAACAGATGGGAGAAAAATGTAAGGGAAGATTTAAAAGAACTAAGACATGATTACTTAAACTGGATGGAAGATGCACAGGATAGAGATGTGTGGCGGTCTCGGGTTAGTGAGGCAATGAACTTTCGAGTTCGAACTGCTAATCTATAATAATAATAATATAAGTCCGGACACTCGAGTCTGGGACACCCTGTATAACCACACGCATACAATTTAGAATTTCAGATACGTCAATGTGAGAAACTAGAACCAATAATATAGAGCATAGAAGCTAATATAAATAATTAAAAATGATAAGCTAAGCTACATTTCGCAACGCCTTCTGAAATCGACAATGATAGAATACACATTCAGCTAAATGATATTCAATAATTTCAACATGTCTATGAAAGCCACATGATCAAAAAGTTCGTTAACTTAAGAAAAAAATCTTTCATCATATCAAGCGAATGTTGCGATGAATTAGCAACATCTCAAAACTTTTTTTATATTCCATAAACAGAACGTATTCCCAAGTCAAACGTATTGCGAAGTCCCAATCCGGACAAATACAACTGAATTGAAATTTGTCTGATATGAACGAGATTTGATTAACTAGACGTGTCAAAATAACAAGGTCCAACTCGAAGACACCAAATAAATAGGTGATAAGTCATTGCGACAAAATGAAAGGCGCTCTCACTCGAGTCACATCTCGAACCTCTAAGTCTTATGTAAATTGTGCTGGGAACATAGGCGCGCCCAAATTTATAGCAGCTCTTCATTTGGTCTCCACGAGTTAGCAGTTTTCATTTGGTTTCTCCGAATTGGAACCTAAAAGTTTGGATGCGTGAAACTGTCCTGAATGGCTCAATCTTCTTTTCAGAATATTAATAAATTGCTGATCAGGTTAATCTGCTTCAAAAGATATGGATTCAAGACATCGATTACGTAATCCTCTAAGTAATCGATGACATGAAGTACGGCATATTGTAAAAAAGTCAATCGACCATGAGCGATTCCATGACCATCTTTTCAAAAGATTAGGGAACTGTAGATTCTCACGACCCCTTCACAATATCTTGGTTGCATCTTTGCGACCATAATTATCAAAATGTGATCAAGATGTTGATAATTTAGCTGCATACATATAGAGAAGAAGGCCCGGTTAGGTTTGACTGAGCGGTCCTTTTTAATTCATCAGTTAGATGACCATATTCAGTGCACTGTCCTAGCGTGTTATTACTCTATTCCGGGTCTCACAAAGTCCACTAGTGACCACAAGTTTAGATCCCTTGACATGGATTCTTTTTCTGGGTGAAGGTACATAGAATAGTTTCCATTATTACCGGCACTGGGATTGAACCCCAGGCCTCCTGCACGTAAACCTAATGCGCTATTCCCTGCGCCACCAGGAAACGTTCTACGTATTGTAGTTAATAATTAGTGATTAATAACAAATTGACGAATTCATTACAGGATGTAACACTATGTTAAAAATAAAAAATCTATCCCACCGCGTTTGGCTTAGTTCACCGCACGAAGGAACAATAAGGAATGGTATCACCGTATGTGTTCGGTGAGCAGAGGTGGGACGAGCAATGTCCAAGAATTCGTTAATGTTTGTCATGAATGCCAAACTAATGCATATAGAGTATTCTAAGATTAGCTCACACTCGGTCGGTCACTTTGAAATCTATGAGACTTCATCACTTGGTGGAGTGCAAAGCTTCGGTTATATAGGAGTTTGACTAAAATTAATTTTTTTAGAAGCAAGTAAGTGAAAAATTGCGATATCGCTTCACTTTTTAAATAAAAAAGCTATTTCTCTAATTATTGTTGGCAATTTGGAAAGTGTGCGATTTGGGAATCCACCAAGAAAAATTATAATTTGCCGTGATTGAGGTTATAACCTCAATTGCCGGCGACTTGTGAGTCATAAGACTTTTTGATTTTTTAAGTGAGGCATTTTAAATTAAAAGTACCGCAAAATTGCGTAGTGGTAGAATGCAAGAGTAGACTTCCGTATAAAAAAATTATTTCAATCAAACTCGCATGTAAACAATGCTTTGCCCTCCAGCAAGAAGAGTGATCTTATGAAGCTCTTTAAAATTCCTTAGAATGCTCAAAGGAACGAACTCTGAAGCTGATAAGCTTTAAAGAAAATCGTCAAATTTCAGAGATTTGAAAGGATTTTCTAGGATTTATAAGATTTTATGACATTAAACAAGATTCTAAAGTATTTCAGAGGATGTCCAAGATTTCCCAGTATTTAAAAAAACTTGTGAGGCATTTTGAAGGCTTTCAGCGAAGTATTGTAATACATTTCTCATAAGAAAATGTATACCATCAGATTTTATGTATAATTTTACGGGATTTAATCGAATTTTATAACATATTATTTATAATTACAAACATATGGTTTCAATTTTATAAAGATTAGGATTTAAAAGATTATACATATCAAGCTGAAGCTTCACATGAATTATGTGAAGCACAAATAATTCGAATTGGAAAATGAGGAAAATTGCGCACAGAAACCTCTACCCCTGCATACTTTGCAAAACGCTGCCCTCACAACGCTTCTTTCATATGTACCAACATTTGATGTTCACATGAACTTAAGTCTGGACTAGAGGCAGGGTGTTCTAGTGTAGTCTAGGAAATTTCATCAAGTTTTTGACACGTTATGTTCGTTGTGTGACCTGGCGTTGTCGTGGAGCAAAATCACGTTCTTTAACGATTAGCGTTTGAAAAATATTTTGCCAGCAAAATATTACAACCCCGATACAGTAGCGTCACTTACCCAGGGAAACGTTACAATCTCGATACAGTGGTCTCGATGAATGATGCTTTTCCGAGCATCACTTCCCCACAAAATATTACGACCCCGAAACAATAGCTTCCACGGACAAGCCTTTCCCGGCCATCATTTACCCGGTGAAATATTAAGACCATGAAACAGTAGGGTAGGTGGTAAAAATATGCGACACCTAATTAGTTATTGAAAAATTCTGTTTGAAGCACAATATTCACAAAAGTATGTTTCAGAAAGCGCCCCCGAGCATTGTACATGGGCCCACTGGCGGCATCCGATGCATTGAATCCATTTTTCTCCTGTTTTATTGTTTTCCGAATCACCATCGCCATACAGGCACTTCGCGTTTCTTTCAGTTATTGATTCGAAATCAACGTCTCCGATGAGGGGCCCATACTTGTAACACGAAAATATAATGACACAATCTACGAAATGTTGCATTATTATTCCTTTGTTTTTGTTTTATTAAAAATGGAAAATACCATTGAAGAGTAGATGACAAATACTAATCTACATGTGGGATTGTAACTTGAAAAAACAATCTTGAGCATTTTCAAACAATCCATAAAGAGGAGAGAATTTTCACGAACGGAACGTGATTGCCGGCAAGAAAATTATAGTACCTTATAATTATAATTCAGCTCAAACTAACAAAAAGAACGAAGTATCAACGAAAACATTGTAATAGTGTGAGTAAGAATGTGATTCAACGCCACTCGCACTGAGGGTGCCACTATTTCTCAAAAACGAAATGGTGACCTACATTTGTACCAGGCCCATATATGTACCACCTGCTCTAGAATTGACGGACCATGCAAGCCTTCCCCGGTGAACTATCAAAACCATGTCATAGTGACATCAACGGGCAAGTCTTCCCCGGGTATTACTTTTCCAGCGAAATACTACGAAACTGACGCTGTAAAATCGAAGGGCCCTCCTTCCTCAGGCATCACTTCTCCAGGGAAATATTAGGACCCAGACACAGTGGCATGGACAAGCACTCTTTTCCGGGCACCACTTCCCAAGAGGAACATTACGATCCTGACGCATAGGCATCGACTACCAAACCTTTGTGTACAGGACACCGACGCTTCTGTGTCATGGTCCTAATATTTTGCTGGGGCGGCGATGCTTGGGAATGAGTTGTCGCTTGATGCCACTCCGTCATGATCTAATATTTCACTAGGGTAAAGTTGCCCCGAGAAAGCTTGCTTGATGAAGACTTAGCTGTCGGTGACAATGTGTCATGGTCCTCATATTTCGCTGGGAAAGTGATGCTTGAGAATGAACTGTCGGTTGATGCCACTCCGTCATGATCTAATATTTCACTAGGGTAGTGTTGCCCGGAGAAAGCTTGCTTGAGGAAGACTTGCCTGTCGGTGACAATGTGTCATGGTCCTGATATTTTGTTAAGAAAATGATGTCTGGGAAAGGCATGTCCGCCGATAACCTCTGTTACTGGTATTTATTATTTCACTGGAGAAGAGATGCCCGGAGAAGCCGTGTCCATAGAAGACTTTGACATCGATGAGGAGAAGCGCTGCCCTGATGAGCCTTGCCATTAGAGGAAGTGATGCCTATGAAAAGTCGAATTTTCAAATGATGACTGGAAAAGGCTTGCCTGCTATTTTACTATTTCTATAAAAACACATTACAAAAGTAGTGCGATCAATGGATAATCCATAGATAATCGTTTTTTTGTGATAAAAATATATTTTTAGAAGGTTACGTGAAAGTGATTGAAAATTGAGTGGAGAATCGTTGGCTCAGGTATGTGAAATTTATCTTTCCGATTCTTTGAAAATATTTTGCAGAATTCATACTAGTTTTTGAAAATTTCAAATATACCGTTGCGGTAAAAACTAGTATATAAATTTTCCATGTAAATACCAGATCACCCTGAAATCTAAAACATTATGTAAATTGCGATATCAGTTTCAACGAACTTAGTAGTTGACTCTAATGACTCTAGAACTGACTCTAATGAAATGTAAATATCCCAAAACTGAAACCTTTAGGTCTGTTATCTATGAGATAATGAGTATTGGATATACGTTTTATATAATCTAAAGGAGCACCAGAATATTCCTCCGTCAAATTTTCCACAAATACACTTATAAGTTTTTCCTCTAGTTATAAATCATGAGGATTTTTCATACTCTTGTCTTATATTTGGCGTTGATCCTCAATTATATTGGTAATTATAATAAAGTAATATATCTATAATTTTAAGAATACTTTTTTGACCCACACGCAAATAAGTATTTATGATATCTAATCCGCATTCTATCCCAATTTATGTTTCATCCCAAACCTTATTTAAATTTGTTCCGAATAATTACAAACTTATTCTGATTTTACTCCGCGGGAATCCAGAATGTGTTTGTTATGAAAATAAAATCCAAAATGTTTCCTTACTTTGCACGTAATCAACTGTACACGTCGATGTCCAGTGAGACAACTGTGCATGTTCAAAGATTCTACACTTCTAATAAATTAATCTTCAAACAAAAACTCCTACGTTCACATATGGTACACGCCTAATTGTGCACGTGCACAGATGAAGTACTTCTAAGTCTGCGCATTGAAATTAAGACACGTAACATATGTGCATGCGCACAGTTCGGAGTATCATATGTAGACGTGGATGGGCAAGTTCGATATTCAAATATTTCTAGTTGGACATCCAAAAACGTACCCTTTCTGTCATTGGTACTATTTTTTTACTTGAAAAACTTACTTATCATAATTGATTGATAATAAAACTAAAACTAGAATAAATATATATTTATCAAATTTTGATGCCATTTTTACACAAGTGGGTCCTATTAACACTTCTAGAGCAGAAAGTACTAGGACTGTAGATTTAACTTTTTGCATGGATATACGTTTCACGTATCTCATGCAATGAGAAATACTGATAACCCTAAAGTAAGAAATGCAATTTCTACCGACTTCTCTTTTGAATAGAGATATGTTTCACATATCTAATGCGAAGAAAAATGCTCGGAACCCTCAGGGGATTACTCATCATAGCGCTGCTGCGCAAAAAAGTTGATGCCATTTAGTCATCTTGAAACAATTCCATATTATATTCGCAAGCCCATAATAATATTCAGAAACACACAAAAGCATGGAAAAGGCATTTTTACTCAATTTGACCCTGTTAACATGCCTAGAGCAAAAATTTTGTGTTTCACGTATCTAATGTGAGGAAAAATACTAAGAACCCTGAAGAAAATACTCTTGAGTATCTCGTTGTGCATAATTATGGAAGTTGTTGACTTTTTACATAAAAATGCTCAAACTTGACTCAAATTTCGCTTAGAGCCAACATACCTTCCAAACAATTCCTTGTATTGGTCGAGTTTCTTGAAAATCTTAAATGAAAAATGTCATTTACAAATGAAAAATTAAAAAAAATGAAACAATGAAAACTTTAAAATAATGAATATATTAATTGAAATGTTTTTGAAAATTAAAAAAAGATTTTGAAGTTTCAATCGGATGCATACATTAAATTAATTACGTAAGGCATTCAAATTGAAATAGTTCAATTTTTAACGTAAAAATTTATAAATTATTCAATTATAAACAGATTCAGAATCGTCTTATAAAATCAATTTTATTATAATTCTATTGTTAAGAGTCGTACTACAGTTCAATTTTAAAAATAAATACTTAATTTATATTTACAGTTTATCAACTTAACATTTTTCTTGTTTTCTTTTTTTTTGTCGAAGTGAACCCGTACCACCGAGCCTCTGAAATTAACATGGGGTTTTAAATGGGAAAAGCTTGATTTAGAAAAAAATGGGGAAAAGAGCTACTTGTTATAAAATTTTTGTGAATTGTTATTATGCTTGGAAAGTGACCCCAAAAAATGCAAAATAGCAGTTCTCTATTAAATTCATACTAAAAACGGTGTCCTTCGGATTTTCTTTACAAGAATTATTTTTAATTAATAAGGGACGAGTTTCCAAGTATTTTGTAAATAAGTTTTTATTATTCAAACAATAATTATTTGTTCATTCAAATCCGGCAAAATATGCCGGATATGTCAATAGAGAGAAAATCTACAGTTTATTATTATTAAAGTAGGGTTATTGTTACATTGTTAGATTAGGATTATTATCCTATTGGAAAATAACTGTCCAGAAACTTTTGCACGACATTATATATAAGAGAAAATAAATTTTTATACTCCCACATGTGCGTGAGTTATTATTTGCTTTATGTAATATTTCAATTTCAGTCAACGTTTACCGACGATGTTTACACATAAATCTGTCTTGGGTCATAGTTTAGGACGCACGCGATTTATTTTACCGAGGAAGGGATGCCCAGACAAGACATGCCCGTTGGCATCTTTGACAGCAATAAGGGAAAAAGATGCACTGACAAGCCTTACAAATAGGGGAATAGATTCTCGGAAAAGATATTCAAATTTAGCGGAGCATTATATAAATTGTGGTACCAGTTATTCAACGTATTTAGTATCTGAATCCGTTTCCTTGAAACTGGTTTTAATGAAATGTAAATATGTCAGAATAATAAACTTGAAGCCTCTTGTCTATGAGATAACAGCTATGGAATATATGTATTACACAATCCAATGAAGGACCAGCATATTCCTTTGTTACATTTTTAATCAAATTCATTATTGATACATTAATCATTTTTTTCTCTAATTATAAAAGATGAGGATTGTACACATTCTTTCCTTATCTTTGGCGTAGAACTTTAATTCTATTGGCGAATATAATTATATAATATATCTATAGTTTTAAGTATAAGTTTCTAACGCAAATCAGTATTTATGAGATTTTATTTGCATTCTATCCTAATTGTGCACGTCGACGTCTGAGGGCAAAACTGTGCACGTTCATGTAAAATAATAAGTTCTTTAACTAGACACACCTACGTGAACATATTGGACACTCATAACTGTGCGCGTGCACAAACGGAGTACTCCAGGCATTGCTTGTTAAAATTAAGGCATGTATTATATATGCATGCACACAGTTGGGGTACCATCTTCGCACGTGGACGTGTCAGTTGCAAATAAAAGTATTTTAAGTTAGACCTGCGAAGAGATACCCTTCCTATAAAGAAAAATCTAACGCAGGGAAGAGGTTGATCTACAAAAAGTCGGAACAGATCAAGAATTTAAAAATATCCCTTTCCACGGGAAATGAGAACTTTACTAGGGCCAAAGTCATCCGAAGAAATTGATCCAAATAGGCAGCCGCCTCAAAAGGATTTCCGAAAATATTTAAATACACTATCCAAAACATTTAACCCTTTTATTCGTAATTAATTCAAAAATCTTAGTCACTGTAACCGA
Organism: Andricus quercusramuli; assembly: GCA_932178445.1. Taxonomy (NCBI): domain Eukaryota; kingdom Metazoa; phylum Arthropoda; class Insecta; order Hymenoptera; family Cynipidae; genus Andricus; species Andricus quercusramuli. Next base: position 677,687 of record CAKNXH010000922.1, read on the forward strand.
TTGACAACAAAACTTGAAATAAAATAAATCGAAGTATCTCGTCGTCCCGAAATTCGGGATGACTAGCCCGTTTTCAACATTTGGCTAGTCGTCCCGAAATTCGCGATGACTAGCCCATTTTCAACATTTGGCTAGTCGTCCCGAAAATTATTTTTTTTTTTTTGTTCCTCTCCTTTTGAGTAAGCCGAAGATTAACAAAACTGCTATTCATCCCTAATTAAAAATGAATGTTAAAAAACGGATAAAACTAAGAGTTAGGTTATATTTTATAATGTGTAGTCCTTTAAGCTTTAACGTATCCAAATTATGTTATGCATTTGCACTGTGTCACCGCAGTCTGAAGTTCGTTCGGAACTTTTTTATGATTTCCGCGATCTGATTGGACCTTCCTTTGACGTGATCTAGACTCTAGACTAGATACACTTGTTGCCTTTGCATTTAGAATCAATCATTCATTTGTAAAGAGTAAAATCCAATAATTATTCGCTCTCGCACTCTAAAACACTTTTTTGTGATCCAAAAATTAATTTAATTAATTCTACAATGATGATTTATCTTAAAAAATTTATTTAAACATTTAATAATTCCAAAAAAGCGCGTTATTTACTGCCAATGAGACTTCCGATGCGACGCATGCGCAGTACAGTTGGGGAGCCGAATTGAGAGCACTGCACCTTTATTCGGTTTTTCGTTCTATTTTGCGTGTTATTGCGCGTTGGTTAACGATCACGTGCCATATAGATCAGCTGTTCTGTGTGCCGGCCTATACTGGCCGTAACACCCCTACCCCTTTTCCAACGCCTCGTGAGGGCGGGAAGGCACACCTCTGACAGGTCACAAAAATACTGTGAGGTAACACCCCTACCCCTTTTCCAACCCCTCGTGGGGGCGGAAAGGCTCCCCTGTGACAGGTAACAAAAATAATGTAAGGTAACACCCCTACACCTTTCCCAACGCCTCGTGGGGGCAGAAAGGCACCCCTGTGACAGGTCACAAAAATAATGTAAGGTAACAACCCTACCCCTTTTCCAGTAAAATTAATTAAGTGCATTATTTTCAGGCCGACGAGACAAATGTCGAAAATAGGCTAGTCGTCCCGAATTTAGGGGTGATTAACATTTTTTGTGATTTTTGTCTAGTTAAAACGAGAAATTTCATAAAATGCATTATTTTCGGGACGACTAGCCGAATGGTGAAAATAGGATTGTCAATTTTGGTAATTTTGATCTAGTTAAAAACAGTAGAATTAATAAAGTGCATTATGTTCGGGATGACGAGCCAAATGGTAGAAATAGGCTAGTCGTCCCGAATTTCGGGATGACTAGCATTTATCTTGATTTCCGGCTAGTCGTCCCGAAATTCGGGACGACTAGACGCAGCCAAAATGAATATATTGCTTACAATTTTAGATAAATATTCACAATATTCGTAAAATTGCATTTAACACATTGCGGCTTAAAATTGTAAATATTATATCTTTCTAGGGTATTTCTTAGGGTATGAGAAATTGAAAAACAATTTTCTCAAACAGCTGATAGATATCTTGTCTACTATCGCATTGCCAGTCCCAATCATATACACTTCTCTTAATGTAGCTGTCAACTTTATGCAACTATTTTGGCCAATTTTATGATAAAAAGCTTAAGGTTTCTCTGTGTTTTCCGGAGCAAACATCTCTCAGTACCTTGGAGCTTGGTACTTTCCATAAAAACTATTGTTTTTTCTTGTTGCAGATTTTAGTTCACAATTTGATTGTTTACCTAACGGTGACCCTCTTCCTGTTGCTCATCGTTCCGGCACTTCTAATTCTCCTGGCAGAAATCGTTCCCTTGGCAGACCTCATTCATCTGGCAGGTTCCCTTCCTCTACCGAGCCTTCTCTTTGTGCCAGATCCAGGTCTCCTCCTCCCAGGCATCGTTCTTTATGCATACTTGGATTTGACTTGAGAGACCTTGCACTTCTTCGGCTTATTCCCCGCACCAATCCTGACCGGCGATTCGAAATTCGGAGATACACTTTCCCTGTCAATGAACCGATTCGCTTGCTCGAAAAAAGACCATTCAACCTTAGGCCCATGCCAACTAACGAACAAAAGGTATTAACAACCTCGACTGGTGACGTCGTTGCAATGCTAGAAACTAATACAGCTCTTCGTGGAATATATAATTCTGAAGGAAATCGGCGGGCGGGCATAAACATGGAAAACGGCAAAGTATTTGAATTAAGCCCAGAATTAGTCCGTGAAACTCCATTAGGCAGCAGTAACCCAATAAAAAAACATTTTGAAGTGCTATGTTTAAATGACGTGTGAACTATAATGCATGAAAATGTTACATGTGACTTGTCATTAAAAGATTTTTGGGGTTTTAGGAACCGATTTAAGAAAGTCTTTTTTCAATCCCTTATGAGAATATATTATTAAGAAAACTATTAGAAGATTTTAATTATGGGCCTATAATAATTTGTCTATAGGGTGGATTCGATATGAAAAAGAAGAAGTGGGTCATAGATTTCCTTTCTTTTTTCGTATTTCATATTGTTTAGAATACAGAGTAATGTGGTAGGAGGGTGCTGCAAACTTTTAAATATTTCTTCAGTCATTGTTCACTGGAAACTAATGTTTTAAAAATAGGCCCATATTTATACAATTTTGATCGCTGCTATCATTGACTTACGACTCCGGAACACGGCGAAATTGAGTACGAAGTTGATAAATATAAGTTTTGAACTATCCTTAAGTTAACCGCGAAGTGGCAAGAAGTGTCTTTTGACATTTTGGAAATGAAAGTTTCGAAAGTTTTTCGGTCGCGAAGAATAGGTATTTGAAAAAATGCAAGTCTCCTTCTTTGTTCAAACTGTTTGCAACTGCTCAAAAATGTTCGAGCTCAGTGTAGATTATCTACAGGAATGCTCGCACAATCGGTGAGCAAATATAAGATTTTTTTTACTTGTTATAAAGAAATTAATTAGCAAAAATGCTTCATCAAGAATTAAGAAGACTCCTATGCTTTATTTCATAAGCCTTCCGTCGCAATATGTGTGAAAGTAATCTTTAATTATGAATTATTACATATTTTGGAAGACGATTTCTATATGTTAAAAAGGTCTGAATTATGCCTTTGTTAATTAAATATATCTAAGCCATTAACATTGTTTTTAGAAAATGGAGTAATATCACAAATTCTTACGGAAAAATAATTTTCAGTCACGAATATAATTGAGCATTCCCTAAAACAATTTACACTGGTGTTCAACATTTTTTTGCAATTATGAACAGTTGAATCAAAATAGGAGACTCGAATTTTCGAGAATACGTACTTTTTTCGCGACTGAAAGCTTTGCGAATTATTTTTTGTTGAGACTAGTTGCTCAAGCCACCTTTAGAAAACTCCAGGTTATGTTCCTGAACATATAGAAATAATTGGAAATCCCCAAAATCCACCCTTAGCACTTATATGAAAACACCTCTAAAGTGTTTATATGTAAAACATACAACGCTCGCACAATTCTAAATTTCACATAGATCAGCATAAGAAAGCAGGACTAATAATATAGATCGGTAAAGTTAACATGAATAATTAAAAATAATAAGCGATATTTTATCATACCAAGGATCCCATAAACGAAACTATTTTACCAAAATTTGGAATGCTGACAACACGTTACTCATGTTTGACAAAGTTAACTGTGACATCAAAGTAAGACGCTGAGGCACTCTTCTCATTTCATTTCGTCGGAATGGTACCTCGTCATTTGGATACGTCAGTGTTCTCAATGTCTCAATCTTCTTTCCAGAATATTAAGAAATTGCTCACCACGTTAATCTTTATTATTATTATTATTATTATACCATCAAGCCTTTTCCCTTCCGGGGTAGGCGTGACTTGCTCGGTTGGAAAGTAGTGAAATAGGTATATAGGCATGAGGTTGATCGGTATATGGGTATAGGGTGGATGGGTATGTAGGTGTTATGTATAGATGTTTTAGATTGATCTGGAGTTCTCGTGTTATTCATATAAATGACACGTTCACTCCGCAACACTGCTCCGACCCAGGTTGCTGATCAATCTCTCTAGCGATCCCCCCAAGTGAGGAGCCTCACAAAATTATTATGTATGGTTCCCCACCTGGGCCCATTAGTATCCAAGGTCTTTGTTTCAGGCATCATTCACTCTGAAATTTCATAGTATTTGGAATTTTATCTTTCGGGACTTTTCATTCATCCCAAATAATTTCAATTTGAAAGTATTTTGAAAATATTGCCTCTGTCGATACGGCTAGTAACGGGGAGGGGGAGGCTAGTTTCCTTCAATTTTATTTTTTTATATTTTCTATTTTTTTCAGTTTGTTTTTTTCAATTATATATTCCTACTGTATATTTCTCGCTTGGTTTAAAATTCTAGTATTTGTTGAAAATTTAATTAAATGGTTGAAAATACAACTATTTTATTGAAAAGTCATCTGCTTGGTCAAAGATTCGACTAGGCGGTAGAAAGTTGAACTAATCTTTCAAAATTTAATTTTTTGGGTGGAGATTCATTTCATTGATTGAAAATTTAAATATATTCAATTGTTAGGAAATTAATCTTCTTCGTTAGAAAGATCATCTTTTGGGTTAAACATTGATCTTTTTTTGGAAATATTTAATTAATGTTAGTTACGGTTTTTGATCACCGAAATATAATAAATCATATGATGTTTATGCTTCTTGTCTACATGGTGTAAAATCAATATTTTTTTGAATATTGATTATTAATTTTATGAGTTGTGAAAATTCATTGAAAATGCACTTTTTATGGTTCATCATTTTAGTTAACAATTTTTCTTTTTGGTTGAAACTTTAACCAATTTTCTTGAAAATACGTTTGGCTTTGGTCGAAAATACATTTTTTTAACTAAAAATGCAACTATTCCATTGTCAGTTGAAAGATTTTTTTTTTAATTAGAAAATTGATTTTGGAAGAAAATTAATCTATTTTGATAGAAATTGTATATTTTTTGGATAAAAGTCATAACTGGTTGAAAATTAATCACTTCTGATTGAGGATTCAACCATCTTTTTGTATAATTCAACTATTAGGTTAAAAATTCCTTGTTTCATATTTTTGGTTAAAAATCGGTATAATTTTCAGAAAATTTAACCATTCAGAAAAAAAATTTTTTCCCAAAAATTATATTTTCGAGTTGAAAATTCAACTGTATTGTTGATAATTCATTCATTTTACATCAAAATTCAACTATTTTATGACCGCTTGATGTAATTCGTTGAACATTCGCCTTCTTTGGTGGAACATGAATATTCTTGGTGGAAAATTATCTTTTTGGTTGAAAATTGAAATACTTAGTTCAAAAACCATCTTTTTTGGTTGAAAATTTAACTTCTAGGTTGAAAGTTAGGCTACTTCGGCAGCGATTAATTTTTAAAGATTCAACTCTTTGTTCGAAGATTTAACTTTTTGTTCAAAATTATTTTTTTATCTGTGAATTCAACTATTCAATTTTTGACTAGGAATTTTTCCTCTGTGATTTGGAGGTATTGAAAATACGTTTTTTTCTGTTAAAAATTAATTTTCCAAACTTAGAAGTTAAAGATTTTATTTTTGGTGAAAAAATAACTTTCATAGTTTCAAATTCATTTGGCTTGAAATTCGTATTTTTTTATTAAAAATGCATCTATTTGGTTGAGGATTCAACTATTTTATTGGAAACTTGTTTCTTTCGTTTGGTAGAAAATTCATCGTTTATGTTGAAAAGAAGTAATCTTTATTGGTTGACAATGATTTTTTTGTTTGTTTAAAATTCAACTGTCTTCTAAAGAATTCGTATGTTTGACTCGAACATGCACCTGTTTTCAGTTTAATTTTAATTTTTAATGCAGCTGCTTCGTTAAAATTTATTTGTTTTTGTTGAAAGTTCGTCTCTTTGGGTAAAAAATTCATATCTTTTGATAGAAAATCTTTTTTGGGTGAAAATCCTACTATTTGAGTTCTACTCTCTGAAACACAGAAAATAAAAGAAAATGTTATTGCCTCCCTAAAACATGATTAAAAATGTTCACATGTTTCTACATTTTTGAATAATTTTTCTATCACGCGGTATAGAAATAATGTATTTTTATCATTCCCATAAATTCATAAATTCTTTCAAAAGACACAGACAATTGGTTCAAAAGTTTATTTACATCTACAATATACAGTTCTTGAGGACACATGCTTCTATAACTTTATCAAAATTTTCGAAGAGTCTTGTCGTCTCGAAATTGGGAATGAATGGTCAAATATTTTTCATAAGCTTGGCTAGTCGTCCCAAATTTTCGGGAGGACCAGTCCATTCCCTTTCTCAAGTCCCTGCATTTTTCGGGACTAGTCTATCCCCTTTTCCAACTTCTAGAATTTTTTGAGATGACTATTCCATACCCTTTTCGGTTTGAGAATGTATCTTTTTTAGTTGTAAATTTCTCTTCTTTGGTAGTAAATAATGGTTTTGGTTTGTAGATTCAACAGTTTGGTTAAGAATTCATGATTTGAGTTGAAAATTCAGTTTCTGAACTGAAAATTTAACTATCCTATTTGGTAAAAAATTTTAGCTCAGTTTCTCTACTGCTAGCTTGACTATTCCATCCCCTTTTCCAACTCCCAGAATTCTTCGGGACGACTAGACACAGGCAAAAATTTTATATTTCAAAGCCTATGGTAGAAAACGTTTCTTGCTGATTTTAGATTTAAGTGAAGAAATAAAAATCTTGGAATATATTAACTGATAAATTCTTTTTGCTCACCGTGTTCTTTTTATTTACCGACCGCGACCTCGCTACGTGTACGCTTTAGATAAGTATAATAGAAAAAAAACGCATTTTAAAGAATAATGAATCAGAGTAATGAAGAACAAATACAAAAAGCATCGAGTCACTATCTTAAATGAGTACTGAATCATCGGCAAAGCGATATATCACTGAAAATTGTTTAATTCATCATTTATTGTTCAACCTAATCTCAAAGAATCACGTACATCTCCGAAAAAATGAGGGCCTTTGTTGGAACTTTACTCTTCACCTGCATAATTATTTGGAATTCTATTCGTGAGTATAATATAATATTAAATAATAAAAAAATCTATAGTTCTTTATAAATTGTTGACCTGATTCAAACATTTGTTTTTTCTGAAACGAAGAATTTCTTAAAACTCGCAATTTTGTATTCTTCGTTCAATTTAGTTTCCGTAATAGTATATATTTTCCGTTAAAACTTTTTGGTAATGAAAAGACACATTAATTTACGTATCGCAATAAAACGAGAAATAGGCTATTCACCTCCGAATTTATAATTCTTACCATTTCCTAAAGTTTCGCAAAATAATACTTATCATTATCATCACAGAAATTCATAATTTTTTTTAGGAATATTCTCGACTTGCGCCACACTCAAAATTAAAGAATTACAAATTTTGGAATTTCACAAACAGTTTCAAATTTTACCGTTAAGTTCGAAATCACGTATATTTTTATGTTTCTATTTAAATCAACTCTGTACATAAAACAATAACCTGTACGTCGAACTAAAATATTTAAGTTTGAAAAACTTGAAATTTCCATATTTTCAAAAATAGCGCACCCAACAATTTGGGTGAAAAATTACGTTTCCTATGGTTATTAACTAAGAATGATTAAGCACTGTGAACATTCCAAAATATTAAAACAAAAAAAAGAAGCTGATCAGAAACTTAATACATTAAGAAATTTAAACAGATTTCGTTTACGAATTTCGTAACTGATTGATTTTTGCAAAGAAAACATTTTTGAAAATTTTACTTGCTATAATCTTGGTTTCTTTCAAAATTTTGGACTTCTCGGATCATTGAATGATTTCTGAAGTCAAAATTCCTTTTTTAGCAATGTTTTTACATATTTCATTGAAAACAGCGGAAATGAGTAAAAAAATAGTTGTTTTTTTTCTTCAATTTTCATTCTTTCAACGAAGAAAATGTTTTTTTTTTGTTGTTGAAAATTGTTCCTTTTGGAAGTCGAATTTTTTTTTCTCCTGATATATTAAACCCACCAGGAAAATTATATATTTGAAAAAAAAATTTCTTGAGTTTTATCTTATTACTATTGAAAATTATCTACCAATAAATTTTTCCCTTTTTAAGTAGAAGAATTCGCTTCTTTTAAAATTTTTCTTCTTTAAATCCAAACAATGATTCATGTATTAAATTTTCCACCTTTCAAGCTGAAAAATGGTTTACTTTGTGAATCTTCCCCCATTGAGAAGAAAAATTTTCCTTCTGGAAATCGATTTTCTTTTAATTATCATTTTTCCAATCAAAAATTTGTTTACTTTTAAAGTTTTACCTCTTTGGGGTCGTTCATATGTTACGTAAGCCGTTCTTCTTTTTATTTATATCGTTGTATCCTTCTCAACTTCGCAGCGATTTTGTTCTCGTCTCTATGTAAACAAAAGAAAAACGGCTTACGTAATATATGAACGACCCCTTTCAACCTAGACAATAATTTATCAATACATTTGCGCCCTTTTAAATAAAAAAATTCATTATTTTTGAAATTTGTCTCCCTTCAACTCAAACAATTGTTTATGTTTCAAATACTCCCACTTTTAAGCCAAGGAATTGTTTATTTTCCAAGTCTGTCCCCTTTCAACCTGCAAAAATTATTTTTCATATTGTTTTCATCGTTCATGTCGAAAAATGGTTTACTTTTAAACCTGTCCCCTTTTTAGGTTAAAGTTCTTTTACTTAAAACTTTCCCTGTTCGAATTTCAGGACATTTTTTATTTTAAACATTTGGTTATCTTTAGTATAAAAAAAAATTGGAAAAAGTGTGCAATATTTGAGTTTTTCTGCTTTTAAGCTGTGGAATTTTTCAATATTATTTTCTTTCTTTTGAGTAAAAAATTCTGATATTTTTAACATTTTTCCTCTTCCAACTGAAAAAAATTCGAAACTGTTTTAGAAATTTTGTAATTTCATTTTGGTAATTGCATGTTTATTAAATTTTCTTTTTTTCCGAATCAAAAACTGGTTTAATTCCGATTGTACCCCTAGTAAATGAACCAATTTTTTACTTTCAAAAATTCTCACATTTCATACCCAAATATTCAAAATTGAACAATTTTAATCACTCAAAATTGTTCAACTATTGAGACTTCAAATTATAAATTATAAAAGTTCAAGCGATTAAAGTAGATTTATTCATAATTCTTCAATTTAATTTCAATTTCAATTTTCTATGTACTTCTGCCACGGCTTTGGTGGTTTGGAACCCATCTTAAACTGTAGATCCCCTTAGAAGAGGCTGGTTACCTCCCAAGGATACAAAAGGGCTCCATGTCGAGAGCTTAACCTTGGGAGTCACTAGTCGATTTTGAGAAGAACAGAGAACAGAGGGTCACTTATTACGCAATCGATCGTTGGGTACAAGATCAGATGAATCTGGTACACAGTCGCGGCTCGTTCGTTATCTTGAAAATTAAACTTAACATTTTTATAAAGTTAGATTTTGAAAGACCAGATTGATAAAATATTTGTTTGTTGATTTACTTTCCAAATAAGCTGTTTTTTATTTCAAAAGAACTTTTAAATTCAACCAATCGTTTTTAATTCAAGAAGATTTCCAGAAGGAGATTTTGTCGCTGGAGTTGGGTTTCCAAATCCTTAATTGCGGAAACGGACTTTATACGCATTTTATATCAATTGAAAGCTTTTGAATGATTATTTTGAGATCAGATTTCAAATATTCGAACATTTTGCCCGTAAATTGAGTTTTTCTCGTTACATCCAATAAATGAGGGAGCCACCTGACGGTACATTCTCGACCATTGGGTCAGTCACGTAAAGTCTGGCCAGAGCGGTTTGTACCACTTAATGTATGCCGGGGTGTTCCCCGGCTAGACAGTGGTCGAGGCCGTTACGGTCAGACGGCAGTCTAGCTTCAGCGTCTTCAGTATACGTCAGTATACTTGAGTGAACGTACGACGCTGGTAATGTCACTTGATCTTCCTGGCATGTCAAATTTTACTTAGATTATGTAATAATGCCCAATAACGCATAAGTTCTTCTAGTCCGCTCATTCTTCGAGGAGATGATCATCGTAAGTCCACTTTTTTAACATTGATCTCACAAGAGCGGACGATGGTTGGGCCCTATCATCCCTACCATTGTTTTTTTGGAAATCTGAATTTGCCAGAAGACTTAGTCGGTTCCACATCTGGGACCAGAAAGGAATTCGGCAAAGACCCGTGGAATCCAGCTCTCTCAGGACCGGTCACAGGATTAGGGAAACGAACCTGAAGGGCCTCCCTAACTGTAAAGATAAAAAAGAGGCTTTCTCCTTTTTGAACACCTCTCCAAACGTTAATGTTCTGCACCGTCTTGAATTGAGTTGATATTTCAGCCCAAATCATATCAACATGATCTTAAAAATCAATAATTCATTCTGGCCAATGAAAATGTTCTGAACTTCGGTATCATTTTTGTTTCATATCTAAACCATATTGATTTTCGTATAATTTCCAACATTATTTTTTACTGTGCACTTTGGCTTGAAGATAGACTCTTTTGCTTGTTTAAATAGTGATTTTGATTTCATTTCGGGGTTGCTACGGGTTATGAAATTCCAGAAAGTCATGGACACGAAGGAATAGTAAGGAGTAGTATCCCTGTAAGTGGGGAGTGGGACGAGCGACGTCCAATAATTCGTTAATGCTAGCTACGAATGAAAACTCTTATGCTGCCCCGTTCACATGCGCACTGGCGGTTGCCATGCCAACGATGTCAACACGCGTTTGAAGTTTCGAACTTGTGTATTGAACGAACATAAACAAACGAACATATCCTCCATGTGCATCGAGATGTCAAAAGGTAACATATTGAGTGGGTATAGCATGTGACTGCGAAAACAGCTCTACGCATGTGCACGGGGGAGCATACGAGTTTTCATTCGTAGCTAGCATTGATGAATTATTGGACGTCACTTGTCCCACCTCTGCTCACCGAACACATAGGGTGATACTACTCCTTACTATTCCTTCGTGGTCATGGAATTAAAAACTGGTATGGGAAAATCAGGGAAATGTCAGAGGAAATCTGACAAAATCAGGAATTCTCGATAAATTTAAGTTCAAGTTAATTCCATTATTTTCTTGAACATTCAGTAGTTCTGTTACACATTTCTTCTGTTTTTTTGAAAACTCATCTTTTCGGTAGAAATGCATCTTTCTTTGTTTTGTAAATCACAACTGTATCCCTGATAATGAATCTGGTTTGGTTGAGGATCCAAGTACATTGTTGAAAATTCATCGTTTTCGTTTGAATTCAACTAGTTTTGGTTGAAAATAAAACTAATTTTTGGTTGAAATATCAACTATTATATTTTTCTATGAGAATTATTTTTCGTGTTCTTGAACATTCAACTACTTGATTGAAAGTGGAACCACTGTATTAAAAATTTATTTTTTGGCTGTTGATTGATGATTTTAGTAGAAAACCTTTCTTTTTTGTTCAAAGTTTCACTGTCTTACTGATTTTTTTTTCAATTAACTTTTCGAACTGAAAATGTAACTATTCCATAATTGGTTGAAATTTTATCATCTTTACTTAATAATTCAACTATTTTGATAAAAATTCCTGTATTTGGTTCAAAAATCGTCTTTTGTGGTAGAATATCATTCTTCTTGGTGACTTATCCATCATTTTAGTTAAAAATTCACTTCTTCAACTGGAGATTCAACAATTACATTTGTTGTGGAAAATGTATCTTTTTTATGGAAATGTATCCTTCTTGGTTTGAAAATCATCCATTGGGTTGAAAATTGAACTATTTTGTTGGAAAAAATGCTATTTGGTTGAAACCTAATGTTTTTACTGAAAATTTAACTATTCTTTTTTTTTTGAGAAGTCATTTTGCTTGTTTCAAAATTTATTATTGTGTTGAAACTTTCTTTTTAACATTTCATTTAGGAATGAAAATTGAAATATTTTATTTTGGATTGAAACTGTATCATTTTAGTTAAAAATATGTCTTTTTTGGTAACAAATTAATGTTTTGGCTAGAAAATTCAAGTATTTGGTGAAAAATTCATTTTTTTCATTGAAGATTCATATTTGTAGTTGAAAAAAATCGTTCTTTTGGTTCAAAACTGAACTATTAACTTAAAATTCGTTATTTTCTTAGTTAAGAATTAACTTTTCACTAACAATTTAATTATTCCATGTTTTTTAAAATTGATCTCCTCTAGTTAAATTTTCAACTATTTTCTGTAAAATTTTTTCATTTTTTTGAAAAATTGTCCTTTGTTGTAGAATATTTGAAAATTCAATCATTTTGTTAAAAAATCGATTTTTTCATGAATTTTATTCCAACTGAAACCTTAGCTATTCAATTTTTGGTTGGAAATGTATAATTTTCACTCGAATATTGATGTATAGTGCTGAAAATTCGTGTCTTTCGTAGAAAATTAATTTATTGGATTACAAATTTAGTTGTTTGGTTGAATTTGGTTATGTTCTGAAAGTTCATTATTTGAGTCAAAAAATCACTTTTTCGAATGGAAATTTAGCCATTCTGTTTTTTTTCTTAATTTATGTGTTTTATAAAAATTTAATTTTCTTGGCTTAAAAATCATCTATTTGGTTGAAAATTGACAATTTCATGCAAATTTTTTTTGGTTGAAACCTAATATTTTTACTGAAAATTTAACTATTCTCTCTTCGGTTAAAAAGTCATTTCTTTGGTTGAGAATTTAACTATTATTTTGAAAATTCGATCATTTTTTAGTGAACATTTTATTTCGAACTTAAAATTGAACTTTTCTCTTTTGGTTTGAAAATGCGTATTTTTTAGTTGAAAATTTCTCTCTTCTGGCAGTAAATAATTGTTTTGGGTCAAAAATTCTACATTTTGGTTAAAAGTTCATCATTCTCATGCTTCAATATTCATCCATTTGATTGACCATTTAACCTTATTGTTGAAAATTTAACTATTCTTTTTTTGTTAAAAAATTCAATTCTTCGGTTGAAAATGTAACTATTTTGTTGAAAATTCGTTTTTTTGTTTGAATACTTATTTCTTTAACTCAAGACTAGCCTAGTATATTTTAAGTTGAAAATGTATCTTGAACAGTTTTAAAATTAATGTGTTCGACTGAAAATTTGTCTTTTTTAATCAAAAGTCATTTCTTCATTTTTCAGCTAAAAATTTATTTTTTAAATGAAAATTTGCTTTTTTTCGTTAAAATTTTAATTATTTTCGTAGATAAATTATATTTTTGGCTTGAAACTTCAACTCTTCTTTTGAAAATTCCTCTTTTTGGTTTGTAAATTTTTTTTTGTTTGATTGACGATTCAACTAATACCTTGGAAACTCATA
>CAKNXH010000923.1:0-57157 GCA_932178445.1 Andricus quercusramuli
CTAAAACATATTATATATATACAAATTCATTTCTTTCAGTAGAAAATCTTTTTTGATTGAAAATGCAACTACTTTGTTGAAAATGCAATATATTTCTACTTGAAATCTGAGGAATTCACAGTTTAACATATTAAATTAAATATGGTATTTACATACATTTTATTTAATAGTATTTTACATTCCGAGTAATGCATATTATTTTTCATATCAAATCTATTGAAAAATCGAGTTTCGGTACCTGTAGAGCGGGTTGAAACATGACGTTTGCATCCCTAGAGTTGAAACATTTTGTTTCAGGCCTAGCGTTTTCGACAACGGACTTTCAACCCTAGGACTGAAAAAAAATGTTTCAACCCCAGGGGTGCAAACACCGTGATCAACCCGCTCTACAGGTATCGAAATTTGAAGTTTCAATATAGGAACCATGGAAAAGAATGTATTCCACTGTTTTCATGAAAAACCACTCTATTTTCCCTGTTTTGAGAGAAAGGAGTGGTTTCGATAAGGCCCTTTATCGGCCTCCCTGAATCATATTTTTTAAAGTTTAGGGGAGCGGCGGCGAATGTGGCGCGGTGGCTAATGTGGCGCGTTCCAGTTTTCGAATATTAACGCATTTTCTGCTTGTGGAGGTAGTTTCATTACATGTATATATGTTTTCAACCTCAAATTATTAAAAAATTGGGATAATTAAATTAATTGCCTGATTTTTATGACGAAAAGTTAGTTTTGGTTATTTCGCTTGTATTGTCAGAGTAGCTAAAAACAAGTAAAAATTACAGAAGTTTCGTGTAAACTTATACAATTTTTTGGAAATATTCTGTTTCGAGTTTCTGGAATGCTTTAAAGTTCAACATTTTGATTAAAATTATTGAACTTTTATGAAAAAAATCTTTATTAAATACTTTTCACATGCGACTAATATGACGCATTAGGGACTAAAATCGGCAGGTAACTTGGCGCACAAGTTTGTGGTTTGTTTTGCTCGGGGAATTTTGTAGAAATAAAGTGCCGGTTTTTGGTTAGAAGGTAAGAAATATTTACTCAAAGTAATAACATTTCGTTTCTAATATGCATAAAAAAGTTTTATCCTAATTATTATCGTGTATTTTAGAGTTGTTTTAGAATAATTGTATTTCGAAATCGTTTCACCAGTTTTCGGGTTAGGTTTGTTCTGACAGAATAAATATTTAGAGGGTTTAAAATAGTGATACTATTTGAATGTTGAATCATTATAACTGTTTTGGAAAAGAATAAATTCTAGTTATTATTAATATAATTTTGATCTATTGTTTATAGAACGTCCGTAAGCTTATCTTAAAATACAACATTTTTAGTACTCTTCAAATTATTGTGAGACAATCTGCACTGCTAAAAAAACATTTTTTCTTGAAATTTGGGCAGATATAATCCCTCAATTATGTCAATAATATTAAACGTAAATACATGTATCTTATTTTTATTAAATTTTACTAATTTTTCTTCATAATTTGTTTTTTATTTAATAATTATGAACTGAAATCGGAACGCGCCTCATTACCAAACAAGGTAGGACAACTTGACGCAGATGCTCTTTTTGGAAAACACATTAATTAACTGTTTTAATGAACTGCAATTGAATTATCTCCATGTTTATAGCATTGTTAAGATATTAGCCTAAACAGAATATATTTTATCACAATATTTTACTTTATATTTGAATTTCAATCGTGCATTTTCCTTTATATGCGCCGCATTCGCCGCCGCTCCCCTATTATCGAGATCATTCTTATTTTTTTAATAATGTGGAAAATATAAGGATTCCAAAAATACGTATACTTTTTGTGTTAACCGATAGGACCCTTATGAAAAAAGACGCTGAACTTAGCTTGTTTTGCAAAAATACGCCACTTTTGTAGTTTTTTCGATCTTTATGTAGTCATTTTGTATAGAGCGCAACACAGTAAAAAAACGATTTTCACATATATGATGCACAATTACATGAGCTACTATATACACAAAAATCATCGTGTTACTACATTGTGCTCACGGTAAAAAATGAATAAATTGAATTTTGGATAATATGTAATAACGTACTAATTGACTGATTTTCTTATATTTTCTTTCCAAAATTTCAACTTTGCTTTTGAGAAGAAAATCAAGAGCTAAGTTGAAGTTTTGGAAAGAAAATATTTTTTCTTATATATTTAGTTTTATATTTTTAATATATGTTTAGTTATAGTGTGTTAGTTAATTATAATATATATATATTTTTTTTTTCACATATTTAGTTTTATTTTTTCCAAAACTTCAACAATATATAATATAATATCATAATTAACAAAATCAGTCAATTAGCACTTCATTAAATGTTATCCAAAATTCAATTTATTTATTTTTTACCATGAGCGCAATGTAGTAACATGACGATTTTTATGTATATAGTAGATCATGTATTTGTGCACACTGAAAAGAAACATTTTTTTGATCCAAAGAAATGCATTTCTTTGATTCCATTTATTTGAGCCAAAAAAACCGTTTACTTAATTGTACTGAATATTGTTTAGAAGCAAGAAACTCATGCATTGATTCAAATAAATCATTTCTCTGAGCGCTATTTCTTTGATATAAAGAAACACTTCTTGGTCTCAGAATATGAGATAATTAACTCAAGGAATTAATATCTCTAAAACTAAGAACCTAGTCTACTTGAATCTTGCTTTCGCACCCGAAGAAATATTTCTTCATTTCAGTGATTTTGTGCCTTTGAATTAAAAAACATCCTATTTGAAATAAGTAATACATCGATGCGTGAATCAAATATTTTGGTTTCTTTGAATCAAAGACATATTGAGATAAATGAAAGCAATATTAATTAAGTGGAAGCGATATTTCTTTGATATAAGGGTTTGATACTGTTGTTCTAATAGAACATGTCATTAGTCAAATGAAGTAATTTGTTCACTGATGTAATAATTTATTCACTTGGAAGATATGTTCCTCTGAATAAATAGTGTGAAGCGCTTTATGCCCAATATACATTTCCTTCAAGTGAAGAAATATATTCTTAAAATAACTTCATACACCATTCGTTCAAGAAAATATTTTGGTAAAATTCTTTATTTTGTACCGAGTAGTTCAGAACATATGCCGCCAGGTGCGCAGAGTTTATAGTCTCACAATATAAATGGATTCTCCAATCTTTAAGTTAGCCATACATTTTCACATTAGATATAATCTGAAATATGTGGTGATTGGTGTTCATCGGTCTTCCTAAGCATTGGCCAATTGGTCTTGCTTGGAATTTGTTTCCTACTCCGCAAACATGGAAATAAATATATTATTATATATTATAATCATTATAATTGTATTGGATTTATTTTTCAATGAATGGGCCTGGTTGATTTTTGTACTTCAACTGTTCAAAATTTGTAAACAATAGGAGTACTTTCTATTTGAGTGAATTGTTCTTTGAATCAATTAATATTTTATCAACTCTGTTACGTGTTTTTTAAAAACAATAAGCCGCATCTTGGAAGCAAAAAGATATTTATTTGGGTAGAAAAAAATTTCTTTGTTGTAAAGAAATGTTTATTTTACAAAAAAATATGCTCATTTGAATCAAAGAATCATATATTTGGTGCCAAAAGAACTTTTCCTCAGTCCGAGTTACATTTATTTGTATGAAATAAATATCTTCTTGAACTTACACTATACTTCTTTACATTGCAGAACTCACTTATCATATCAAATACTTCTTTATTACAGTCAATAACAAATTCCTTTCGCTCAACGAATATTTACTAGTGTCAAGTAAATATTTCCATGCCTTAAGCATTGCGTTCCTTAGATTCAAACTAAACATTTCTTTAATTTGAAGAAATATTTTATCAGCCACATTCTACTCTGCCATTTTTTTGAATCAAAGAAATTTCCTTTGATTCAAATAAGTTTTTCTCTCAGTGACCATATATGTAAAAATCGTTTTGTTACTCGGTTGCGCTTTATACAAAATGACTATACATAAAGATCGCAAAAATTACAAAAGTGGCGTATTTTTTCCCAGCAAGCTAAGCTTAGCGTCTTTTTTCATAAGGGTTCTATCGGCTAACACAAAAAGTAGATGTATTTTTGGAAGCCTTACATTTTCCACATCATACAAAAAATAAGAATGATCTCGATAATAAACTTTAAAAAATATGATTCTGGGGGGCCGATAAAGGGCCTTATCGAAACTCCTCCTTTGGCATAACTTACTTGGAAGGGGGGCAGACATATGGTCAGAGACGAGTGGGGGGAGTATATAGCCCAAAATTGATAACGTAGTTTATGGCAGCCCTTTCCCAGGCGGAAATATTATAATATATAGTTTATATATAGTGTGAAGAATTATATATACTATTCGTTTGTTTTACGTAAAGAATGTATAAAACAAATGAATATTATATATAATACTTCATACTATATATAAACTATATATAATATTTCCGCCTGAGTTAATACTATTCCAAACATTTATTTTATTTTTATAAATTAAAACGATAAAATGATTCCATCTGCACTTCCGACAGGAAAAGACCCCGGAAGTGGTAGAATTCTGTCATCGAATCATCATAGAAATACCGGGTCACGTGCGTTCTGAACTCAGGCTAGTGAAAGTGCCTATTAGTCAGCCCCACCTGTGAATATTGGATTGGAACTTCTGCACCTGATTCGTCCTGTTTGAAGTCGTCTGGGGCAAATCACGCCGGACCCGGGACCTGGTAACGTGCAGAAAGTTCCTCCGATTTTTTAGAAGACGCAACTTATTTTTATTTTGTCACTTTTATTAACATTCATTTAAATTCATTAAAGAAACCTGGTCCGATTTTCAACAATAATAAATTTACAGTTAAAGAATATATCAAAATAATTAAAGTTCTGTGTTCTCCAAGTTTAAGTGACAAGTGATTTTTTAGATTAAAGTGCACGTTCAGTTAAAATTTGAAAAAATGAAGAAATAAACAAGCAATCTTATTAGGCGCGTGAGAAATTTGGTAATGAGTGATTGTTCAGATTTTTTTAAAGGCTGCAAAACTTGGATACATATTTTCTAAGATGGGTTTTTTATTTTGCGGATTTATTCTAATGGTAAGTTTTACTTAGAAATGAAAGTATTAAGACAAATTTATTTGTTCATTGCAGTTAGAAAATTATTTTTCTCAAAGGGATTTTGAAAACTTTCAAATTTGTTTAAAAAAATATTATACAAAATAGTAATAATGATAGATTAAACAAATTGTGTATTAGTAGTGATTTTGTCTTTATAGTGTACAAGAAGTTGCTTAGCTTAACTGAATTTATGAACTCGCTAATTAAACAATTAATTTTTTTTATTCATGGAAATGATAAATTACCTGATTCATCTTTTGTAAATGAATGGTTCCCATGCTTGGAAACGAGTACATGGTATCCTGCCTCTGAATCCACTTGCATTAATAAATAAATATATTCCACAACGTTTCTTTTTATTTGAAAAAATTGATACTTATAATGTAAATGTTTAAATTTTTCTTGGAAGTAATTGAAAAAAAATTTCCATGAATTTTCAGTTAAATTTTTGTGTAATTTCCATACAAAGCCTGTAGAAATTACAGAAAAAAATTTTAGAAATACAATCCCCCTAAATTCCTGTCGAATTGGAAAAATGTTGTAGAATTTCTATCCAATTGCGAAGAAATGACAAATTTCTACGGAATTCTAATGAAATTTCAGTGGAATTTTCATACGGTTTGAAAATAACTTTACTGAAATTTTGGGTGGAATTAGAATTTTTTCTGGAATTTAATTGTAGTTCTTCTATCAATTTTCAAAAATCCTTTTTTGATATTTATGGTAATTTTTATGGAATTTATTCAGTCGATAATCTGTGGAGAATTTTGATGGGAATTGCATACAAAATAATTTATTAAACAATTGAGTGGAATTTGACGCAATTTCTGTAAAATTTAAATTCAAATTGTCAACAAATTTACAATATAAGTACGAAGTTTATGGAACTTTATTCAAATTTTGATAGAATTTCTTTGGAATTTTACTAACAGTTTTGTGTAATTTCCATTGAAATCCTCTAGAAATTAAAGGAAATATTTCCTAATATTGTAAGAAATACAATTCTATTAAGTTCCCATGGAATTTCGGAATTTTTATCGAATTGCGAAGAAATGACGAACTTCTACGAATTGTAGTGAGATTTCACTGAAATTTCAATGTAGTTGGAAAATAATTTTAATGGAATTTTTGGTGGAATTGAAAAATTTGCCTGAAATTTCATTTTATTTCTTCAACCAGTTCAAAAAAATACATTTGTGACATTTATGGTAATTTTGTGTAATATTTTTTGTATATTCTCGTAAGGTATGGAATTTTCTCTTGTTTTTAATTTGTGGAGAATTTTTTGTGGAATTTCCATAAAAAATAATTTGTTAAAAAATTTCATGGAAATTCACGCAATTTCTGTAAAATTTATATTCAATTTGTGAACAAATTTACAATTTAAGAATATTTAATGGAACTTTAATGAAATTTCCATAGAATTTCTTTGGAATTTTAGTCATAGTTTTCTGTAATTTCTATGGAAATTTATGATGATTTTTTGGTAAATTGTAGTGAATTCTTATGGAACTTCAATATAATTTTTATGACATTTTTTTTTTAATTGATTGATTTCCATAAAAAATCTATTGCAATGAAGTATCATGCAGATAAAAGTGAAATTCTGTAGAAATTCCAAAAAAATTCAAACTCTTGAAATGTTATGTCGAAATTACGTCACAATGGTTTTATGTACAGAAATTCCATGTGGAATTTTCAGTGAATCGTTACTAAACAAATTTTTCATTACGTTTTTAGTGAAACAGTCTTTTTTAAAAAAAAAGTGTATTGGATGATGAATTTCTCTCGAAATCGATTAGTCAAATAACTGATCAGACCTACCAGCAAGATTTGAAATTGACGGCACGGTCGTGAAAGTACTTTAATCCCGCTGGAATAAATGATGCCTATTCAATGGGAACGCTTTTAATAGTCGCACCTATACGTCATTCCGGTCAATGGAGAAAAATTTTAATTTTTGTTCTCACATAGAGAGCTCCATTCAAAAATACTATTAATGTTTTATATTGAAAAAAGTTTCATCTTCAATTGAAGAGAAAATAAGACGGACAAAAGAAAGAAAATTAAGTTTACAAAAAAAGTTGGTAAAAAAATGATTGAATGAGGAACTCAATTCAAAGATTTAGATACTTTCTCCTTAATCACTTCATGGAGCCTTCTCATGTCTAATTCTCATTCTCATTTTTTTGCATAATTAGAATTAATAATGGTAATGTCGACAGATTAACTACTTGGATCTAAAAAATTTTATGCAAGGGGATAATTCATCGTTGATAATTTGGAGAAATCTAATTGGGACAAATTGAGATAAAATGGCTCAATTAGAGTGGATATTCAAAGAAGAAATTCAAACATTGTAAATCTTGTTCAAACTTGAATGATTTTTGTTTTAAAATACCAGTTTTTTATGTAAAACGCTAACGTAGCCTAAAATTGTTTTAAAATTTTGGAACCTTTAAAACCTAGGGGAACATGGGGCAAAACGGGACGATTTTGCTTTAGGATTTTTTTTTTCTCATACTATAATACTTTTTTCCGCATTCAAGACGATAGTTGCCTTAAACAACTTATAATGTACTAAAAAAAAATTTGTTTGCATTGAAAAAATGGTACGTTCTACTTTTTTTATTGATTTTTGAAATAAAACTTTTCGTCCCGTTTTGCCCTTTGCACGGGGCAAAACGGGACGCTTTGGTAAATAAAAAATAAAATCTATTATGAACAAAATTAATTTAAAAAGACTAAACAAATAACTAATACGGTTGCAATAACTTGTAACAAGCTTTATTGTCCATTTTTTATATAAAAATGACCAAAATCAGATTTCTGAATTCGGCAGAAATCGAAAGCAATGTGCACTTTACTACATCGCGCGCGGTGGCCCGCTTTACCCCTGTCCATTCTGCCCCCAAAGTACTTTTTCCAATATGACTCCCGAAAATCACAATTATACTGCCCATCAAAAACACCTCTAAGCAAAAGAAGAACTATTAAGTACACAAGGGAATGGTGCTAAAACAATTTTAATTAAATAAACATTTTTATTACTTACGTGTAGTGAAAAATCAGTAAAAATTGTAACTGCGGGCATGAAAACGACCCATGTGTCTCAAAAGTTGGAAAATAACAACAAAATTATAACAAATTGACATGGACAATCTGGAGAACAACTCAGAACGAACTCTGGCGAAAGTATCGGGTTGGAATTCTTTCCGAACCAATCCGAATCATTCCGGAATCTGTATCCGAACCAATCCGAGTCAATTCGAGCCAATCCGAAAAAAGTTCTACATTTCATTTGACCTAGATCGTTTAAAAAATAATCCGACTCAATCCGGACTCCAAAACGAACCAATCCGAATCAATCCGAACCAATGATTCAATCCAAATGAATCCGAATAAATTTGAACTCGGATTGACATACATTGAATTTTCAATCCGAATTAATCCAAATTCGTATTGAATTGGATTCATTCGGATTGAAAATCGTTTCAGGTCAATTCGAGTTCGGATTCATTCAGATTGCAAATTTGGTTCGTATTTATTCGGATTGGAAGTTCAAATTGAACCGGGTTGAGTCGGATTAATTTTCGACCGATTTGGATCGAACGAAATGTAGAAATTTTTTCGGATTGGTTCGAATTAACTCGAATTGGTTCGGATAAAGATTCCGGAATGATTCGGATGATTTCGGATTGGTTTTGAAGGAATTCCGATCCGACACTTTCGCCAGGGAAGTTCCTACAATTTCCAGTAGATGGCGTAACACCACAGAGGAGATGAATAGTCATTGTACCGTTTTGCCCCTGTCATTATTTTGCCCCATATTTCCCTAATGTTTTTTGTTTCATAAAATCGATTTCCAGTGTAAAACGTTAATACAATAACCTGAAATTGTTCAAAAATTAAAAATGTTGTTCAAACTAAAATAACTTTTGTTTTAAAACACCAATTTTTTGTGTAAAACGCTAACTTAACCTAAAATTATTACAAATTGTGAATCGTCTCTAAAATCTAATTGTTTATTGAAAATACCAATTTTGACGAAAAACACCAAAATAATCCAGAAATTATTCAAAGATTCTAGATCTTGTTCAAATTACAATAATTTTCGTTCAAAATGCCAGTTTTTGGTGTGAGACGCTAACGTAACCTAAAATTGTTAAAAATGATGATGAAAGCTTGATTTCCTAAGAAAAACGTTAATGTCACCTGAAACTGTTTGAAAATTGCAAATGTTATGCAAATTATAATGCATTTTGTTTTAAAATAAAACTTTTTTGTGTAAAACGTTAACATAACTCAAACTTGTCAAAAGGTTTGCATCTTCTTTGAAATTTGCTTTTTTCATCAAAAATACTAATTTCCGACGAAAAACAATTGAATAATTAAAAATTATCAAGAGGTTATAAATCTTTTTCCTTAAATTGTTTAAGAAAATTATGAACTTTGAAAGCCTAATGTCTTTTGTTTAAAAAAAAACCCGATTTTAAATGAAAAACGTTAATATACAATACAAATATTCAAGAATAAAAACACGTGTTTAAACTATAATTTTTTTCGATTTAAAATACCAATTTTTGTCATCAAGCACTGACATGATAACCACAAACTGTGAATCGAGTTTAAACTCGGATTTTTTAATTAAAAATACCAATTTCCGACAAAAAACACACAAATGATCCAAAATTTATAAAAAATTCTAAATTTTGTTCAAATTATGATGGTTTTTGTTTTAGAATATCAATTTAATTGTGAAACACTATAAAATAACCAAAAATTTTGTTATATCTTATGAATCGTCTTCAAAATCTAATTTTTAAATTAAAGATACCAATTTTTGACATAAAACGCTGAAATAATCAAAAATTATTAAAAGATTATAAAGTAACATAAACTAATTCTAACGCTAACATAAACTAAAATTGTTACAAATTGTGAATCGTCTTTAAAATATAATTTTTTAATTGGAAATACCAATTTCCGACGAAAAACGCTGAAATAATAAATAGCTGTGAATTCGATTTCGAGTGTTTCCACTTTGTTTGTATTTATAATTATATGGTGCTCACTTCACGAGCACTTTGCTTCCCGATAGCAAATGTATTTGCTTCCTCATAGAGGAAGCATTAGTTATTTTTTTCAATAATAGGCAAACCGAAGACTTCATTTTGCTCAATTTAAAAATAGAAATTTACCAAAAATGAAAAATTACAGAATAATACAAAAATGTTTTAAATAACAAGACAAATCAGACAAATCAAATCTTGGGTTCGAAATAATAATTTTTTGAGCTGGAAAAGGGAAAGGAAAAGTTCTGTCGCACCCTATCCCTTTCCCAGCTTTACGATTTCTTCACAAAACTTGTCATAATATTACTCTATTTGAAAATTTATGATTAAAAAGTCTTTTCTATTCATGCATCAACTTTAAATTATGTCGGTGAAAAGAGTTTTTCTGTTTGAACCTGATGATTCAGATATTATAAATGAGCAGAAATTCCCTAATCTACAATAAAGTGTATTATTATTATAGATCAATCAATTTGCCTTGAATCAAGAGATTTTTTCCGTTCTTGCATCAATTTTGAATTATGTTACTGAAAAGAAGTTTTACTATGAAAACCCGTGTTTTCAAATATTATGCAATTTCACAATTTCCATACTCTCCAATAAAATGTCTTAATATTATAGGTCAATCGATTCATCTCGAATCAACACATATTTTCTGTTCTTGCATCAACTTTGAATTATGTTAATGAAAACAGTTTTACTATAAAAAAACGATTTTCAAAATATATAAATTACCATAACTTCCCTACTCTTTGATAAAATGCATTATTATTATAGGTCAATGGATTCGTTTCGAACCAACGAATCTTTTATATCCTTGCATCAACTGTGAATTATGCTAGTGAAGAAAGTTTTACTATAAAAAACCGATTTTCAAAATATATAAATTACCATAACTTCCCTACTCTTCAATAAAATGTATTAATATTATAGGTCAATAGATTCGTCCCGAACCAATGAATCTTTCACAATCTTGCATCAACTTTGAATTATGCTAATGAAAACAGTTTTACTATAAAAACCGTATTTTCAAATATTACGCATTACCATAGCTTCCTTACTGTTCAATAAAATTCATTAATATTATAGGTCAATCGATTCGACTCGAATCAACACATCTTTTCTGTTTTTACATCAACTTTAAATTATGTTAAAGAAAAAAGTTTTACTATAAAAAACCGATTTTCAAAATATATAAATTACCATAACTTCCCTACTCTTCAATAAAATGTATTAATATTATAGGTCAATCGATTCGTCCCGAACCAAGGCATCTTTTATATTCTTGCGTCAACTTTGAATTATGCGAATGAAAAAAGTTTTGCTATGAAAAACCGATTTTTAAAATATTATTGAGTGCTAGAAAAAAATGCATTAAATATTTTTTGAAATCCTTCGGTCAGTTTCAAGATATTAGTGAGGAAAATAAGCTCTCCAAATTTCATCAATTTATCTGCAACCGTTTTCTAGTTATCGTGTTCACAAGAAAGCGTGGCATCCACACATCCACACATCCACACACACACACATCCGGACAATTGCTTAGAACATTGTATTAGACATTTTTAAATTAGGGA
The DNA here is from genome assembly GCA_932178445.1 of Andricus quercusramuli. Taxonomy (NCBI): domain Eukaryota; kingdom Metazoa; phylum Arthropoda; class Insecta; order Hymenoptera; family Cynipidae; genus Andricus; species Andricus quercusramuli. The sequence continues at coordinate 11,780 of CAKNXH010000923.1, forward strand.
GGGTTCAATTAAATGAATTTAAAAAATTTGAAAAATGTCACCATTACAAAGCTTCCTCTATGAGGAAGCAAAAATTATTGAAAGATTCCAAATCTTGTTCAAGTTGACTAAAATTGTTTCAAAAAATTATGAGCCTTCAAAATCTATTGTTTTTTGTTTTAAAAATCCGATTTTGTCAGTGGAAAACATTGATATCATCTAAAACTGTTCAAAAATAGAAATCTTATTCCAACTATAATAATTTTGGTTTGAAATTACTAGTTTTTGATGTGAAACGCTAACGTAACCTATAATTGTTAAAAATTATGAACCTTCAAAATCTAAAAAATTTGTGTTTTAAAACACGATTTCCAATGTAAAATGTTATGTAACATCCAACTGTTCAGAAGTGAAAAATCTTCTTCAAAATATAATAATTATTGTTCTAAAAAATCAGTTTATGATATGAAACGCTAACCTCACCTATAATTGTTTTAGAAACATGTATACCTTTGAAATCTAATGATTTTAGTTTAAAAAAAATCAACTTTCTGTGAAAAAACTTTATAATAACCTGTAATAGTTTTAAAATTTTACGAACGTTTCAAAATCCTAATTTTATTATGAAATGATTTTTAGTTAAAAATGTCAGTTTCTGGTAAAAAACGAGGAACCAAAAAACGCAATTTGTTAAACAAAAATTTAACCTCTGAAATATAATAATTTATTGTGATTAAAAATATCCATTTCTGGTGTGAAGCGCTAACATAACTTAAAATTTTTCTAACGGGGAGATGATGATTTTGGTATGAAAATGCTCATTTCCAGTGAAAAAACTAACACAACCTAAGATTTTTTTAAACCTTGAGTCTTTTTCGAAAGTTTATGATTTTATATTGAAATTCTTTTTTTCCATACTAATTTTACGCAAAAAGCACTATCAGAAAACATGTATAATATTTACAATCATTTATTAGATATTTTGTAGATTTAATTTTAAAATTTCGAAGCTAATATATATATATATATATACATATATATATAATTCAATTAATGAAAAATTAGTTACACCACTTTTTTTATACATGAAAATTGAAATTAAAAACACTTTTTCATTTGATTGAGTATTTCCAATAAAGTGATTCCCTGTCTAGTAAAAAAAAAAGGATCTACTCGCCTGATTAATGGACCTTCAACAAAATTAGATTCAGAAGGTTTTTTTGCATACCCTAAGCAATAAAACTGCTAATCATTCTCGAGTGTCTTTATTCTTTTTAATTTTCGACTGTAGCAACTTCTTCTCACTCTATTTTCAAATATGTTTTATTGTATGAATAATTTTTTTGTCATTTTGATTCTTTGAATTAAAATAGTATGTATCGTCCCTAGATCTATTTTTGTGATATCTTTTGTTTAATTCAAGAACAGAATTTAATTGAGGAACTTCATTTTTTGAAAAATCTGTAATGGAATTTGTACTTTTTTATTCTAAATAAATTAAGAATTTGAATTTAATTTAATTTAAATTTAAAAGAAAATTAATTAAATTTTTTTACATTTAATTTCAAACTTTTAAATTCTTAGTTGAATTTTCATGAAAATGGAAACTTTTTTATAGAAATCCATTTGGAAATATTAAATCAGTACTGAGTCACAGTTGACTTTTTTTAGCTTCGAGTCATCAAGAAGAGTGACCCTGGCTATGGAACTGTATGTCTCATTTCATTGAGAGCAGAATATTTCCAAAATGATGTTGTATCATACTTAGTTTTATTGAGTGTTTCCCAATCAATCAAGACTTTGAAATCGAATAATTGTTTTATTTTCGACAAAAAGAATAATGAAAAGTCAAACATTCCATTTTGCCGTTAAACTATGCAAGATACCGAAAAATATGAGCAGAACAAAATTATGCACCACAAAAAGATCTTTAAATTTGTTTTGAATCATTTTTTAATAGGACGCGTACTTTTTGTTTTAATCGTAAAAAATAACACTAATTAACACGATTTGGACAAACGACACAAGCTACGAAAAAAATGAATAGACAAAAATTGTTCACTCAAAAAAGATCTAAAAATTTTTCAAAAATTATTTTTTGGCGCTGATTATGATTTTTTAAAAGTTTTTTAATGCAAATTGTTTCAAATACACGGAATACTATTTTATACTGATAATGAGATGTTCACATAAATTGTTTAAACAATTTTTTATTGTTTTCAGCTATTTCCTCTTGGAATAGAGTTAGAAAGTCGGAAAAGAGCGAAAATAATTCACTTGAAAAATGCAACACTATTTAAAAAATTGTCCTTGTTGAGGTTCACTTATTATTTGTTCATAACTAACTAAAAAGTCAAAGTAGAACTAAAGATTTTAGAAAAAAGCAGTTGCCGAGCATTACTCAAAAAGAAGATAGTTATAAATATTAATCAATTGTTTAAATAAGCATGTTTGTCAACTTTCATTAATCAATACCTCAAGAAGTGAAAAGTGAACAAGAAGTTTAAGAGTCCAGAAAAAAACCACAACTTTTTAGCACTTATCTAAAAGAAGATAGTTAAAATAATAATTAATTGTTTAAACAACTATGATTGTTAATTGGCTTCATTTATTAATTTACTAAGTAAAGAGTAGGTGAAAAGTTTAAAATTGCAGAAGAAACCGCAACTATTTAGTATCAATGAAGCAGAAGATAGTTATAAACAATAATAGTTTGTTTAAATGATTATTTCTGCTGAATTGAAATAATCACCAATTTACTCCAAGTGAAAAGTAGCAACATACTTAAAAATTTCAGAAAAAACCGCAAAAAATCTAGCATTGTTCTAAGAAAATATTATTAAGAATAATAATAAATTGTCCAAGCAATTATGTTTGTTAACATTGATTATCACCTCACACTGATTGAAAATTTGACAAAAAGTAGAAATTTTCCCAAAAACCGCGACTTTCTACCTCTGTTCTAAGAGAAAATTGGTAAAAACAAAGATTAATGGTTTAAACAATTTATATGTAAACATCTATTTATCAGTATAAAGTAGTATATTATGTATGAGAAACAATTTTCATTCAAGAAACCGCAAAAAAATCATAATTAGAGCCAAAATCTCGCAAAACTCATTTCTTTAATTATGGGGTTTTTTGAAACCCCATAAAACAGACTTATGGAAGTGAGATTTAAAAAGTAATATTTTATTCGTATTTTATGGCTCATTTGTAAGAGGAATGTTAATTTTCAACTCGAATCACCTTAAATTGACGATTCTAAAATAAAATTTACAAAAACGTATTCATTTCTTATGGGAAATACGTGTTAAACTTCATGGGACTTGCGCGACCTCTAAAAATCATTTTAAAAAAAAATTGATTCATTTCGTTATGCAGTCTTACAAATTTCCAGGTGCTATGTATAAAAATTCGAGAAAAAAAATTCCAATGCATTTTTGGACCATCCTAATGTGTATTTTTTATTCAAATCATGAAAAAACATTGAAAACAAACAAATAAAGTTTTTGGAAAAATTACGCAAGGTGCAATAAAATTGTTAACAAAAATTTTTTTCATAGGATACGCACTTTTTTAAATTATAAAACCGAGAGAATAAAAATACATCTATTTCAATATCAATGCATATTATGAATTGCAAAAATATAAATAATTATATTTAAATGATACATTTTTCAGGGTAGCTGAGTATAAATATTGGTGCAAAATAAGAAACAAATATTAAAATAATCATGAAAAATAAAATTCGTACATTATTTTTCAATATCTTACTAAGCAGCTCATTTTATGAGCATTTCGCTTCTTCATAAGTATCAAATAAAAGTGCTTCCTCATAAAGGGGGGTTCTCCCTAACAAAAGAAAAAATGGATACTTTCAATAGTTTTCAAGCTTATGTTTCCATCTTTCCGAAAATTTTATTTTCAGAAAATTAGAGGGCCCACCAAAATGTAAATTGTTGTCTTCTGGTACAATTAACAACTTCTTAACCTAGGTCAGTTTCATATTTCAAATTAAAACCTCATAGAAACAATGTAACTTTTCTTAAAACTTTCTGGGCAACTATTGATTAATCAATAATGGTCTTCCAAAAATCGTCAACAGATCAATCCACGCATCTCGAGCACGCGAACAATTACATCAAATGCAGTACTGGTTATTCCCGATTAAAAAAAATCCTCTTATAAACAAGGAAACTAATTTTCTTGAAAAATTTAAAAACGGTATTGGTAGTTTATGGTAGGTCGTGGACTTTATTACGGGATGTCATTGTCAAAACTGCGACCGAAGTATGTGGTACAGCGGTTGTAGGAGGAAAGTCTGGCGATGCGTGGTGGAACGATGAAATTGCGGCAGCCCAAAAAGAAAAGAAAGAAGCGCACAATAAAACGCTGAACATGACAGGTCTTAGCGATGAGGAGAGAACTAGACTTAAAAATGATTACAGACACAAAAATAGGAAAGTTAAACGACTAGTCAAAGAGAGTAAAGAGAAAATCAGAACAGAAGAAGAGAATAAAATAATAAACTGCTTTGAAGGAATTATGAAACTATTATATAAACAGTTGAAGGAAAGTAAAAGTACAGAGTTTGCTAGCATGAGAAACAGCAAAGGCGAAATGCTATATGATATAGACGGAATAGTAGACGCTTTGAAAGAGTCTTTCAAAGAACTATTGGGAGGTGAAAATATCGGACAACAAAACCGCGACATAGAAGATAATGCATTAGAAAACCCAATTGAAAAAGTCTGTGTCACTGAGGTCAGAGATATAATTAAGAACTTGAAAAACGGTAAGGTTGCGGGTATAGACAATATTAGCGCTGAAATGCTTAAATACGGTGGCGAGTACATACCTCACAGGTTGTGCGAATTAATAAATTTATGTATCGAAACGGGAGAAGTCCCAGACGATTGGAGAAAAGCGATTATCGTACCAATATACAAAAGAAAAGGAGATAAAAGCAACTGCAGTAATTACAGAGGTATCAGCCTACTAAGTACCGTAAGTAAAATATACTCAAAAATACTTATCCGTAGGGTAATGCAAATTACAGAAGAGAAAATATGGGAAGTCCAAAGTGGATTTATGCCAGGAAGATCATGTACGGATCAGATATTTAGCCTAAGACAGGTCGCAGAAAAAAGTTTGAGAGTAGGAAAGAAAGTCTTCTGTGCATTTATCGATCTAGAAAAAGCATTCGACACGGCAAATAGAAGTAAACTTTGGGAAGTTCTTAAAGAGTATGGAGTGAATGGAGGGCTCCTACAAGCAATAAAAACAATATATACAGGTAGTAAAGCGAGTGTAAGGGTAAATGGGAAAAAGAGTGAATGTTTCGATATTATGCAAGGCGTGAAACAAGGATGCGTTATGTCCTCGTGGCTTTTTATCATATTCATGGATAAGTGTCTTAGAACTGCCCTCTTCGACGAAAAAGGTGTAGATCTCGAAACCGTCAAGGTACGTGGGTTGGCTTTCGCGGATGACAAGATTGTTATGGCAGAATCAGTCGAAGACTTGCAAAGAATGTTGAATAAACTTAATACAAGCATGAAGAACATGGACCTCAAAATTAACGTGAATAAAACGAAAGTCATGGTGTTTGAGGGAAAAAGTGAGAAAACAATATGCAACATAGTTCTAAATGATGAGAAATTAGAACAAGTTGACAAGTACGTATATCTAGGTAGTCTATTCACTAACGACGGAAAAATACATGGGGAATTAGATAGGCGCATAAATAAGGGTAAGCAGGTTATCGGTAGAGCAAGGTCCATCCTCACAAATAAAAACATATCAAAAAAAGCTAAAATGGCCATACATAACTCTATTTTCGTACCGACTGTACTATACGGTAGCGAGACATGGACCTGTCAAGAAAAAGACAGGAGTAAAATCAACGCGATCGGCATGAAACCTCTGCGCATAATATGCGGGAAAACACTGATGGACAAAGTACGAAACGAGACAATCCTCGAAGAATGTGGTACAGGGGAGACACTAGTTGACATATGGGAAAGAAATCAGCTAAGGTGGTTCGGACATCTTGAAAGAATGAAAGATGAACGACTGACCAAGCAAGTGTATAAAGGTAAAGTAAATGGCAAAATGCCCAGAGGTAGACCGCCGAAAGAATGGTTAGAATCTGTGAATGAGACACTAATACGAAGAGACATAAGAAGCCATAGAAATACAAGAGCCTGCATGAAAAAATGCATGGACGTGAATGAAGCTAGAGTAGTATGCCAGGACAGAAATATGTGGCGACAAATAGTTTATAAACAGAGTGACAATAGAGTGAATGATGCCTGAAACAAAGACCTTGGATACTAATGGGCCCAGGTGGGGAACCATACATAATAATTTTGTGAGGCTCCTCACTTGGGGTGATCGCTAGAGAGATTGATCAGCAACCTGGGTCGGAGCAGTGTTGCGGAGTGAACGTGTCATTTATATAAATAACACGAGAACTCCAGATCAAACTAAAACATCTATACATAACACCTACATACCCATCCACCCTTTACCCATATACCGATCAACCTCATACCTATATACCTATTTCACTACTTTCCAACCGAACAAGTCACGCCTACCCCGGAAGAGAAAAGGCTTAATGGTATAATAATGAAAAGTTCCTGATTTTGGCAATCGATGAGTCTCAAAAATGCAATGAAATATGTTATATACATTATAGTTGTATTCCCAACATTAAAAAAGTTTTCCTCATATCAACAAGATAAAGAACAAATTTTTCATTTATAATTCGATATAGCTAGATCATAAGAGGTTGTAGAAGGTTCGTCAATAGCTCATTCGACGTGTCTCGAAGACGCAAACAAACATGTTAGATACAGTACTATTGTACTCCTACTATGAACATAGTTTTTCTCAGATAAACAGAATAGACAAATTCTTTTTAAACTTTATAAATCGGTACTGGCCGGTCATAAAAGGTTCACCAATAATTCAATCGATGCGTCTCAAGAATGTGAACAAATACTCTACATGTAATATTGTCGTGTTCTGAATAACAAAAAAGTTTTTTTCGTGTAAACAGAATTTATCATTTTTTTGAAACTTCATAAATAGGTTCTGGTGGGTCATAAAAGGTTCATCGTCAGGTCAATCAATGCGTCTCAAGGAGGCGAACAAATACACTGAATATAATATTGTCGTATTTTGAATATCAAAAAAGTTTTTCTTATATAAAAAGAATAAACCATTTTTTGAAACTTCATAAATCGATACTGTTAAGTCACACAAATTTCACTAATATTCCGATCGATGCGTCTTAGAAACTAAAACAAATACGCTAGATATCGTATTGTTGTATTTTGAATATCAAAAAAGTTTTGCTTATATAAACAAGGTAAAATTTTTATTTTTAAATCTCCAAACGTAAGAAAACTATACTTCTAAACGTTCGATCTAGCTCAAAATCCAACCAGATCTGGATAGCAATTAGGTATTTTCACTTCAGCCATCAGCTAACTTCACTTCGTTGAGTGCTGAGGGGAAAACAATAGATCAAATGCATGGGACAAAACTTTATTTTGGTAATATCTTCATAATGAATAACAATTATTACTATTTTATCATGTCATTGGATAGTTCTTAAAAAATAAAAACTATTTTTCAAATACATTTATACAGAAAAAATTAGTTTTTACGAAGATATTAGCAAAATAGGGCAAAAATGGAGCGAATCCCATGCATTTGATCCATTGTTTTCCCCTCAGCAGTTAACGAAGTGAAGTTAGCTGATTATGAAGTGAAAATACCTAATCAGAGCAACACTTCAAATTTTTCATTTAAATTTATTTTCGAGTTTACTGGGGTCGAATTGTATCGAAATATGTCAAAAAAGTATATTTGAAAATTTAGGTTATTACAAACCTCCCTCTATGAGGAAGCAATTGGAAAACAACGATTCTTTATTTGTAAAACTGTATTTATGTAATTATTTTGTTGAAAATTCTTTTGTTTTTTAGTTTTCAATTAATGTTTTCAACTGAAAATTAAATATTCTATTTTTGGTTCAAAATCGATCGGTTTGAGTTGAAAATTCAAGTATCTAGTTGATAATTAATGTATTTTGTTGAAAACTCGTTCTTTTTGGTAGAAAATTAACCTTCGTGGTTGAACATTCATATTCTTGTTTGAAAATTCAACAGTGTGTTTACAACCTTTTTTTCTTTCCAGGCTGAAAAATCTTTCCCATTTGAAAATTTAACTCAAAAGCTTTTGATAAAAATTAAAATCTTTTTTTATTGAACTATCAAATAACACATTTTCCGTTCAGAATTCATCTTTTTGTGATGAAAATTTAATCACTTGGTTGAAAGTTAAACTATTTTGTGAAAAATTTAATTTCTTAGCTGACGATTCATTCATTCAATTGAAAGTTCATCTCTTTAGTTGAAAAATGTACTATTTTGTTGAAAATGTGTTTGTTTTTTCATCATTTTAGTTAAAACTTCATCTCTCTGGTTAAGTATTAATTTTTCGATCTGAAAATTAGCTATTCAATTTTTGGTTCACAATTTATATTTCTTAGTACAAAATTAATGTAGCTTGTTTAGAAAATTGTCTTTTTTATTAGAAATTAATCTTGTTGGTCCAGAATTGTTCTATTTGGTTGAAAATTCAACTATTATAGTTGAAGATTTATCATTTTATAGTTAGAAAACTCATGCTTTCTGTTTAAAATTCAACTATTCCAGTTGAAGATTCATTATTTCGGTTCAAAATTCATCAGTTTGGTTGAAAATTAATTTTTTAACTGAAAATTTAGCCATTCCATTACTGGTTGAAAAACTATTCTTTATAGTTGAAAATTTGTAACAAGTTGAAGATTCATAATTTTAGTTGAAAATTCATCACTTTGTTTGAAAATGTAACTATTTTTCTGGAATTTATTATTTTCTTTCTTTTGTTCGAAATTGATTTCCCTTCAACTCAGAATGTAACTATACTAATTGAATATTACATAATAGATCATAGATATTCGTCCCGAAATTAAGGTACAAATAGCCCCTTTTCCAGGCCCCACTTTTCGTACCGAAAAAATGTATAAAATCATACCGAAATTTCGATACTCTTACCTACGGCCTCAAAAATACATAAATTGTATGATTAACAGCTATAAAATTAATATAGATAAAGTTAAAGCTAATATTAATTTAAATCAGAAGTCTTTCAACTTTTTTGATAATACAGTTTCTTGCACTGTGCTATGGAAAAAGGACCATTCTTTCATTAAATTCTTTTTCATTTGGGTGTGCTTCTTAGGACAATGAACCAGACAAATTTTTCTACCTGATTCCTTTTACGGCGAAACCTTTTTAATCTTTAGACTAATAATTGCGTCACTCATTTCCATAAGGTATTGAACTTTTGTCACAAAGGATACAGAGCACTGTGTTTCGAAATAAATCATATTATCCTCAAGGCAACGATTTCAAACTGACATCGATAAATTTCAGAATGAAAAATTTGCTGCCTTTTAGTTTATTTTTTTTTTCTAAATTAAAACAGAAACTGATTATGAATTAGGAGCCTCTGATTATTCCTTGACCAATTTTTTATTTTTAACATAGGTTCTTTTCATGTACGAAATAAAACAATATTTCAGATACAAATTATCCAATTTATTTATTTATTTGAAAAAATGGACTTTTCTACAATAAAATATGACTTTATAACAAAATACTTGAATTTTTAACAAAATAATTAAATTTTCAACCTAAAAAGATGAATTCTCAACAAAAAAGCGTAATAGTTGATATTTCAACCAAAAAAGATGAAATTTCATTTTTCTATTAATGAGACTTTAAACCAAAAGACGAATATTCAACTTATAAAGATTTTTCAGTCATGAAAGAAGCCAAAGTTTACCTGAATTGCTGACCCTTCAAGCCAAAAAGACGAATTCTCTGTACAAAAATTGAACTTTCAGCAAATTAATTAATTTTTAACGAAATAGTTAAATTTTCCACCAAAAAGATGAATTTTCAACTAAAAATGTGAATCTTCAAAAAAATATATATATATATTTCTTAACAAAGTGGTTCAAAGAAAATTTTCAAACAAAATAGTTGAATCCCTAAAAGAAGAAGATTAATTTGAATGTTCAAAACCAAAATATGAATTTTAAACAAGAAAAAATTTTCCTGCGAAATAATTACATTTTCAACAAAACCGTTGAATTTTCGACTGAAAAAGATGACTTTTCAGCAGAAGTTTTAAATTTTCAACCAAACAGTTGCATTTTTATTCAAGTAAGATGCAATCTTTACTAAAATAGATAAACTTTCAAATTAAAAAAATGAATTAAAAAAAATGGTTGAATTTTCATACAAAAAAGATTTCAGTTGACTTTCTAATACCAAAATATGAATTCTAAACAACAAGTCAATTTTCTAGAAAATTCTCGAATTTTTAACAAAACAGTTAATTTTTTGACCAAACAGTTACATCATTATCCAAGATAGTGGCAATTTCTACTAAAATAGATGAATTTTTATATTAAAAACACATATTTTCAAAAACAATAGTTGAATTTTCATCCAAAAGAATTTTGAGTTTGACTTTTCAACATCAAAATATGACTTATAAATAAAAAGTACATTTTCTGCAAAGATACTTGAATTTTCAACCTAAAAAGACGATTTTTCAACAGAACAGTTGAATTTTCAATCAAAGAGGAAGATTTTTGAATACAATTGTTGAATTTTTAACCATACAGTTGCATTTTCATCTAAAAAAGACGCCGTTTCTACTAAACTAGATGAATTTTTGAATTCTGACGACAAATTTTCAAAAAATAGTTGCATTTGGATCCAAAAAAGATTTTAGTTGACTTTTTAACACCAAAATATGAATTTTAAACAGCAAGTTAATCTTTTACAAAAAATTTAAATTTTCAACAAAACAGTTGAATTTTCGAGCAAAAAGGATGTCCTTTCAAGAAAATTGTTGAATTTTCAACCAAACAGTGTCATATTCTTATCGAAAAAAGACGCAATTTCTACGAAAATTGATGAATTTTCAAATGAAGAGAAACTTAAAAAAATATAGTCAAATTTCCACCCATAAGAAAATTTAGTTGACTTTTTAACACTTAAATAAAAATTTCAAACAAAAAGTAAATTTGCTAAGAAATAGTTGAATTTTCGACCAAAAAGGATGACTTTTCAACAAAATTGTTGAATTTCCAAACAAATAATGAAATTTATAACTAAAAAGATAATCTTCAGGAGTTAACACCTGCAAAAAAATATAAATATAAATACAAGGCAAATAAATTACTAACAAGAATATTAAATTAGGGTTACCGCAGAACTTTATTTTAAAAATTCCCTAATTTTTCCCTGCTCAGTTTTTCATTTTCTCTGACCAATTGACCATTAATAATTGAAGACTAGAATCTCAATTTGAAAAAATGTTTAACATTGAATCTTTTATGTATGCTGAAAGACAATTTTAAATTAAAATTGGAAATCTTAAATTTATTCTGTTTGACAGTTATTTAAAGTTATAAAAATGCCCGGACTTTTGCGAATTTTTTTGGTTCTAAATGCCTAACTTTTCCGTCAATAAAAACATTCCCTGTCTTTTTTAGAAATTGTTGATGGCCATTTTCTTTATCCACTCGAAAGGTTATTTATGGCATTTATGGCACATATATGGCATTTGCTAATTTTCAAAAATTACGTACATTATTGAAGGGGCCCCCCCCCCCCCTCTGGAAAAAATCGTAACAAAGTCTCTCGACCCCTCCCTCCCCCATGAGCTGTTACGTAATTTAAGTACGGTCTCTTATCAATTAGTGGATGTAATTCTACGTTTTAATTTAATTTCTTTTTTGTTATCAAAATTTGTTTACCCTCCTCAATTCCACACTGACCCTGGAATTTATTTTTGCGCCAGGTGCTCGTGTCGAATATTGAAAGTGAACGTTGCTCAAACTATGGATGTCCTCTTGCTCCACCAATCTACGAACCATTTGTTCCAGCACCACCTGGTCACACCCCAAGATGTGCAAAACCGGGCCAGACATTTTGTGAAGTTTTGGATCACTATCCACAGTAAGAAAGTTTTTATTTTACTTAACATAAACTCTTTTCACGATTCTCCTTCAGTATCATTTTTAAAGGGTTTTCCCTGGTGGAAAACATTTTTAGGAAAACCTACGACTTTTTAGGGAAATCACGTTTTTTACACATACATGCAAAAACCTCGTTTGGCCACCCACAGATATCGAAAATGGTCGATTCCGCATCGTGCGCGAAGACGATAAGCAAAATCCCCAACATTGGTGAGCAAAATGCTTTCACCAGTGAGCAAAATGCTTTCAACAGTGAGCAAAATTTTTTCCATTGTTACCAAAATATTTTCCTCACTATGCGAGCATCGTGCTGTTTGGTATGTAAAAAATACGGAAATTTACAATACGAAAATGCAATATTAGTTTTTCATTTTTTTTTTTTCAAAAATTACGAATTTTTATAAAATTGTATTAATATGTAATTGCAATTTTCCATGCTTCTATTTTATATGGGATCGTTATTTTCCTAGAACGTTATAATTTTTCGTAAATCTCCTTTGCAGAGTATTCAGATTATCAAATTTTTTAGATATCTCGAAAACGGTGTGAGATACGTGAAAACTAACAACATTTTCAGGGTTCTTTAAATCGGGATTCTTGTCTGCTCCAAATTGACCTGGTATCAATATTTTCAACATTAAATTTTTTTTGAAATTTCTAAAAAAAATTTAATTTCTCGGAAAAGGTCACAGATACTTGGAAACTGAACAAAAAAATTGGGTTTTCCAAATTTTCAAAGTTTTCGAATTTCTGGGAAACAATAAGAGATACACGAAAACTGAAAAAAAATATTTAGGGTTTTCTAAAGGGAATGATCCTCGTCAATCCCGACCTAACAGGTATCAAAATTTTCAAAAATTTCGAATTTTTCAGAAACGCTGAGAGATACTTGAAAATTGAAAAATATATTGACCGTAAACTAACCGGGTATCATGATTTTCCAAATTTCCATAATTTTGGAATTTATAAAGGGAATGATCGAACTAGGCATGTATCAAAGTTTTCAAAATTATCAAAATCCAAAATTTTGGAATTTCTCGGAAGCGGTCAGATATGCTTAAAAACTGAACAAATGTAAGGGCTTTCTAAAGGCTTTCTAATTTTGTCATCGACTCTAAACTAATCAGGTATAAAGTTATTTAAAATTCTTGAATTTTCCTGAAACAGTGTGAGGTACTTGAAAACTCAAAAAATGAAGGGATTTCTAAAAGAGAATGATCCTAATTGACCAAGTATCAAGATTTTTCCAATTTCCACAAATTTTTTATTTCATGGAAACTAGAAAACTGAAAAAATGACGAGTTTTATCAAACTTTTATAAAACTTTTTGATGTTTTGTTCCTTTTGGATTAAACATAAAATATGATTGCTTATCGCAAATTTTTGTCAGTTTTTACCAAAAAAATCAATGTTTCTCGAAAACGGCAGATTATAACACAAAATTATGTAGACTATCACAAACGTGGCTTATTAAAATGAGTATTTGATAATCATAAGTTTTTTTTATAATTATGCATACTTAAGGAAATATGCGAAGAAAATTGTTATAAAGAAGCGTGGATTGTCTATTCCACTTACATACTAAGAGGTCTTTGATACATTTAAATTAGTTTTAGATTTCTGAAAAGCAATTCATATAAACATGTAAGATTAGTATTTTTGAAAAACTTGTTATTATGAATGCTCTTTTGAAAAAAGGTTATTCGCATATCTTCTTCAGTACGCAAAATTAAAAAAAAAACACTTATTGCAGAAAAAAATACTTATTTTAATGAGCCGCAACTTTTATATTATGTGTAATCATGCGTTATGATGTGTGGTCTTCGAGAAAAATTAATTTTTCTGTAAAAATATATAAATTCTCGATGAGCGCCCTCCAAATACGTTAATACATGCAATTGGTTTCTACACTATAATTTGTAAACTTTTCCACATTTCCAAAGAGATAAGGAGACTTAAATCATAAGCAAAAACCTATTCTGAAGAATTCGAAAAAATGTAGGCTTTTAAATCATTTTGAAACATTCAGGGAAATTACATAAAATTACATATTTTTTCTTAAGATTTCCGGGAAATTTTAAAATAGCTTGGGTCTTATTTTAAAATAATATTTTCAAATTTTGTTAATGTTCAAATTTGTCGACAAAAAATCTGGAAGATTTCAAAACATTTCAAATGTAATTCTAAAATTTCGAAACAGAAGTCGGAAGATTTTAAAGCCAAATGTTTCAATTTTCGAAGATTATCAAGTTTTAAAAATAGTTTGAGTAACTTTAAAAGATATTTGGATGTTTTAAAAAGATTTAAAAATAATTTAACCATTTAAGGATATCAAGGAATGAAAAAAAGTTTCGGTTAGAAAAAAAATGCTCTTTAAGAATTTTGAAAGTTTTCAGGAGAACGAAGAAATTTTTTTAAATTTTCAAGCAAAATTTAAATAACGTTTTATTTTGAAAATTTTATTTCAAGTGAATATTGAAAAAGATTTCAAAATATTTCAAAAGTATTCGAAAATTTTCAATGAAGCATCTGAAAGATTTTGAAGCAATTTTTTTAATTTTGGCGAAATTTAGGAAAAATTCAAATAATCTTAAACGATATTTAGAAGGTTAACGAGTTCTGGAAAGATTCAAAAATAGTGTTCTCAAGATAATTGGGAAATTTTTAAATTATCCTTTAAAATGATTTTCAAAAGAAATTTGGAAAAGATTTCAAAACATTTCAAATGATTTCCTAAAATTTCAAAAAAAAGTGTAGGAAATTTCAAAGCAATATGTTTCAATTTGGCAAAATTAATTTTTTTTTAATTCGACTAAATTTGAACAATATTTCAAAGATATTGAAAGATTAATAAGTCATTCTAACCTTGAGAAGATTTGAAAAATTGTAAAAAATGTAGATTTCCCAAGATTTCAAACGAAAAGTTTAGAAGCTTTAAAATAATTTTGAAAGGATTTAGGGGGATTAACTTTTTTTCAAAATTCCTGGAAAAATTTGAAATAATAGTTTTAAAAATGAATTTTAAAGAAAATTTCAAAGTATTTGAAGAGATTTTGAAAATGTCGAAGATTTTAGGGCAATTTTTGAAATTCTGAATGATTTCTCAAAATTATAAGGAAAATTTGAGACAGTTCAAAGATATTTAGGAAATTAAGATGTTTCGAAGAGATAAAAAATATTTTTAAACTGGGTCAGATTTCTAAAAAATTCATCAAATATTTTCTTATTTCTTCCATACTTTCGGAAGACCAAATTACCTTTTAAACTGAATCTATTTTGCTATTATTTCGTAAAATCCTGTAAAATGCAAAAAAATATTGTGCAATTTTCTGAATTCCTTTTTGACATCTGAAATCTTCATAAACTTCTTTCAATTTCTCAAGAATCTTAAGAAAATTATATTTGTATAACTTCAAAAAAATTATAATTCTTATTTCTTCGTTCTAAAATACCGGAATTTAATTTTAACTCGAATTTAAGTGTTCATTACGGTGAAAATCTAAGAAGAAAAAAATTCTGAAAATATGGTGTAAAATGCATGTTGCAAATGAAGGTTTTCCCCTATACTGACACAGAGTTTGGAAATTTTAGTCAATTAGCAATTATTTCCTGATGTATTTCCTATAACGAATTTTGTATTATTTTTTGCGATTCTAGAAAAATCTTGATAGAATATCATTATAAGAAAATCAGTATAAAAATAAAGAGATATCAGGAATTTAAAGGGATTTTAAACAATTTCGAAGGACTTCCGCGGATTTTAAGGCTTTTTTTAAACTGATTTTATGGGATTCCAAAATATTTAAACAAATCGTAAAAGATTCCATCAGTTTTCAAAAAATAAAAAATGTTTCCACGGATTTAAAGGTATTCCGAAATATTTTGAGGGAGTTTAGAGGATTCAAAGATTTCTAAACTTGAGGAATTCAAAAGGATTTATAGAGATTTAAACGCATTTTTAAAAGACTTTAATGAATAAGTTCAATTTAATTTGAACTCCAGAGAATTTTCCTGAATTTTAAGTGATTTTCTCAGATAGTTTCACGGAATTTTCAAGTTTTTCCAACATAGGATTTAAACAATTTTTAGGTTTTCCAAGGATTTCAAGGGATTTCTAGTGAATTTTGGAATTTAAATAAAATGAAATGAAATTTCAAGGAATTCTTATCTATTCCAAAGATTTCGAGGGATTTGATATATTTTTTAAAAATTCACAAGATTTAAATATTTTATCAATTCTCCAAGTATTTCACAGGATTTTAAAGATGTTTATGGATTTAAAAGGGTTTTTTAGAGAACTGGATGAATAAGTTTAATTTAAGTTATAGCTTTCAAATGATTTATACTTTTCAAAATGGATTTTTACTTTTTCCAAAGATTTCAAGGGATTTTAAAAGATTTTAGTGCATACAAAAAAATGCAGGGGATTTCAAAGAATTTGGTAGACTTTCCAAAGTGTTGAAGGGATTTCTTGAGTACTTTGGAAAATTAATGAAATTTTATTGAATTTCGAAGGATTCTCAGCGTGTCCACAGATTTTAAAGTATTTTAAGGACTTTCACAAGATTTCAAAGATTTGATTAAATTTCAAAGGATTTCAAGGGATTATAATGATTTATAGGGATTTTGAGGTTTTTTCTAGAGAACTTTAATGAATAAGTTTAACTCAAATTATATTCAAGGGATTTCAAGGAATTCTAGAGGATTTTAAGAGATATACAAAATTACATGACATTTCAAAGAATTTTGTAGTGTCTCCAAAAATTTCAAAGGATTTCTAGAGAACTTTGGAAAATGAATAAAATTTCATTGAATTCCAAGGGACTCTTATAGCAAATCGCAGATTTTAAGCGATTTTAGGTTATTTTAAGGAAGTGCACAAGATTTGAAGGATTTAATTAAACCTCAAAGGATTTCAAGGGATTTCAAAGATTTCTAGGGATTTTAACGTTTCTTTCAGAGAATTTTAACGAATAAGTTCAATTTAATTTATATTCAAAGGATTTAAAATGATATATACTTTACAGAATAAATTAGGTTTCATTTCAAGGAACTTCTGTGGATTACAAGAATTCAAGGCGAGAAGATTAAGATTCATAGGACCTTTAATTTTTTGAAGATTTTAGGATATATTACATTTTCCAATGGATTTTAACAGATTTCAATAGATATCAAAGATTGTGATGGATTTAAAAATATTTTCCAAGGTATCAAGGGACTTCAAGAGATTCCAAGTTTTCATAGGTATTTGGATTAAATCTGAAGAGATTTCAAAGATATCATGGGAATAAAAAAATGTTTCTGTGTAAAGTTTATTTGTGCCGAATCGCTATTTTTATTTATTTTTATATGAGATTATGAGTGGTCAATAATAAATTTTTTCCCTGTAGTTTATCTACTTTTGACATTGATTCCTTCAATATTTTTGTATTATTTAGTCCAATGCTGATCATCCTATCATTGTTTTTCATATGATTTTCTATAATGAATTTCCTATGATCCATGGAATGTTTTGCAATCTCATGCAATATTTTGCAATCTTGCCATCTATTTTACACCAAAAAACCGAGTCAATGAAATCAATGTAAATCATATATTTTTTCCAGATTTTTTATAATTTATTTTCAGGGACTAACAGCCATTCAAAGTTGAGCATTTTGAAATGATCGTAAACATTTCACTCATCAGGAAATAATTGCTAATCAATTGAAAATTTCAAATCTCTGTATCCGTATAGGCAAAACCTTCATTTGCAACATATTTGCCCTACATTTTTATAATTTCTTCCTGCTATAGTTTTTTTTTAGTGTTAGATCTACAAAACAAGTTTTCGAATTTCAGTATAATCAAGACATTTACCGAGTTATATTTATATTGCGGTATTTTTTCCAGGTAAAAATTAAAAATTGAGAGGGAGTTTATTCAATCAGATATCTATAATTAAATTCAAGTCTCTCCAAAAGCCTCGTTCTTTTCTTTTGTTCTGCATTATTCCTGACAGGTTCATGTAATGTAACATTGTGTCCTTTATCAAGATAGCGTTGTGCTTCATAGCAAATTCTAACTAGAGGATTATTTACGACCTCCCCCTTTCTTTTGAAAGATGGTTCAACTTTTTCTCAGCTTTAAATAGAAACGGTTTCGATCTGATCTCAAACTGGTTCCTTGTGATGCGATTGTAAAATAAAATCCAACCACAGTGAATCAGGAAGTTTGCATCGAATGGATCTTATCAAGATTTCCGTGCAAGTTTGAATTTATTGCAAGAGATTATGAAACTAGAGGATGCCGTAGAAAGTTTCTTTTATTTATTCCTCTATTTTTAGAGCCTATTATTAATTTTATTCTTCTTGTAAAATAAATAAATTATTCATTTTTATTCCTGAAGAATGAGAATTAAAATTTGGCCTCGTGTCTTCAGCCTCGTTCCACTTTTCCGTCATTTGACTATATTCTATCTAAAACTAACGAATAATTTAAAGAAGAAAATACTTTCACGAGACTGTCAGCTTCTGGACTGAACTGGATAACCGTTACGTAAGGAAACTAGAAAAACAACCTGGTGATCATTTACCATGACCATGACCTTGGGCCGTTCATACTCTATTTCTGCTATAATTTTTTTCTCCGTTAAAGACCTTGTGAGGTCGCTTCTTCAAGGTCAAACAAGGTCATCTTGAAAAAAAAATCGAAATTATAGTTTTTATTTTTTAATCAGGAATGTCTCGATTGGAAATGAGCTAGTAATGTAATAGAGGCCTGGCGCCGCCAAAGTACTTTTTTGAAGGTCTGGCGGCACCAGGTCACTTTCTTGCGAGACGAAAATTTGTCCAGTTATGGGACAACCATAAACTGCGTTGCCAATTTTTGGCTTTTTTGACCACCCCCTTCCTCGAAAGTAACGTAGCCGTTGGCTAAAGACGAATTTTACGTTTATAAATTCTTTTAAATAAAGTTAATGTAGATAACATATTGAATTAATTACGAAACACTTTAAATTCCTGAGATTTCGAGGCAAAATATATTCAGTTTTCAAGAAAATAGTTGAATTTTCAACCAAAAAAAGATTTTCTACCCAAAGAGATAGATTTTCAACACAAAAATACGAATTAAAAAAAAATCATTTTTAACCAAATAGTTGCATTAACAACCAAATAGATGAATGCGTTTTCAATCAAATGGTCGAATTATCAAACAAAAAAGATAAAAATTCAATCTAATATTTGTATTTTCAAGAAAAAAGACCAACTTTTTAAAAGACAATTGAATTTTTATCGAAAAAGTTCATTTTCAACCAAGAAAGATACATTTTTAATAAGATAGTTGAATTCTCAACCAAAAAGTTGAAATTTCAACAAAGAAGAATTATTTTCCATCCAAAAAGACGACTTTTTAACAAAGTATATGAATTTTCTACCAAATAGTTAAATTTTCAACTTATGCAACATACAGAATAAAGTTTCAACCAAAAATGGAATAGTTAAATTTTCAGATGAAAACTCTGATAAAGAAATAATCTTGGAAAAAAACTAATTTTCAACGAAGTTGTGAAATTTTCAACAACCAGTAAATGTATTTTCGACCAAGAGGATTTATATTCTACCAAAAAAGACGAATTTTGAACAAAATACATACATTTTCAACAAAATGATTCATTTTTAAATCAAGAGAGACGAATTATCGACGAAAAAGTTGAATTTTTCACCAAAAAATATGATTTTTCAAACAAGAAGTTTAATTGTCAAACGAACATTTTCTACCAAACTGTTGAATTTTCAAACCAGAAAGATTAATTTTCTACAAAACAGTAGAATTTTTAGCATAAAAGTTCATTAAAAATCAAATAGTTGAATTTTCAACTATAATTATAAATCCTTAAATAAAAAAATCAATTTTTTCACAAAGTAGTTCAACTTTAAGTCAAATAAGCGACTTTCCAACCAAAAAAGATAAATTCTCAACGAAGCATGTAACAAAAGGATGAATTTTCAACCAAGAAGGTTACGTTTCTACCAAGAAAGACGAATTTTTAATAAAATACTTGAATTTTCTAACAAATATTTGAATTTTTAACTTTTACAATATCCAAGATAAAGTTTTAACCAAAAATGGAATAGCTAAATGTCCAGGTAAAAACTCTGATAAAAAATATAACTTTGAACAGAAAAATCGAATTTTCAACAAAATCGTTGAATTTTCAAACAAAAAGATGAATTTTCGACCAAGAAGATTAATGATCTATCAAAAAAGTCGAATATCCAACTAACCCAATATACAGAATGAATTTTGATTCAAACATGGAATAGATGAATTTTCAGATAATAAAAATAATTTTGAATAAAAAAAAACTAAAATTTGAAACAAAATACATGAATTTTCAACGAAATTATTTAATTTGAAACCAAAAGGACGAATTATCTAGAAAAAAGATGAATCTTCAACCTGAAAATATTATTTTCAATCAAAAAGTTTAATTTTAAACCAAATAGTTTAATTTTCAACCAAATAGTTTAATTTTCTACCAAATTGCTGAATGTTGAAGTCAAGAAGATGAATTTTCTAAAAAGAGTAGAATTTTCAACATAAAAGTTCATTTGAAAGCAAATTGTTGAATTTTCAACTATAATTATGAATCCTTGATAAAAAAATTATTTTTTCTACAAAGTAGTTCAACTTTAAGTCAAATGATCGACTTTCAAACCAAAAAAGATGAACTCGCAAAGGAGCATGTAACAGTCGATATTTCAACCAAACAATTGCATTTTCAACCAAAAAGGATAAATTTTCAACCAAAAATATGAAATTTCTATCAAGAACGATGAATTTTCAACCAAATATTTGATTCTTAACATTTACAATATCCAAAATATAGTTTAACCAAAAATGGAATAGTTAAATTTTCAGATAAAAACTCTGATAAAAAAAATATAACTTTGAACAGAAAAATCGAATTTTCAACTTTGCACCAAAAAGATGAATTTTTGACCAAGAAGATTAATGATCTATCAAAAGCGAATTTTGAGCAAAAGACATGAATTTTCAACAAAATTACGCAATTTCAAAGCCAAAAAGACTATCCAAATCTAAAACTATCTTCATCTAAAAAAAGTTGAATTTTCAAACTGAAAAAAATGATTTTTTAACCAATCATTTAAATTTTCAACAGTAAACGATAAAATTTTAACAAAAAATGGAATAGTTTAGTTTTCAGTTGAAAAATTTTATTTTCAACCAAACATGAAACGAATTTTCATCAAAATAGTTAAATTTTCTAACCAAAGAGATGGACGTTTGACTAAAAGATTGAGTTTTTCACAAATAAGTTGAATTTTTGATACAAATACAAAAATGAACTTGTACCCAGAAATTTAGTTGGATTTTTTTACTCCCTCAAACTGGTAACTTAGTTTATGGAAAGTACCGCCAGGTCACTTTTTTTTTTTAGGACTATTACCACTGAAATGAACCAAATGTAATCAATAAAGGGGGGAGGGGCTTACAAAATGCCTTGAAAATACCTTTCTGATAGTGCAATTTCTCGTTCCAATTCGATTAATTTTAATGTCTTTATCCGAATTTCTACAATTTGATTGACAAACATTCGAAAGAGTTTTACAGGATTTAAAATCGTGTTTAAACCCGAGAAAGCTTTATGGTCTCTAATATAAGAATTTTGTATTGAGATGCTCGAGCAACGGTAATACGAAGAAAGAAATTGTATTTTGGGCGTAGGTCATGAATTAAACATTCAAACTTCTCTAGTCCATGTCTCTCAATTTGGAGAAAGTTGAAGAACCCGACACCGTTTTTGGACTCGCGGAAACCTCTTTTATTTTATTGGCTTTTTTATTTTATGGTATCAGATTCTCGACAATAGAAAACACAATTTTCAATTTTTAGATAGATTAAAAAAATTCTCTAATCATTTTTTATTAACATATAAAGCAATATTATGTAAATTAAAAAAAATCTGTGTGCCCTAAATATGTCCCTCTTGGCACAGTTTAAAAAATGGAAATTATGGGTTTGATGAATTGGTTGGGAATAAGTTGATCTCGTATGACAACATTAACATCCATCCATTATAAATACATAATTACATGTACATACATAATTATACATATAAATTATAATATATCTATTGCAATTTCTCTTTCACTTCCTAATTTTTTTCTACAACTCCTTTTTCAGGCAACTTATAAAGTTTCTGGTGGAAAAATGCACGTTCGATTTCAAAACAATCCTCAGGGACGAGGCACCTCACAGTTTTAATTCATATAGGTGCGTATTAATTAAAATAAGTTTTAAGATTCCGGTTGCCGACATTTACCGACATCTTCGAAATTTAGCACGGACACGAACCATTGAATGCCGGTAAATGTCGGTAACAGGAATCTTGAATTAAAATTTAAGATTTAAGAATAAAATAAATGATTTATAATAATTGTAACAATTTTTAAGGAGAATTCCAGATTATAATCAAGGTTACGAATATCATAAACCAGCAGTTCCTCAACTCTATTCTCAACCCCTGCCATTTCTTCAATCTCAGTATAATTTGCGACAACCAGTTTATGGCCCACCATTTAATGGAACTTATCAAAGAAGGTATTCTTTTAAAATTGATAATTATAATTTTTAAATCATTATTAGATCTAATATATTTTAATTTTTTTAGTATTTTGAGCCCCGTCACTTTCGGTCGGGTGTCTTATTTGATGATTTTTATTCTGGGCCTTATTTTCAAGGTTTTTTTATAGTCTAATATTGAAGGCCTAATAGTGTTGGGTTTAATATTTTGCAGCCTCAAGTACTTGCGGTTCGGGACTTATGTATATACGGGTTGCTACTTAGTTTTTGTGACCATATTTTTTGGCCTTGTGTTTTTCGGCTTTATTTTTCATGGATTTCTTTATTTTGAATTTTGGATTTTAGGTCTTATATTTTTGGGCCTTAGGGTTTAAAACTTGTGGTTCAGGAGTTCCATACAGTTTGTAATTTATTCTTTGGAACCTTATTCTTTGGGTCCTAATTTATCAGCCGTATATTTTCGGGCTTTATTTTGAAGGAAGGTTTATTATTTAATATTTTGGGTTCTCAAGACTTATGAATTGTGGTTCTGTACTTACATACAGCTTGCCACTTCATTTTTGGGGCCTCATATTTTAGGTCTCATATTTTTTAGGCTTATATAGTTGGTAATTTTTATTCTCGGCCTTGTTCTTAAGGTATTTTTCAGTTTGGTATTGTAAACCTTACAGCGCGGGGTCTTATGTATATTTATTGACTATGACTAGTCGTCCCGAAAAACTGGAGGAGTTGGAAAAGGGAAAATTCGGGATGACTAGCCAAGCTTATGAAAAATATTGGACTCGTCATCCAGAATTTCGAGACGACGAGCTACTTCGATATTTTATAGCCTTAAGGTATATGACTTGTGGTTCGAAACTTATGAACATACGGTTTTTCACTTAGTTCTTAGTGTTTGGAACGTCATTTTTGGGCCTTATATTTTTCGGCTTCATTTTCTATAAATTTATTTATTTTGGATCTTGTGTTTGAGGCCTTATATTCGTGGGCCTTGAGTTTTATTATTGTGGTTTGGGACTTGCATACGGTTCGTAGCTTAGTGTTTAACCATATTTTTTGGGTCTTAATTTTGTAGACTTATATCGTTGAGCTGTATTTTTAAAGGACGTTTTTTTGTATCTTATATTTTTGGGCCTCAAGACTTATGACTTGTAGTTCTATACTGACATACAACTCGTAACTTAATTTTTGGGACCTTATATTTTATGTCTCATATTTTTGAGACTTATATAGCTAGTGATTTTTGTTCTGCTATTGAAAATAACATATGATTTGTTACTTCGTTCTTAGATGTTCAAACCATATTTTGGGTCTTATATTTTTGTCCGTATTTTTTTATGGATTCATTTATTTTGGGTCTTTTACTGTAGGTTATATATTTTTGGGCCTTATTACGACTTTTTATGTTGGAGTCTCATATTTTTGGACTTCATTTTTAAGGACATTTTTTGTGGTCTTATAAATTGGGCCTCACAGTATTGGATCTTATATCTTTAGGCCTTAAGACTTATGATTTTTTACTTACAAACAGCTTTTAACTTAGTTTTTGGGACCTTATATTTTCGAGACTTATATCGTTGATCCTTTTTATTCTGGACCTTATTTTTAAGGGGTTTTCAGTACAGTATTTTCCTAAGCTTTCAGTTCAATATCTCATTCCGTGTGGAATTAGTATGATAAAAAGAAATATCAGCTCGATAATATATTTATCTCGCGCTTTGCGCTCGATCTTTCTTTTTCCCTACATTTGCGCACAGACCTTTTACAATTAAAGATCAAATCATCGACAACTGTTATTTGGTGATTGTGATTTCTCTTTTGTTAAAGATCCTTCGTCTTTAACGAACACATTCTCATTACGTATCTCGTGCTTTGCGCTCGATTTTTTCCAAACTGCGAATTTCTCTACATTATGTTTAACAGTATCTCGAACAGTATTATATCAAATGTATATTCTATTTATTTCTGCATCTCAAGCTGGTACTACTTATTCAGATATTGCAAAATAATGTACAAATTTTGTTTCCCATGATTACTTCAATATTTGCTCCTTTTTTTGCACTAATTTTTATTCTCAGCTACCTTGAAAAAAACTATCATTTCAATAAATTTATATTATCACAATCCATAATATGTATTGGTATTGAAACATACGTATTTTCATTGTCTTGTTTTTATAATTAAAAAAAAGTTCACATCCTATACAAAAAATATTGTTATTATACATTTTATTGCAACTTATGTTGTTTTTCCAAGAATTTAATTTTTTTATTTTTATTCTTTTTTTTACGATTGAAAAAAAAACCAACCCCCCCTTTCTAAAAATTATAAATAACAAAATCATAGAACCTCTTTGAGTGAACAACTTTCACCTATTAATTTTTTTTTCATAGCTTGTGTCGTTTGACCGAAAATTAATTTTTTTCATTTTTAATGTTACTTTTTACGAATAAGACAAAAACTAAGCGTCCTATTAAAAAGTGATTAATAACAAATTTGTAGATTTTTCAGGTTGCACAATTTGCGTCCTTCTGTCTTTTTTTTGTATCTTGCATAGTTTGATCGCAAAGTAGAATTTTCAATTTTTCATAATTTTTTGTGCGATGAAATTTTGAATTTTTGATTTTTCGTAAAAATTAAAAAAGGTGTTATCATAATATTGTAGGACTTTCAAAAAGCAACGTTTTTCTTTCACTGACTTTTTTTCATATCGTGCGTTGTTCCGCTTAAAATGTTCATTTTCGTTTTTTTTTTTTTTTTTTTTTTTTTTTTTGATTCTGCAAATGCTATGACTCTGATAATTTTCTTTTTATCAAAAAATGTCATGAGAATAAATTGTTTGAGTTTTCGCGTACTATGGATAGCCTAACATAGAATTTTCAAATCTTGAAAAAAATGGTCTCAACAATTTTTTAAGTGCTTTAACTTTTTGACTTTTGATCAAAAATAGCTGGTTATCGAACTTGTTCTTTCTTTTCAGACATACTTGTGTGCGTCACCGCTCGGACCGCAGCAGCACGACAGGTTGTACGCGATTGGTTGGTGTTATGAGTTCGTGCGCGAACGGCACGTCCGTGAGACGCCGTCAGCGCACTGCATCGGATTTTCTTGTGCGAACACCTTTTAGGTAGCGCGTCCTTGAGGTTGCCTCTCGGAACGCCCTACACTGGGGTTTATCTCCGATTGTGGCGCAGAGGTAGCACTGCGGCGTACTTTTACACGCCGCAGCACTATGGCCCGCCTTGCCACATCTCCAGCAGGCCTTTGTACGGTCTGGGCCATCGCAACCTACTGCCATAAGGCTGAAGCCTAGGCAGCGGTAGCACTGAACCCTTTCCGTCTTTTGTTTTCGCGACAGGACACCCACTTCACCTTCAGGTGTCCTGTGCGTACCAACCTCGCGGCCAATTTTTCTGGTAGCTCAGCGAAAGCCTTCAGATTGCCTCTGAAGGGTCTTTTCGTGAGGCTGACCTTAACCTCTGAAACCCATTGGATATCGAAGTGGCTTCTTACGGCCGCTTCAACTTCCTCGGCGTCACTGCTTGGATCCAGGTCCAAGATCTCGATCTCGACGCGGGGGACGAGCTCGCGCACGCTACTCCCTTCGCCAACCGCCTCCTTAACGTCAGCCGAAAATTCAGCTGTGCCCTTTTTTTTTAGGTCCGAGCTCCACAAGGACCTCTCCGTTTCTTGTTCGCCTCACTCTCTTGATTTTTAAGCCAAGGTCATCAGGCTTCACTTTTTGCTTGAGGTCCTTGAGGACCTCGGCATAGCTTAGACCCTCGGCCTGTTTGATGAGAACCGTCCTGGGTCGAGCTCTTTTCCGCCTCGTCTTCTTTCCGTTCATCGTCCATGTTGACGCTGTAGCGGGTTCTTGTTTCTTCGTTGGTGTTGAAGTCGCTTTCGCTGCAGCGTTGCGTGTCTTCACTTTTTTCTTCTCCGGCTTTGACTCACTAGCCTCAATGGGGCTCCCTCTCTAGCTTCCCATGCTGGGGAGTGGAAGCTTCCTCAGCTTGTTCCGTCTGAGTCCCCGTTTGGCTTGTGTCCTTCTTCGCCTTAGCCTTTTTTTTTTTAATTGATACCACTTTCTTGAGGCAGCATATCCAACTTGTATGATTGGCATGAACATGTTTCTCTTGGTATTCGAGAAATCCTGCATCTTTTTGACGATGTTTTTCAACTCGTCATTGTATTCTTTAAGCTTGTTGAAACGTTCCTCCACTCCAGTACACAAGTATGTCGCACCTTACAATAGTTCGCAACGCGCTTGAGTAAGTGCTGCCACGACCGTAGCAGCACGGCAGGTTGCACGCGATTGGTTGGCGTTATACGTTCGCGCGCGGGCGGCACGTCCGGGAGATGTCTCCAGCGCACTGCAACGGATTTTCTTGTGCGAACACCTTGATGCACCGCTCCCGTAGACTGATCGCTTGCAACCGTGCGCACATTGCGGCTTTAACCCTGTCAAAGGTCTGCTTTTTGATAAAAAGGTTTAATTATAATTATTCCATTTAAATTCATTAGAAAAATTAATTAACTATTTGCAACTCTAAGTCTTAATTAAACAGTAATAAAACTTACATATATGTGATTTGTATCATCAAACATTTTATTTACAAATATTTTTTTGCTGAGATAGCTTTATACAAAACTCTTTTTTCAAATTCGATATCACTTAATTTGTCCATTTTCGATATGTTTAATAATGTCGCATATGAAAATAAGCGTTCAACAGCTGCTGATGAAGGCAAAACGGTATTGAACTTTACAAACATTTTTTTAACTGCAGGAAATTTTTCCAAATCTTCTAATATGTTTGAATTAATGGGCATTTCCAGAAAGTTAAGCAGTACAAATTCGTCTTCATTTCTAGAATGAATCGTGGAACACAGGGAATCAACAGTAAGCTCTCCAAAATCGAAAAAATTGTCGTTTGGTTTCGGGTGAGCTGCAGGTGGCGCAGTCGCTCTAGGCTCTGCAATTGGCTTTACAAGTTCCTTCACTCTATTTTGTGCTTGCTGATCTAAACAGTGCAACCAAGTCAGTTTGAATCTGGGATGAGTAAAGCAGCAATTGCTGCTACTTCGCCACGAACCTTGATGTTAAAAAAGTCGTGGAAACGATTTTCCAAAGCTACAATCAATCCTTCTAAAAGTGGTTGACACGTATCTATACTAGTTCCTTCGCAATCAAGTAAAAGACGCCACTTTCTTCTTAGATTCAATAAGCTCGGTAATACGTATCCATTATAACAATTAGAATCACTTTGCAATATGTCCAAAGTACAAGCTAACGGTTTCATGACATATAAATATTTTTTCAAATAACTAAAATCATTCGCATTCAAGATTGATTTTATCTGAAGAAGCTCATGAGTTTCAAAATCCATTAACTTGTCTTTTACACTGTACATTTGTTCAAGAGAATCGTACAGAGAATTCGACCTCGTCACAACTGGCTTCTTCAAACTTCTTTCAGGAAATTTGGTTAATTTTCCTCATTTTTCCGTGGATCGTAGAGAGCTCCATATCTCTTGACACTTTGTAGTGACTTCATTGTAAGCAATTTTTAAATCATATTCTTCCTCTATAATCTTGTTAGTGTCAGTACTTGCCAGTAAATTAAGAGTGTAACTCGCACATCGTTAGTGGCAAATAATTTCGGATTATCTGCAAAGATATCTTCTGCTATCGCATTATCAAGATGATCAATGTCTTCTTCTAACACCGGAATTTCTTCGGATTCACCCTCGGTATTGCCATCGTCAGTACTTTCATTCTCGGGATCAACTACGAAAATGGTTTAAAAAGGTTAAAAAGTGAGCTTGCGAATTAGTTACTTTACGCTTTGAAAACGGTGTGTAAAGAACTATGTTACGCATCGGAAAGGGCGTGGTAAAAAGTACTTCACGCATAGTGTGGGTAAAGATGTGCTTCACACGCTGATTTCGATGCGTAAAGTTGCTCGTTATGTGCATGATGACAAAAACTACTATTGATACATTCGCGTGTCATTTTTTATATGTTTCGTATCTATCATCTAAATGTAGAGTACAATTAAAAGGAAATATGCTCCGGTAACCTACACTGCCAAGAAATACAAGAAAAATAAATGCGTATATGTATAATGTATGCCTACAGAGAAATAGAAAAACTAAAAGGAACAAAAAAAGGAAATTTAACATCATATGATTCGAATTTAATTTTATAATTGCTAATTATTCATGAAAAAGGCATGCATTTAATTATATATCTGCTTTAAAATTAAAAGACAATAAAAACACATGATTTCAAATTTTGCAATGCCAAACTCATATAATTCTATAAAATGTTATTTACCTTCTAGAAAAAATCCTGCATCGTCTAGTCCGAATTCCTTAAATGCTTCAACAGAATTGGAACCATTATCTGTAACTGTTCCAATAACTTTTACATTATTTAATCCGAACTTTGAATGAATTTCTTCTAAAATTTTTTTTATAGTGTCATATGTATGACTTCCTGCAAAGCGCTTGCATGCGATTGCAGCCGATTTCCGAAGTAGTGTTTTCTCGTCAATGTATATGTTTTAAAATATTAAAAACATGTAAATATAATTTTTAATTTTATAACGACACAAAGATCAGATTAGACTGGAGTAGGCATCGCGAACGTAACGCAAACATGCAATTGAAATGTTACTAGGGTTTGTTTTAAATTCGTGTAGGCTCTCAAGAATATAATAATAATAATAAGATACAATTCTGATGACCGAAATACAGGGGATATAGGGGAGAGTGGGGCATGGTGTCAGGCTTTGAATGAAATGTCCTGTCAATTATAATCAAATTGTGATTTCGATGTCTGCATTTTTTGCGAAAAGCTCTGAATATCCGGTTACATATGTCATTACTCAACACCGATTATTAACTGCTTCGTTATGTGATATTCAATTAATTCGTTGATCTTGCATTTCGGTCAGCGTACCCCATACCATAGGGCATAGTATCCATCATATTACTGCCGGTTCATTTCCAGAATATGGACATTGTATACAATATAATAATATACAATACAATAAATAGTATACAATATAATAATTCTTGAGAGTATAATGTAACGGAAAAAAATTACTTGAGACAAGATCAACACTGAATAAAGATTTTCTTATCAATCAAAATAAAGTATGCAGAAAAACCTAGTTATAACCTCTTATTTCTTGAAAATTCTATTCAGCGTGTAAATATCTGCAATTGCCCTTAACAGATATCTTTTTTACCGACCGGCACCAACCGCGCGAAAATTCAAACAGATATTGATCAATAATATTCAAAATCCTATTTACTGAGTTTAATTCATATTTTCTTCCCATCCTAAATTAAGAAATATTGCCTGAAAAGAGAAATATTGAACTGAAATTT
The DNA here is from genome assembly GCA_932178445.1 of Andricus quercusramuli. NCBI lineage: Eukaryota > Metazoa > Arthropoda > Insecta > Hymenoptera > Cynipidae > Andricus > Andricus quercusramuli. The sequence goes on from CAKNXH010000923.1 coordinate 41,869, forward strand.
GAGAAGGAAATAAATATGTGAGGATTTAGGATTGTCTAAGTACAAGGGTAGCTTCTCATGGAGCAAAATTTCGGAATTTGAAAAATAATTTCTATGCCACTAAAACTCCTATTTATTTATTTTCATACTTCAAAATTGTTTTATACTTTAAATTAATTTTCCAAAATTTTCACAGGCTGGTCACTTCGAAATAAGGAATACAATTTGAAATTGAGTCGATGAGTAAAGAGAACCCTTTCAAGTGTATTTTGACAGAAAATAATAATAAGGAATGAAAATATATATATAGCCTTTATAACAACAATTTTTCATATTTGTAGGTTATATTCATGAATTTCACATGATAGTTTCTTTCAAAGGAATGAATCGTGAACTTGGTACTTACCATATTATTATTATTAATTATAACTTCAAATAACGTTTTGGTTATGTATTATTGATTATTACAACCTCGAATTTCATTAGACAGAACACATAACAGGCATACCTGTCAGAATAATATTAAAATTACAAGATTCATAACATAACTAACTTGCTGAGTTTTTCTACATTATCGATCAAATTACGGTCCTGTTATCAAGCACTGTTACCATCACCACAACATTTTTCAGACATTATGCCCCATATGTCATGTTCCAAGATTTGATTAATTTTAATATATGTAGCACGTTTATAAAAATATATTATGATAACAGAAGTTTACAGAAATATTTCACCTATTAGAATCTAATATTGTCATGCTCGAAATATTTCAAAATATGCTGTAAGTGCTTAATTTCTGCCAACGACTTTTCCAACTCTTTCCACCGAAACAGTTTTTTCATAATAACTCTTCTGACTCGTATTTTAATACAAAATTTTCATCCCATCACTATTTTTCTAAGCAAAGTATGTAATTTGATGCAAAAAACTAATACGAAAATCATCAAACGCGGGCGTTTTTTGGAATTGACACTATGCCTCACACGGACACCATACCCCACTCTCTCCTAGTGTAATTTTACAGCGATTAGACGCTTGCGAGTAGCACACTACGGCGGTGCGCTTGCGTCAAATTCTCGTCGCGTACTTCAGTACAACCAGGACTTAACTATTATTCAAGCGATCATTTCCTTACCCAATGAGTAGTGACCTCCATAAAACTCTTTTTTGCATAACTCCAAATATCCGCTGTTGTACACACATACTTTGCACTTTCTAAAGCTGTTTTTATTTATTTCAATTGATTTTTACAGGCTTTATCAGCATGTTTAGAAATGAAGTAAAGAGTCATATGTTTTAAGGGTGTATTCCCACTTTCGATTTTCAAATCTAAAATGAACAAGTATAAATTAACATAACTTAATAAATTTAAGTATGTTACAGCGACTAATAGCGAAAATCATATTATGTATTAATAACGTGATTTATTATGAAAAAAATTTAAATTATTTACCATCAATTATTTTTCGAAATTACTCACTGTCGACCAGTGTATTTGGCAACATATTATCCAATATACAATGCGTGACATTTTCTTCAAATGTCTTTTGATATACATACATTGATTGTCGTGTGGACATTCCTAAATCGACTGTGAAAAATTTTCCGTTCTTGTATGCAAGGTTTTTGCACTTTTCTTGCAGTTCTTTTTTGGAATCATCGGATGTATCAGTCGTTTCACTAGTCTCAGTTCCGTTTGCGTTTTCAGAACATAAAATCGTACGATTAGACAACGCTGAATATTCCGACATATCCATTTACTCGTTCAGTTTATCAGAGATTAGTACTGTCGCAAACAAACTTAATGCATCTGAAGTATTCTCGTCATCAATATCCATGATGATTCACTGACAAAAGGATAAAATTAATAAATCTGCATTTATTCTGACATTATGCCATAATTTAATTTCAGAATATTCAAAATCATTTTGAATAATTTATGCTATACATTTGTATTTAAGTAAATTGAGAAAAAATGAATAAACTTATATTTTATTGGTATATTCTTTATCATTTTGATCATGAATGTTAATAATAATTTATTATATACTTACCACCTAATTTTTTTTTAATTTGCATTTCACGTATTGCTCGAAATAATTTGTGTATACAGCCATAATAAACATAAATTATTAACAAAAACTGTCGAGATATATATTTTTCAAAGTAGAGTGTGATGCGTAATAAATAAGTTATTGTCTCGGCTATGTCCAAAATCTGACTGAGGAATTTCCGTCACTACATTGTCTGCTATGGTTTATTATGATGTTTTGATGTAAAGACAACTTGAAAGGTAAACAGATGTTATGTTTGACCGATTCCGGAACCTTAGTACTAGTATCATAGGATTCTATAATGATTTGACTATAGCAGAATTCAGTATTTTGATAAAATATATATAATACATATGGATTTGGAACTTTATTTTGGAGAATCAAACAATTTTGTGTAATTATGCCTTTATCATATATGCACAATAGACATAATTCAGCCTTCCAAAACAAACTATAATTTATTTCATTCCACCCACGAAATTTAAAGGTTTCTTGATTCCCATACAACATTGTAGTTGATGACAAATAAATTAATAATTTAATTATTTGACAACAGACGATTGTATTAAAATTCTAATTAAAAATATCTTAATTAGTTTTAATCGTTCATTTGAATAATTTCAATTCAAAATTAAATTCTGTTTATAAATTAAAATAATTTTAGTGAGAAATTAAATTTTAATTTTTAATTGCAAAAGTTTTAAGTGGAAATTAAATTTTAATTCTCAATCAGAAAAATTTTAATTAGAAAAATTTTGATTACAAATTAACTTTTAATTCTAAATTAGAAAAATTGTAATTCTCAATTAGAAAAATTGTAATAAAAAATTAATTTATATATTTTTTTATTGTCAATGGAACAATTACTATTTCTGCAACCCTGGTTGGGTATAATAGTTTTTAGCTTTAAGGACTTGTGGTTTCGAGACTTATGTACATACGGTATTTTACTCAGTGTTCGGAACCATAATTTTGGCCTTATATTTTCGTCTTTATTCTTTTTGGGATTCACTTATTTTTTATTCTTTATTTTATGTCTTCTATTTTTGGGCCTTAAGGTTTTTGACTTCTGATTCAGGCATTGCATACTGGTTGTAACTGAGTCTTTGGAACCTTATTTTTAGGGTCTCAATTCTTAAGTCTTATATTTTTGGGATTTTTTTATGTACATTTTTTGGGGATTTATATTTTGAGCCTTACAGTAAGGAATATCATATTTTTGGGCCTTTAGACTTATGACTTTTGGTTCTGTACTTACATACATACAGCTTGTGACTTAATTTTTAGGGCCTTATATTCCAGATCTTATATTTTTGGGACTTACATCATTGGTGCTTTTTTTCTGGGCCTTATTTTTCAGTTTTTTTCTTCAGTCTGGTATTGTAGACCTTATAGTTTTGGGTCTTAGTTATAATGACTTGTGGTTCAGGACTTATGTACATACGGTTTGTCACTTAAGGCGCTTCCTCAGCTTTGATTTTTAGACCATGTATTACATTTGAGATATTTCCTCCTACTCGGATGAATTGTTTGATGTAATATTTTAACATTCTCAATCGCATAATACACAACATGTTTGTCTCCTTTTTTTGATAAATGGTCTTGTTTTTTTAATTGATCGATAATGTGCTTCATTTATGCGCATGAAAACGAGGGGATCAGTCGTAACTCACTCGACCTTCCTATTGTTAGAGCGTTACACGATTCGAGCCGGTTGAAGGAAATTGATAATTATTAAAATATTAGGAAATTGAATTTTAATATGCTGCATTAGGTTAATTACATAATGACGACACGATTAAAAAAAGATAGAAAAAAATCGGTTAACCAGTTCAATTTCTGTTGAAAATTTTGGTAATTTCGCTTTTTATTCAAGATAACCTTCACTTCAAATTACAAAAGTGGTGATGTGTGGTGATGAATAATTGTCAATCGATATTATTTGTTCATGTTATAATCAAATTTTATAAAAAAATGCACAGTTTGACCATTTATAGGTAGAAAGTGAACGTTTTTCTTTCTAATCGTCTTCAAAGTGTCTTCAAAGTAGAGCAAGAATGAATTTTTTAAACAAATTTTATAAACAAATAAATGCTTCGTTTGACCATTTATAGATAGAAAGTGATCGTTTTTCTTTCTACTCGTCTTTAAATTACATAAGTGATGATGTTTAGTGACAACAAATTGTCAATCGATATTATTTTTTTTTATATAAACAAATTTTATAAACAAATGCATAGTTTGGTAATTTATAGACAGAGAGTAATAGTTTTTCTTTCCAATCGTCATCAAATTACAAAAGTGGTGATGTTTAGTGATGAAGATTTGTCAATCGATATTATTTGTTTATGTTATAATCAAATTTTATAAACAAATGCACAGTTTGGCCATTCATAGATAGAAAGTGATCGTTTTTATTTCTAATCGTCTTCAAAGTGTCTTCAAAGTGGTGCAAGAATGAATTTGAAATGGATCCTGAAATTATTGAAATGATTGACAAGTGCAACTTCAAAGCTAATTCTTCTAGAACATCACAAAACATTTCCAGTGATATCATTTGAAGGCAATAATAAAAAACGATCACTTTCTAATTATAAATGGTCAAACTATGCATTTGTTTATCACATTTTTTTATGGCATAAACAAATGATATCGACTGACAATTCTTCGTCACCATATATCACCACTTATGTAATTTGAAGACGATTAGAAAGAAAAACGATCACTTTCTAACTATAAATGGTCAAACTATGCATTTGTGTATCGACATAAACAAATAAATATAATAAATAATATAATAAATATAATAAATGATAATAATAAATATATATATAATATATATATATATATAATATAATATATAAATAATATATAATAAATAATAATATAATAAATAATAAATTGACAAGTCTTCGCCACTATAATCACCACTTATGTAATTTGAAGACGATAAAAAAACTATTACTTTTTGTCTACTAATGACCAAACTACGCATTAGTTTATAAAATTTGTTCATGAATTTGTTTATAAAATGAAAAAAATTATACCATACAAAAAATTTTCATGATCAAACATGATCGTGTTGATAAAATCAAGCAATTTGAACTTAAAATTATACTTTGCAAGCGAAATTTCTAATATGTTAAAATTTTGTTAATATAATTTATTTAAAACAATTAGATTCGATATCCTGCAATGTATTTAGATTTTTAGATACTTCGACATTCATTTTCGTCGCGGTTTTGAAGCAAGTTGGCCGGCAGCGTCGCGCGGCGGCGTACCCGTCTATAAATTACTTAATTGAATAGTCATTTAATTAATTAATCATCCTTGACTCTGCTTTTGTCTTTGGATAGAGACCAAACTAAATCACCCGCCGTCTATGAATGCACACATGAATGCAGGAATTGTCGATTAATTAATTAAATAATTATTAGCGTTTATTCACATAATAATCAAATTATTAATTATCGATTCATTACTTAATTAATACTTAATTGATCAATCATCAATTGAGCAATTAATTAATTACTCAGGTATGTAATTATCTCATCTCCTCGAATCTGCTTTTTTCTTTCGACAAAGACCAAAGTAAATCACCCGCCGACAATGAATACTGTTACAATCTCTAAAATTGCGCAAAACATGGATCGATGAGATTTTTATTAGCTGATAAAATTTGAAAATGATATAATTTGAAAAAAAATGAAAAAAAAGGATTAGGAAAATCGGTCAATATTCTCAATATCCAAGGTAATCTTAAATAAAATGCAAAATTACCAAAACTCCCAGTAGAAATTGAATGGGTGAACCGATTTTTTTTCTATCTTTTTTTAATCGTCTCACCATTATGTTGTGAACCTAATTCAGCATTTAAAATTTAATTTCTCAATATTCTAATAATGATCAATTTCGTTCAACCGGCTCGAATCGTGTAACGCTCTAACAATAGGAAGGTCGGGTGTGTTTCTACTGGCCCCTGGGTTATAGTATCGTCCAAAAATTTCACTCTCATCCTATAATGAGAAGGTATTAGATTTGTGTAAAATTATACCCCCACACCCCTCCTTGTCTTGTCAAATGTTCACGTTTTGAGGCCCCCTGAACCCCAAAAACAGGTTTTTACAAAAATGTCTGTCTGTCTGTGTGTTAGTCTGTCTGTCTGTAGATTATTAGTTTGTTAGCACGATAACTTTCAAAAGAATTAAGCTATTGGATTGGGCTTTGGTATATTCTCGAAGTATCCTAAAATGAAGATAAAATTTGTTAGCCAGCCGTTTTGGATGAAAAAAATAATAGGCGGATAATAATAGTATTCAAAAAGGCGAACAAAATATTCACTTGACTTTTTTTCAGAGAAGAAAAATTACCGGAGTTATAGCATTTACGAAATTCCAAAAAACAAACGAAATTAAACATTTTAAGCTAGACAACGCGAGATATAAAAAAGTCAAGAAAAGACAAATGTTCCTTTTTAAATACCCCATAATATTGTCTTGAGACTTTTCTCAATTTTCTTGAAAAATCGAAAATTCCAATTTTGATCGCAGGAAAAATAATGAAAAATAAAAACTTCTATTTTGCGATCAAACTATACACGCTAAGAAAACATATGAGAAAACAAAAATTGTGCACTAAAAAAAGATCTACAAATTTTCCATTAATTACTTTTTGATGGGATGCGTAGTTTTTGTTTCATTTGTAAAAAAAAATGATTTAAGAATAAAATAAATTTTCGGACAAACGAGACAAGCCACGAAAAAAATTGAGAGATATTATACTATAATATTTTCATATTTTCAAATAAATTTTCAGGACTTATACATTTGGGCCTTATAATTATGAAGCTTGTATTTTTGGATCTTATGTTTTTGCGCCTTACGGGTTTTGACTTATAGTTTGGGACTTGGAGCGTAAATAATTCAAAATAAAAATATATAATTTTAATATTTTTGATAATACATTTGAAAAGTCTGAAACCGATTCACTAATTTTGTATGAAAATACATTTTTATAGCATTCATCAATCAAGATCGAACAGAAATCCCTTTTTACCACCGAATCCATCGGTATTGGAACAACAGGATTTCAGACAACAGCCTGATCATTACCAATATTTGCAGCCGCTTGATCCACTGAACCTGGACCAAAGCTTATGGACAAACAGGTAAAATATCATTTTTAATTTCGAATTAATTTGAATTAACTTTTTTTGCTTCTATGACCTGAAAACGACTATTTTTTGTAAAATCAGCTCTAATTTCTCAATCAAGATTTAAAAATAAGTCAATAAAGTGATTTTCATTCAATAGATTTGCACGTGAAAACGAAGTAGGCGTGGCACCGCGATCATATCGTAAAAATCCGCTGCTGGAATTTACGAATAAAAAAAACGATCGAGCGAAAAGACAAAACCAAAATGTGATTTCCATTTGTCCAACCGAGCCGAAATTTCTAACGCCTCGAGCTGCTCTCAACAATCAGGGAAACTGGATGTATGTCGTCAATGTCCAGGAAATGGATAAAAAGTATTCTCAAGTAATCAGAAGTGAAGTTTGCCAGTAAGTTAGCTTTCCAATAATTAATTAGTAGAAGATCTTACTATCTTTTAATCAAATTTTCAATTCTTCATTTTTTTTTGACATACGTCTACGAGAATGCATTTTTAGATGTAACATTTAAACCACATAATCTAAAAGAAATTTTACTCGCCGAAGCGAAGCGACTTTTTTGAAAAATGTTTTTGTTGTTTTCTTTTCCTAATTAAAAATTCAGCGTTCTTTTGCGCCTGTAAAATGCAACGCGCCGTCTATAACTGTATGCCGGGTTGCAGTCACCCGATGTAGTTTCAAACTTTCAAGTCGAAAAAATAAAAATAATTTGCAAGTAGTGAATCTTCGTCGCTTATAATAATGTATAATATAATAATGTTACATAATACAATGATGAAAATGAATAATACTATCCTAAAATGATGATTTTTCGAAAATTTGTATAATTAATAATATCCTGCTTTTTGTCGGCAAGGAAGTTATTTTTTCCTCATCATCATACCAATTTAAAAATTATCATTATATTTTATTATTATTTTTTTTTTATTATTATATTATATATTTCTCTAAGCGACGAAGACACGCTACCTGCAGATTTTATGCGACTTGTAATAGACCGAGTGACTGCAGCCGGGCATACACAAAAGCTAGCGTGTTGCATTTTTCAGGCGCAAAACACTCAATTTTATTTACAAAAAAATAGAGTATTTTTCGAAAAAATCATTCTGCTTCCGCTAGTAAAGGCTATTTTTCCAATTTCAGAACTTCGAAAGTTAAACTTTATTCTGAAGAGGTACAGATTCCTGTTACCGATATTTACCGACATTTAGTGCATTCGAGGGTTCATGTCCGTGCTAAAAGGGCTTCTAGATAAATATTTAACATCATTATTGTGGTGTGCGAACAATAGTTCCTCAAATTTAGAGTTCAATAAGCGAATTTCATAACGTGATTCTCGAAAAGGGTTTCTGTCCGTGCTAAATGATAAAACTTTAAAACTTCGTCAATTAAACAAGTTATGTAGTGCTCAGAATGACAAAAAAAATTGAAATCTCAAATATTTCCGAAACAAGAGGAAAGACAATTTCTCAACGAAAAATGTAATAGTTCATATTATTATCTAAAAAAAGCCAAAACGCAAGTTTTCTACAAAACAGTTGAATTTCCAACAAAATAATTGAATTTGTAACCAAAAAGACAAATTTTCAACCAAGAAGAATAATTGTCTGCTGAAAAAGATACTTCTAACAAAATACATACATTTTTAACAAAATAGTTGATTTTTCAACCAAGAGGAATAATTTTCTTTTAAACTAACAATATCCATTTTGAACCAGAAATATTTTTTATTTAGTTATAGTTAAACCAAGGAGTTGCATTTTTAGCGTAAAACGCTGGATTTTCCAGGAAAAATGTAATAGTTGATATTTCAACATCAAAAAAAGGTTTTCATTTTAAATCATTTTTAACTAAAAAAGATAAATTTTCAGCCAAAAATGGAATGGTTGACTTTCCAATTAAAAACAATAATTTTCAACAAGAAACGCATTTTCACCAAAATAGTTGAATTTTCAACCAAGGAAATGAATTTTTAAGTGAAATGACGAATCTTCAACTAAAAAATTGAATTTTTAACGAAAAGTGGAATAGTTAACTTTTTTAATTAGAAAATTAATTTTCAACACAAAAAATGCATTTTCAACAAAGTAGTTAAATATTTAACCAAAGAAATGAATTTGTAACTGTATAATAGTTATGAATCTCCAATTGAAAAATTGAATTTTTAACAATGTAGTTTAACCTTTAATCAAAGAACTGAATTTTCAACAAAAAAAGATTTAAATTTTCAATCAAACACAGTTGATTTTAACCAAAAAAATCGAATCTTCTCTAAAATACCTAAATTATCAACAACAAAAAAACAGATTAATTTTCAATCAAAAAGTTTCATTTTTAACAAAAAAATTATTTTCTGCCAAAAATAAAAATTTTTGACAAAATAAATTTTCACCACAAGAGAAGAATACTTAATAGAAAACATGAATTTTAAATTTAAAAGTATATAAATTTTCAACAAAAAATGGAATAGTTAACTTCTCAGTTAGAAAAATTAATTTGAAACCCCAAAAAACTTATTTTTAGCAAAGTAGTTAAATTTTCAACCAAAGAAATGAATTTGTAAGAGAAATGATGAATTTTCAACTAAAAAATTTAATTTGTAACAAATTAGTTCAACTTTCAATCAAGGAGTTGAATTTTCAATTCAAAAAGATGAATTTACAACAAAGAAAGATTTCAATTTTATATCAAAAACAGTTGAATCTCATCCAAAATGACGAATTTCCTACAAAATGTTTGAATTCTCTACTAAAGGAAAAATAACAATTTTTCACCATAAATGGAATAGCTAACGAATTTCCAACAAAATAGTTGAATTTTCAACCAGAGAAATAAATTTATAATTTAAATGATGAATTTTCAACAACAAAAATTGAATTTTTATCAAAATAGTTCAACTTCCGACCAAATAGTTAAATTTTCTACCAAATTGTTGAATTTTCTACTAAAAAAGTAAAAAATCTCAATGAAATTGTTGAAATTTAAAGTCAAAAAGATATTTTAAGTCCTGAACAAATCATAAAATTATACCTCTGTAAAACTTAATACTTATTGCTATTAACAAATTTTGTTTTCTGAAACATATTTCATTTAGGTTTTTATTTTATGTGTATGTGCATTCTCTAAATTAATAAAATCTTAGTAAAAGTAGCCGGGGTTAACTGCTATCTTTTTGAATTATTGAAAATAAATTTTTTTTTCAAATGTAATAATTTATTCTTTTAATTTCAGAACTGACACGTGTAACGGGTTGTGCTCACTTCCAATTGGTTACACGAGCAGATGCGAGCAGCAATACGTGCAAAAAAGACTCGTGGCCCTCGAGGGAAGCGGCAACCGTTTATACACGGATGTTTTTTGGTTTCCACACGGTTGCATGTGCCAAGTCACGTCGGAATTTTAAGGCTGTATTTTCTTCTAAATAATTTTATGTAAGATCCACCGATGTAGAATTCACAATTTTAAATTTACAGTCAGAAAAATTGATTCTTCGAGGGGTTATAACAACTCGTAAAGTCAGGTGTACAGTTGGAATGAAATCATCTAAAGTCTCATCCTGAAATAACTGAAATCTCCTGAAATATCTGAAGTGACCTGAATTCATTTGAAGTCACTTGAATTCTCTTGAAAGCTCCTGAAATATCTGAAGTCATTTGAAATCACTGGAAATCACTTGAATTCCCCTGAAATGACTTGAAATCTCCTGAAATATTTGAAGTCATTCATTTGAATTCACATAAATTCACCTGAAGTCATGTGAAGTCATTTGCAATCACCGAAATTCATTTGAAGTCACTTCAAATCTCCTGAAATCTCTGAAGTCAATTGAATTCACATGAAGTCACATGAACTCACGTAAATTCACCAGAAGTCACGTGAAGTCATTTGAAATCAACTGATTTCATTTGAAGTCACTCGAATTCTCCTGAAGTCTCTTCAAATCTCCTGGAATATCTGAAATCCTTCGAATTCACATAAGGTCATTCGAACTCGCATGAAATCACGTGAAATCACCTGCATTCATTTGAAGTCGCTTGAATTTTCCTGAAGTCATTTGAAATCCTCTGAATTCATTTAAAGTCACTTGAATTTTCCTGAGGTCACTTGAAATCTCCTGAATTCATATAAAGTCAATTGAATTCTCCTAGCTGAGGTCACTTGAAATCTCCTGAAATATTTTAAGTCATTTGAGTTCACATGAACTCACGTGCATTCACCTGAAGTCACATGAAGCCACATCAAAACACCTGAATTCATTTGAAATCACTTCAATTCTCCCGAAGTCACATGAAGTCACGTGAAATCACCTGTATTCATTTGAAGTCACTTGAATACTCCTGAAGTCACTTAAAATGTCCGGAAATATCTGAAGTCATTTGAATTCACCTGAAGTCATGTGAAGTCATTTAACGTCATCTGAATTCATTTTAAATCGTTTAAAGTCATCTGAATTCATTTGAAGTCACTTGAATTCTCCTGAGGTGACTTGAAATCTCCTGAAATATTTGAAGTCGTTTGAATTCACATGAACTCACGTGAATTCAGCTGAAGTCCTTTGAAATCACCTGAATTCATTAGAAATCACTTGAATTCTCCTGAAGTCACATGAAGTCATATGAAATCACCTGAATTCATTTAAAGTCACTTAAATTCTCCTGAAGTCACGTGAAGTCACTTGAAATCACCTGAATTCTTTTAAAGTCACTTGAATTTTCCTGAAGTCACTTGATATCTCCTGAGATATTTGAAGTTATTTGAATTCATATGAACTCACTTGAGTTCACCTGAAGTTACATGAAGCCACTTGAAATCACCGGAATTCATTTGAAATCACTTGAATTCGCCTGAAGTCACATGAAGTCACGTAAAATCACCTGTATTCATTTGAAGTCACTTGAATTCACTTGAAGTCACGTGAAATCTCCTGAAATATCTGAAATCATTTGAATTCACTTGAATTCATTTGAAGTCACTTGAATTCATTTGAAGTCACTTGAAATTTCTTGAAGTCAATCGTTAATTTGATTGAAATTTAAAGTTGAAATTCGAAAATTAAACTCGATGATGTCTGCAATCTGTGATAGGCCGAAATTTCCGAAACCAATAAATTGGTGACGAAATATGCTGAGTGGAATTTGAAAAAGTGTATGAATGAAAGAAAGAGTGATGTTACTGATGAATTTTTTTATTTGTTTGGAGTGCTTGTAATCATCATTATGAAAGTGATTTTATTATGGTCCATTCATTAAATATTAATGATCCTCTATTAAATTAAATTTTTTATTTTTCATATCAATTCCTCCCTTATCGAACTCGAATGGTAAGTATTTCATGAAATTCCAATTATTTTATCTATAATAATTTTTTCGAGTATGTTGAACATGATCAATAATAAAAATTATGCGAATAAAATTATGAAAAAGGAATTATGAAAGTTCAATTTGTTAATATTGAACTAATGGATAGTCAAATTTCACTAATTGAATTAGTCATAAAAATTTACGTTACGTTATTTGACTAAAAAATTAATTTAATTATTTGTATCAATGCTTCGAATACATTACTAAAAAATTATTATTTAAAGTTGACTAGTAATTATTTAATCTTAACTAATTTTTTTCTATGTGTACCAAAAAAATCCGGCTATTTGTACTGAAATTTTTGTACAAATAGTCCCTTTTTCAATTATCGCTATCGTACCAAAAATTCAATATACGTAACAACAGTCCGTTTCAAAAGATTACTTTTAAGTTTTAAAAAATTCAAAATACTTTGAGATAGATTCTGGAGGACTTTAAGACATTTTTTTTTAATTTTACAGGATTTAATTTTTTGTAGGGAAACATAATTATTTCAAAGTTTTAAAAGTTCAAAATTTATTTAACATGAAATGTAGGGTTTTGTAGATTTCGAACAATAAGCTTTTTAAGAATCTTACAAGGTTTCAAGACAATGCAAACAATTTCTTGAGATTCCTGGAAAAAATTTCAACAATTTGTTATTTTGTAAAATGAATTTTAAGAAAAAATTAACAAAGACTTCAAACCATTTTAAATGATTTCATACAAATTTCGAAAAAGAATGGACAAGACGATGAAGAAGATTTTGAAGCAAAATTCTTTAATTTTTCAAGATAACAAAAGTTTAGCAAAAAATCGAGTAAGTTTACGAGATATTCAGAAATGATTCCCTGAAATTTCGAAGAAGAATGTAAGATAAATTAGAGGAAAATTATTTACCTTTCAAAGATTACATATAAAAATAATTTTAAGCATGAGAAGATTTCAAAAAAATTAAAACCAAAGTGTAGATTTTCACAGATTTTGAAACAAAAATTCGAAGCTTTTGAAGAATTTTGACAGATTCTGAGGGAATAACATTTTTTAAAGATTCCTGGGAACATTTTGAATGGTTTATTATTTCTCAAAATTTCTGAAAATGACGGAAAAATTGGAAAAATTCAATTAAGTAAAAATATTTAAAATTAAAGTTATTATTAAGATTTCTAAAAGCATTGCAGATTTTAAGGCAATTTTTTTCTGATTTTTTTCAACTTTAGAAAAAATTCCAATCATTTTTTAAAGATATGTATTTAGAAGGTTAAGAAGTTTGGAAAAAATTTCTATTTATTTGAAATATGAAAAGATTTCAAAAAATTCAGAAGCTTTTTAAGAATTTTCGAAGGTTTTACCATAGTAAAATTCTAATGTTAAGATTTTAGGGAAAATTTAAATTGATATTTTTATTTTGAAAAATTAATTTTCGGAAAGCATTTTGAAAGATTTAAAAAAATTTTGAACAATATTCAGAAGTTTTGAAAACATACAAAAATAACATTAAACTTAAAAAGATTTCAACAAATTCCAAACAAAATGTAGATTTTTGAAGATTTAAAACAAAAGATTTACAAGATGTTTAAGAATTTTGAATGTTTCAAGCGAATACAACAATTTCCTTGAGATTTCTGAAACATTTTTTTATGGTTTTTCATTTTACCAAATTGATTTTATGAGAATATTAAAAAAAATTGCAAACATTCCAAAAAATCTCCAAAATTGTTTAAAAGGAAATCTGGGAAATTTTGTTAATTTTGCGGATTTTTTCAAAATTTTAGGAAAAATTCGAAACATTTCAAAAGATATTTAGAAGTTTTGAAAAATTTCGAAAATAGTCAAAACATTGCAAATATTTTTAAAAGCTCAAAACAAAATGCAGATTTTTGAACCTGAGAAAAACTTTCAAAAATTTTCGAAAACGAATCCGGAAGATTTCAAGACAATTTTATGAATAATTTGAGTCATTTCAAAATATATTTAAAAATTTTAGAAGTGTTGAAGCGAATAAAATATTTTCAGATTTTGAAAGATTAACGTAAATTTATAACATATTTTTAAATTTTTCTCAATTCTTTCCTAAAAATTTTGTAAAATTCTATAAAATCCGAAATAACATTTTTAGAAATTTTCTAGATACTTTTTCAACATATCTGAAATCTGGAAAAATCCTTTTGAATTTGCACGACAAACCTAGGAAAATTAAAATTATATATAGCTTTAAAGCAAATAAATAAACAAATAAACTTTGAAAATAGATAATTCTTCGAAATTTTTATTTTGTATTAAGAATGATGTTTTTCTTCAAGTTATAATTCACCTAAAACTTTTTTTCTCAACTGAAAAATCTTTTTTTGGTTGAAAATTCATCTTTTTAATTTGAAAATTCATCTCTTTCGATAGAATTTGCGTATTTTTTATTAAAAATGCACCTGTTTGGTTTGAAATTAAAAAATTATTTGGTGTAACTATTTTGTTGAAATTTTTTCTTCAATGATTTTTACTCTTTTTTATTTAAAATTAAAATCTTTTTAGTTTTAATTCAACTATTAAACGTTGAGATTTCATCTTTTTTTATTAAAAATTCATGTATTATTAGGTTGAAGAATAACTCTTTCGTTGAAAATTCATATGTATTGGTTAAAAAAATTAATTGTTTTGTAGAAAATTAATTAATTTTTTAGTACGTAGATTCATGATTTTAGTTAAAAATTTATATATTTGGTTCAAAATTTAACTATTTCATTGA
>CAKNXH010000923.1:59315-75523 GCA_932178445.1 Andricus quercusramuli
GAAACCAAAAAACCGGTTTTTACAAAATGTCTGTCTATCTGTTAGTCTTTAGATTTTTAGTTTTTTAGCATGATAACTTTCAAAAGAAGCAACGTATTAGATTGGGCTTTGGTTTACTCTTCAAGTATCCTAGACCTAGATTTTGGATTTTGGATGACCATTTTGGATGAAAATTCAAAAAGTGAGCACATTTTGAAAATTTTTGAGAACACTTTTTTCAATACAAAATATTCTCTTGACTTTTTTCAATAGAAGGAAAATTACAGAGTTATAGTATTTACAACATTCCAAAAAACAAACGAAAATGAACATTTTAAGCCAAAAAACGAACGATATGGAAAAAAGTCAATCGATGAAACATGTTTCTTTTGGAAAACTTTATAATAGTGTTATGAAATATTTTCTATTTTTTTTTTTTTTTTGAAAAATCGAAAATTCAAATGTCTATCGCACAAAAAAACAATGAAAAATCAAAAATTCCATTTTGTGGTCAAACTATACAAGATACGAAAAAAGATGAATGGATAAGAATTGTACACTCAAAAATTATCTACAAATTTGTTATCAATCGACAAGGAAAATACTTATGTTTTTAATATCAATGCATATTATGAATTCTAGTAATTTACATTTATTGAAATGATATACAACTTTCACGGTAGCTGAGGATAAAATTAATTGCAAAATCAGGAGTAAATATTAAAGTAATCATAATAAATACAATTTTTTCTTTATTTTGCAATATCTAAATAAGCAATCACAGACTGACGTACAGCATTTAGGACAAAATCAAGTAAGCCGAAGGAGCTTTAACAAAAGAGAATTCACAATCACCAAATTACAGTTTTCGATAATTTGACCTTCAATTTTGAAAAGTGTGTGCACAAATAAGGGGGAAATACAAAGACCGAGCGCGCAGCGCGAAGTAAGTACATTGTCGAGCGCGAGATTAAACAGCCGCGCGCCCTAGGCACGCTCAAACTTGCGAGCGAAGCGCGCGATGAGAATTTTTCATTTTATGGTATTTCAGAAAAAAAAATCCGAATCCTAATCTTTCGATAAATCTTGAAAAATGTTTCCCAGCCTCAGAATTTAATCAGCTCACTTTTTCAAAGTGTATGGATTCACGATTGTTATCATCTGCAGTGAATTTCGTCGGAACGCGGAAAGTTCCTCAAGCGTGTAATAGAGGATCTCGATTTTGCAAGGAGGGGAAAACTGAGGAAAAAGGGGGTTAAAAGGGGGAAATGGGGGTGGGGGAGGGTTGAGAGAAGGGGGTGGATCTTGGTGCAGGAGGTCAGGCACGTGCGACTATTACGCACTTTTACGCACCGAAGCAAACGCACCCTCTTTTTCGTCTCTTCACGCGCCGTCCACCTTTTCATCCCCTTCCAACCCTCCGCCGACAAGAAACGTGCAGTAACCGATCGAATTCTTCGTCACTGATGTCAGATTGATTCCATTTAAAAAAATATATATTTTTTGTGATTTAGCCCGGATATGAACCTTATAATTTCGTGTCGGTAAATGTCGGTAATATAAATCTGTTTCAAAAAAAGTGTTATCCCATCCACTGGATATACCTATAGTGATGTGCCAACATTTTGGAGACAGATTCCTGTTACCGACATTTACCGACATGTAGAGCTTTCAAGTACTTGTGTCCATACTAGATTAGGAAACAGGTGCTCTGAATGTGAAAATGAATCTCAAAATCATTTTTTATTGCATAATTTATAGGTTGTTCAAAAACTCCGTCGCGATATTTTGAAAACTTTTTCCACTCATCCCCTTCGTCGTCACAGATCATACAGAGCTTGAATCCCCAGGGCGGCGGCACAAAAACGAAACCCCCACTCCCCTTTTAAGTACAATTTTTTCTTCAATTTTATATTTCATCAAAATAGTTGAATTTTCAACCAACAAAATTAATTTTCTCCAAAAAAAGATGACGATTTCAACCAGAAAATATTATTTTTCAACCAAAAAGTTGAATTTTCAACAAACAAAAAAATCAATTTTAGAGAAAAATCCAACAAAATAGATCAATTTTAACCAAGTATTTGAGGTTTTAACTTTCAAAGATGAATTTTCATTCTAGTGGTCGAATTTTCAAACAAAAAGGATTAATCTTCAACCACATACAATTTCATTTCTAAACACTTAGTCAAATCTTCAAGCCAATAAGACGATTTTTCAATAGCAGTTGAATTTCATGGTAAAAAATTACTTTTGAACAAAATTGTTGAATTTCCAATTTAAGGAAGAGAACTTTCAAACAAATAGTTGAATTAAAAAAAAAATTAATTCATCCACCTATTACATTTACAACCAAATAGTTGAACTTTCAGGCGAAAGGAAAGAATTTTCAACAAAATAGTGGAATTTTCAACCCACAATGATGAATTTCCAACCAATTGGTCGAATTCTTAAGCAAAAAAGATTATACTTTAACCAAAAACAGTAGTGTTTTAAACTGAAGAGTGGAATTTTTAAGCCAAGATTATGAATTTTCTACAAAACAGTTGAATTTTCTACCAAAAAATATAAATTTTCAAAGAAAAAGTTAACTTCAAACCAAAAAAATAGTAGTTGAATTTTCAACCAATGAGATGGATTCTTGAAAGTGCTTCAAAAATGAATTTTCAACCAAAAAGACGAACTTTTTAAAAGTAAGTTGAATCTTCAACAGAGAAAGATGAATTTTCAACAAAGAAATTTTCTACAAAGAAAATGAATTTTCAACTTAGAGGGACGATCTTTCTATCCAAAAAGATAAATTTTCTATACAACAGTTGCATTTTCGTAGGGGGGGGGGGGAGACTTTCTAACAAAATCATTAAATTTACAACCTAGTACACAGACGAATTCTCAAATAAATAGTTGAATTAAAAAAAAACAATTAATTATCATACTGTTGCATTCACAACTAAAAAGTTGAACTTTCAATCGAACGTTTTAGAAGACCAAAAAATATTTCTATTTTCAATCAAAAACAGTTGAAACCTCGACCAAAACAGATTATTTTTCAACCAAACGATTGCTCTTTTCATAAGAGAAGAATCGCTTATCTACCAAAGGGATGAATTTTGATACCTAAAAACGAATTTTCAGCAGAACATTTAAATTTTTAAGCCACAAAGACGAATTTTCTTTTCAGTAGAATTTTTTACCCGAAAATATGAATTTTCAACCAAAGAGTTAACTTTCAACCAAATAGTTTAATTTTTAACTAACAAGAATCAATTTTTAACCAAAAGTCGAATAGTTGAATTTTCAGTTCAAAAAATTGGTATTTAAAAAGAAAACAGAATTTTCACAAAAGTGTTGGATTTTCAACCAATGAGATGGATCCTTAACTAATAAAATGAATTTTCAACTAAAATAGATAACAGTTCAACCAACTTGTTGAATTTTCAACTATCAAGGATACATTTCCAGCAAACAAAAAAACGAATTTTTAACGAAATAGTACAATCTTCCAGCAATAAAATGAATATTTAACAAAGCAGTTCAACTTTCAACCAAATAGTTGAGTTGTCAACCAAAAAAGATGAATTCACAAATAAAGATATAATAGTTGAACTATCAACTAAAAACGATCAATTTGTATTCAAACATGGAATAATTAATAAATTAAATTTTCAGGGAAGAAAAATTAATTTTCAACGAAAAAGAAACGAATTTTCAACCAAAGTGGTAACTGCTAAAAAAAATTGTTATTCATATTTATATGCACGGTTTTTTATGGCACTTTATGATAGGTGACTTCATTTTCAAATAAAAAAAAACTCTTGATAAACTTTCATTTCGAATGAGAACTAATTTCATAAGTTAGAATGTAATATCGTATCTTGAGGCTACAGTACTTGTAGCAGAGGGTGGACTAATTCGCAGAAATATTTGGTGAAATAAGACACAAGCCGAGATTTTTCTTCTTTTCTTTTTCTCTCATCTTTTTTTCTTCTCTATCCCTCCATTTTCGCGTTCTTTTCTTTCGAATTTCTGCTTTCTTCTTTTTTCCTCTTTCATCTCTTCCTTTCTCGCTTGCAGCCTTTTTCTCTCTTCTTCTCTTTTTGCCTTATCTTTTTTTCTCGATCCTTCGCTTTTCTGCTCTTTCTCTACCTTGATTCTATTTTATCATCTTTTCCTTTCTCACTCACTCCCTTACTCTCTTTCTCTCTTTTCTTCTCTATTTCCTTTCTCTTTTCTTCTTCTTTATACTTCTCTCTTCTGCTATTTTTCCTTTCTTCGTTATTCTTTCTTATCTTTTCCTCTTACATTTTTTCCTTTCTCGCTTACTCCCTTACTACCTTTTTTTTTTATGTAAGCAATTTTAATCCATACAAGATTATTATGCTGTACTACCTTTCCCTATCTTCTTCTCTTTTTCTCTTATATTTTTTCTTTATATCCTTCTATTTTCTATTTTTCTTTCTTCTCTATTCTTTCTTATCTTTTCCTCTTTTATCTATTTCTTTCTCGCTTACTTCCTTACACCCTTTCTCTCTCTTTTTCTCTCATTATTTTCCTCTCTATCCTTTCCTTTCTGTTATTTTTTCTTTCTTCTCATTCTTTCTTATCTTTTCCTTCCTCGCTTACTTCAACACTACCTTTCTTTCTCCTCTTCTCATCTTCCTCAATATTTTTTTCTTCTCTATACTTCTCTTTTCTGCTCGTCTTTTTCTTTTTTCTGCTTTCTTCTTTCTTCTCTTTTCCCCTTTTGACTTTTCCTTCCTCACTTACTCCCTTTCTTTCTCTTCTTCTCTTTCTCCCTTCTTTTTTATTTTCTCTATCCTTCTCTTTTCTGCTGTTTTTTCTTTTTTCTTTCTTATCTTTTCCTCTTCAATCTTTTCCTTTCTCACTTACTCCCTCACTCTCTCTCCATCTTTTTCTCTTATGCTTTTTCCTTCTCTATCCTTCTCTTGTCTCGGTTCTTTTTTCTACTTTCTTTTTTCTACTTTCTTTCTTCTCTCTTATATTTTCATATTTTCTTTTCTCGCTTACTCCCTCAATCCCTTTCTCTCTCTACTTCTCTATTTCACTTATCTTTTTTCTTCTCTATCATTTTCTTTCCTGCTCTATTTTATTTTTTCTCTCTTCCTCTTTCATATTTTCCTTTCTCGATTACTTCCTTTCTCTTTTTTTTAATTTTTCCTTCCTTTTTCCTCTTCTTTTTTCCCCTCTCAATACGCATAAGTAGAGTTCTGTACATTCTAGATGCACCCCGGTGGAACGTGCACTTGTACGTACGTGTCGTATTCACTCAAGCGATCCACCCCCACCTGCAGCGAAGAGGGTAGAAAAGAAGTAAGGGGTGGATTTCTGGGCACGTACGCGCGCGCCCGCATACCAAGCGCTCTATGAAAAATCCTGCGTTAACTGATACCTGAAATTTGACTTCGGATTTTTGTTGCATTGGCATGTAGAAAGAAAGCTTATTTGTTTGAATATCAATCCTGTGACTCACCGTATGTGTAAACAATGGCTGAAGATGGCGAAAACAAATTTTTTGTTTATTGCAACAAACCTATTTGTTTGAAACAAAAAAAGTTTAGTTACAAAATATGTAGGTTTCAGAAGGATCTACAAAATGAAGGGTTGTACATTAAGATCCGTTCATTTGTTTACTTGAATAATTTTCTACGTGTTCGTTCAACAGGGTGTCAAATAAAGTGGGTGATTGTACTTTACAAGAGTTGTACTATCAGAAGACAAAGTTTCCACAAAATAGTTTAATCCTCAACAAAAAAAAAGATTTTTTGTCCATAAATACGAAACAGTTACATTTTTAGCCAAATAATTAAATTTTCAACTGAAAAGATAAATTTTCAACAAAATACACAACTTTTCAAATAAATATTAAAATTTTTAAAGAAGATTAATTTTCCACAAAAATAGACGAATGTTTAACAAAGTACATAAATTTCTAACCAAATAGTGGAATTTTCAACAAAGAAGATTAATTTTCTACCAAAAAAGACGAATTTTCAACAAATTACATCAAATTTGAACCAAATAAATACATTTTTTAACTAGAAATATACGTTTTCAGTCAAAAATGGTATAGTTTAATTCTCATTCAAAAAAATTAATATTCAATAAAAAACTAAATTTATAAAAAACAGTGGATTTTTCGAAAGAAATAGTTGAATTTCCAAATAAATCGTTAAATTTATAAGAAAAACATATGAATTTCCAACCCGACAATATTAACTTCCAACTAAAAAGTTGACTTGCAGCCAAATAGTTAAATTTCACTTTAAAAAATTGTTTTTTAACCACAGAAAGGAATTTTTAACAAAGACGTTCAATTTTCAACCAAAAGTGTAATTGTTATAATTTCAGCGAACAAAGATTTCAATTTCAAATGAAAAACAGTTGAATTTAATAATAGCCACATTTTCGAGGAAATACTGTAGAATCCTCAACTATGACAGATTAATTTCCAATCAAATAGTTGCATTCTTCACCAAAAAATTGCTTTTTTAAAACAAATCTAAGAATTTCAACAAATAAATTTTCTACCCCGAGTAATAATTTTCTACCAAAAAAGACGAATTTTTAACCAAATAGTTGAATTTTCAACCATTCATTTCAGTTCATTTTTCAGTTAAAAACATTTATTTTCGACCACAACAAAAACGCATTTCTGACAAAATAGGCCAATTTTCAAGCAAGAAGATGAATCTTCTAACAAAATTATGAATCTTCAAATTGAGAAATAAAGTTTTGAAAAAGTAGGTCAAATTTCAATCAAGGAGTTGAATTGTCAATCTCAAAAGCTAAATTTTTAACAAAAAATGTAATAATTGATCTTTCAACAAAAAAATATTTTTTTATTTTAAATCAGAAACAGTTAAGTTCACAAACGAAACATTTGAATCTTTAACCAAAACAGATTAATTTTCTACCAAACAGTTGAATTTTTGACAAAAAATTGATGTTCTACCAAGAAAGACGAATTTTCAACCAAAGAAATTTTTTACCAAGAGAAATAAGATGAATATGGCCCGCGCCAATGTTAAAAAGTGTGTGAACCTTCGTTCAAAAATAATTATAAGTTTTCCCAAGAAATCATTTGTTATTAAAAAATTGACTTTTTTCACGGAATTTCTACACGTTTGGTCGATAGGATATCAACTAAAGTGCGTGATTGAACTCTACAAGCGATATTCTATCAAACACGTACTTTGCGGCATTACAAACAAATTCAAAATGAAAAATCCAAATCATTTCTCACCGTTGGGCAAGTCTATTGCAAATTTTCAAATTTTATTTTTAAAAAATTGTGTGTATGTGAAAAGAATCTTTTTTCAATTTTTTTTGGTGAATTTTATGAAAGTAATTACCTTAGACAGATAAAAGTAAGAAAAAAAACGTTTACGAAAAATTATAATATTTCAAAAAATTACAAAATATGCACTTTTGTTAATTTGTACCTAAAGCTGCAAAAATGTCTTTATTTTCTTCACATCTTTGTGATAATCTAAAGAAACACGTACATATTTTTAAATTCCAATCAAATTTTTTTTCTATTCTTATGAATCTTGTTTAAAAATGGCTCATTTTTCAGGATCTATAAACAATATTTTCAAAACTTATTTGAAACTGAAAGACATGTTTCGTTCGTTTATCAAAAAGAACATGAAAAATTGAAAAAAGAGAAACATTTTATTTGGAAACTGCAGCTACAAATGAACAAGGTTGCATCTTTTTGCAATATTATATTTCAACGAAACTTTTTTTTCTTCTTATTTTCCGTCTAAAGTCATTTTCTTCTTTAAATTTTAACAAGAAGAAAATTGAAAAAATTTCTTCATGAACGAAAAATTTTGATCGCTCCAATGATTCTCAGATTAAATCCAACAGGGTCTAAATCAGTATAATAACTACACAATAAATAAATTATTGTATTTAAAATTTAAAGCTTTTTTGAGTTTCAATCGTGTCCGAAACTATGAATCTTGCCGACGTTTCGTGAACTCATATATTTATTCTCTACGATGCCTGTGATTGGCCAGAGCGCCCCATGGTGGGGACTGGTCGAACTTGATTGGCCAATCAAGTCTTTTTTTTAAACCCGGGAGGACGGAAAGCCAAATCGGATTGGTATTATCTCCATTGTCCCTATTGATGTTATCAGGGTGTTTAAAGATTTCAATTGCTTCTCTATGTTTTCTGGGAAAAATGTTGTACGTTGTTGCGATGACGGTTGTTTTGTCAAGTAAAATGCTATGTCCTGTTTTGATATGATGCTCAGCTAGTGCTGATTGCGTGAAATGTTTTAGCCTGACTTTACTCTCATCTTCCTTTGCACGTTGGCTTACCGCTCTCCCGGTTCTCCAATATAGACTTTGCCACAAGAACAAGGGATTTTACATACTCCCGGATTACTGAAAGGTGCCTTTTTATCTTTAGGGTTGTTTAGAAGTTGTGCCATTTTCGCAGGTGAGTTAAATACGGTTTTGATGTTGTGTTTGTTGATAATTCTTCCTATTTGTTCTGTGATAACTTTAATGCAGGGTAGGAATTTTAGTCGTCTTTCTCTCTCTTTCTTTAGTAGGTTGTGTTGACTTGTTTTTTTTTAGTGTATTTTCTTATTGCAAATAGGTAAAAATAGGTATTTGCTTAGAAAAATTGTTTAAGTAATTACCATTTGCTGTCAATTTCAACAAAAATATAACAACAAAAAATCATTTCAAGACAGTTTTAGTTGATTCCTTGAAAAAATGAGAGTGTTCATAGAAAAGGATCGAAATTTTCCTCTGTTTACTGAAATTGTTTAAATATACAACAGTTAGTAAGAGAGAGAGGAAGGGGGGGGGGGGGGGAGAAGGGCGAGAGAATATAGAAAAATTAAAAAATCTAGGAAAAAATTGGTCAAAGTAAGCGCCAAGTGCCTAGTTTGCCTACTTTCCTTCCCTACTTAACTGCACTACACTTCTATCTCTCCCTTCACTTCTCTCACTAGCATCACTCACTTTCAATCATTTTCCCTACTTCCCCTCGCTTCCTCTTCTTTCATTTCCCTCATTCATCATCATCTTTCATCATCATTCATCATCATCATCATCATCTTTTAATTTCTTCTTACTGTACCGCCCCTCAGTTCCTCTCACTTGACCTACTTGCTATCCCCTCATTTCCCCTTGCTTAGCCTACCTCCCAACTCCTCATTTCCCTTCACTTCGCCTTCTTCCTCTCCCCTTATTTGCCCTCACTTCCCCTACTTCTCTTCCATCATTTCCCTTCACTTCTTCTCCACCCATTGCCCTTACTTCCCCTACTACCCGACCGAAACTATAAGGGTATCTGCCCGGGGCTACAAAACCCTCATGGGGGATAAATGGTGTAGGAAAAGAGAAGGAAAGTAGAAAGTGATATCAAGAATAAGGAAGATGGGAAGAATAAACGGTAGGGAAATATGTAGGGAAGATAGTGATAGGAAAAAATAAAAGGACGATGAAATGTTAAGAAGAGTAAAGAAACGGAAACAAGGGAAAAGGGAGATTGAAAGTTAGGAAGGTAGAAAGAGAAAAGAGAGATGTGTGCCTACGATGAATTCGTGGGGTGTGCTGTAGTGCAACCCTGTGCACCGGAGCTACTTGAAGGGTTTCCATTATATGCATGCACGCACCCTTAGAGCTTGTGAGAGAGAAACTGAGGAGTAAAAAAGGAAGGAATAATAGGCTCGAGGCCTCGGATATTTTCACTCGCATGTACTAATAGGCCAAGTTTCTATGTGTTCGTGGATCATGTACGTGCACTTGCGCCTATGCAATTATCCTGCAAGTCGAGACTGGAGGAGTTTGCAAGCTCAAGGATCACCAAAAGGACTCTTTGTAGTAAGAATTTTCTGCAGATTTAACAGAATTCTGAATTTAACTGAATTCAACAGAATTCGGAGCATTTAAAGAATAGAGAGAATTGACAAGAATTCAAAGAATGAAAAAAATGCAAAAGAATTCTATGAATTTCTTGGCTTCCCTGAAATCCTGGAATATTCCAAAGTCCTGAAATTCTTTCAATTTTCGTAATCCCCAGAAATCATCGAATATTCGGAGTTCCTTAAATTCCTTGAATTATCTGACTTCTCTGAATTTCTTGAATGCGTCGAATTCCCTGAATTTCGTGAATTTTTTTGAATTTCTTGAATTCTCTGAATTCCTTGAATTCCGTGAATTCTCCTCAATCCTTCGATTCCTTTAATGTCATGAATTCCTTGAATTCCTCTAATGCTCTGAAATTACTGAAACTCTCTGAAATCTCTGAATTTCCTGAATTCTTTGAATATCACCCTAAATGCACTGAAATCTCTTAAATTCTCTGAATTTGTTGAGATCGTTGGATTCCCTCAATATTCGAAAACCTATGAATTCCTGAAAATATCCTGAATTCCTTGAATATTCTGAAATCCTGAATTTAAGGATTATTAAATTTTTTTGTGCTCTGAATTTCATGAATTCCTTCATTATTCTGAATTCCGTAAATTCCCCAAGTCCATTGAAGGTCCCTCAATGCTCTAAAACCCGTGAAATTCTCTGAATTGCCTGAAATCCTTGAATTTCTTTAATATTAAGAATTTCCTGAATTCCTTCAATATTTTGAACTCCTTAAATTCTATATATTTCATAAAATCTCTGAATTCCTGAAATTCTTTGAATTTCCTGAATGTCCTGAATTCTTTCAATGTTCTCATAACTGAACTCCTTGAATATTTTGAACTCCTTAAATTCTTTGAATTCTATATATTTCGTAAAATCTCTAAATTCGTGAAATTCTTTGAATTTCCTGAATGTCCTGAATTCTTTTATTGTTTTCATAGCTGAATTCCTTGTATATTTTGAACTCCTTAAATTCTTTAAATTTCGGAAAATCTCTGAAGTCTTTAAATTCTTTGAATTTCCTGTATGTTCTGAATTCTATTAATGTTTTAATACCGAAATTCCTTCAATATTTGGAATTCCTTAATTTCTTTGAATTTTATAACTTTTGGGAAATCTCTCAATTCTTTACATTCTTTCCATTTCTTGAATTCTTTTAATGTTTTGGTACCTGAAATTCTATAAATCATTTGAAAATCCTTGAATTCTCTGAATTCCCTGAATTCAGAGTATTTAAGGAATTCGGGAAATGCTCTGAAAATTCAGAATTTCTCTGAATTCCTTTAATTTCCAAAATGCTCTTAAATCCCTCAAATTCTATGAATTCTCTTAAATCCTTGAATTCCTTGAATATTCGGAATTCTCTGAATTCCTGAAAATCTCTGAATTCCTTGATTATCCTGAAATCCTTGAATTCCTTATATATCCTGAAATCCTCGAATATTCAGAATTCTCTGAAATCCTTGGATATTCTGAATTCCTGAAATTTTTTTAATTCTCTGAATCATCCAAATTTCTCAAATATTCTGAATTCGTGACAATCCTAGAATTATCTCTGAATTCTTTGAATGCTCTAAAATCCCCGAAATTCTTTGAATTCCCTGAATTCCTTGAATATTGTAAATTCCTTGAATTTCTCACATATTTTGTATTCCTAAAATTACTGGATTATTCTGAATTCCTGAAATTTCTGGAAGTTAAATGAATCTGACAAATGAACGAAAATGCAAGCGAATTCAAGTAGATTCTTTTGAATTTAGAAGAATTGATAAAAACATATTAAAAACGCCAAAATTTGACTAAATTCAAATAAATCCAAAGAGCTAACGAAAATTCAATTGAATTCAGTATGGAATCAAAATGAATGCAGAAGAGAATTGAAATAATTTAGAATCGTTCAATAAGATTGAAGTGAAATTGCTAAATATCAAAAGAATTCAAGCGAATTTCAAATAATCCATATAGAATTACAAAAAATGTAATTTAAGTCATTCAATTAGATTCAGAATATTCCTAAGAGTTCACAAAATTCAAAGGTTCGAGTGAAGTCAAAAGAATTCAAAGCATTAATAATAATTCAATTGAATTCAGTAGAATTAAAATTAATTCAAGAGACCTCAAAAGTAGTTAGCTTTTCTCGTTTATAATTTATTATTATATTTCTTATTTTATACTGGTTTAAGGTAATCGATAGTGAAAATCCCTATACTTGTGTATTTCGAGATTAATGCAGAAAGCTGTCATCCTTGTGTTGCTCCGTGTCCTCAAGACACACGAGGATTTCTAATTTACCGCGGTTCTACTGGGAGCCGGTGTCATTTTCATAGATGACAGCTGCTCTCAGTGGGACTCTGTGGTGGTTTGTTTGAGCTGTTTTTTCATTTATATGTATATATTATTATTATTATTATACCATTAAGCCTTTTCCCTTCCGGGGTAGGCGTGACTTGTTCGGTTGGAAGGTAGTGAAATAGGTATATAGGTATGAGGTTGATCGGTATATGGGTATAGGGTGGATGGGTATGTAGGTGTTATGTATAGATGTTTTAGATTGATCTGGAGTTCTCGTGTTATTTATATAAATGACACGTTCACTCCGCAACACTGCTCCGACGCAGGTTGCTGATCAATCTCTCTAGCGATCACCCCAAATGAGGAGCCTCACAAAATTATTATGTATGGTTCCCCACTTGGGCCCATTAGAATCCAAGGTCTTTGTTTCAGGCATCATTCACTCTATTGTCACTCTGTTTATAAACTATTTGTCGCCACATAATTCTGTCCTGGCATACTACTCTAGCTTCATTCACGTCCATGCATTTTTTCATGCAGGCTAAAATTTAAAAAAATGAAAATTGATACAAACCAGATTTGAAATCACTCAAGTTATGAAGTACCCTAAAACGGTGCCAAATGGTGCACGTGGGGTAAACCCTCTCACCCGCAACTTTATTCTTTGTAATTAATTATCACTTTCTCTGAAAAATAAATTTGTGGAAATTGGTGCAATGGTATCTTGTAAATAGATTGTTGTAAGAATCTTCTTTCTTGATGGGGAAAGTGGCACACAGTTGAAAGTGCAATTATTTTGTTGAAAATTCATTTGTTTTATGGAAGATTCATCTCTTTTCATCTTCTCGGTTAATGAACTATCTTTTGGGTTGAATGTTGATTTTTTTAGACTGAAAATTTGACAATTCCAATTTTGGTTCAGAAAGTATCTTTTTCGGTTCAAAATTACACTATTTTGTTTCAAATTTTATGATTGGAACTTATTTGGTTAAAAGTTTAAAGATATTGTGAAAACTTCGTCTCTTTTGTTTGAAACTTCAACTATTTGGTTGTTAATGCAACTGTTTGGTAGAAAATTAATTTTGTTGCGGTTGAAAATTCATCTTTTTGCGTTAAAAATTCATCTCTTTCGACAAAAAAATATTTTTTGGCTGGAAATTCAATACATTTCGATTGAAAATTGTAGGAATATAAAGTGTTTCACATTAAATTCAATATGGTATTCACATTAATTTTGATTTTTTTTAAATCCCTATTATTCTCCTATTTTCGTGAAAAATCCGTATCTTTCCACCGTTTTGAGAAAATGTTGGGTTAAGTTACTTTTCAGGGTGGAGGGGGGGGGGGGGGGGTATTTACGTTAACATATGTTTTTAGCTTTATTTAGTTAAAATGAATAGCAAACGGTTAACTAATTATTTTATCTGTGAAGTTTTCCTTCCACGCACTTTTTTTTAGTTTTTTTGTATGAGTCAGCAACTTGGCCCCACAGTGTGTGGTAAAATCGCTCAAACTTCAAGGGATGATAAATAGTTGCTCATGATTATGAAGGAGGGCCAGATAGTGGTTATGTATTTGAAGCATCAGTAGTTGATTTAAATTGATTCTGGCACTTTATTGTAAAGAAAAAAAAAGAAAAAAAACGAGCCAGTTACCCCCATTTTGTTTTAATTATAAAAAAAAAGAAACTCTGAAAATTCATTAAATTTCGGAACCTGACGATAATAGAATTGTGACGATCGGTTCATGGATTCGCTGGTGGACAAGCGGAAGGGTTAGGTTCGAGATTAAAAGGAAGTCATCCCCCTTTCCCTCCCGTTCCTCTCGCGTCCCCCATCAATCACAATTATATCCTCTTTCTCCCCTACTATCGTTCATAATTACCGCTCGTGACTTTTATCTGGGTGCTGTCGGTGAGTTGGACCTGAATCTGAAAAGAACAAAATCTACGAGAGAGAAATAAGAGCAAGGGGTTTGGAAAAGGACAAGAAAGGATGGGGAAAAGAAAGATTAAATATAAAAGGAGTTCTTAGATCGACTTTCTGCTTTTGGGCAAGTTCATTTTTTAGTAAAAGTGCAAAAGAGTGAAAGATAAAAAGAAAGATGAAAAAGAGAGAATGTGCTTAAAAATCGTGGAAAAAGTACCTTATGGCGCTACTCTGAAATACTTTTTAGGCATTGCGGGATTAAATCGCTATTGTCTCGGAAGGAAGCTTTCTGTCTCACTGGGCTTCAAGGCGTAATATATAAATATTACTTTAGTCTTATATTCCTCAAAATATTCATCAAAAAATGGTGTCAAAAAATTATTCTTCATGCCATGTATTTATTTCAAAATTTACATAATTTACTGTGTCCTAACTGAAAAAAAATTAATTTCAAAGTTCTCAAGTTCAGGACAATCAAAGATTGAAGCTTTCAAGTTCTGGAGAATTAAATCAATTCAAGAGAATTAATGATTGAACTATTCCAAGTTCGGAAGCCTTTCACTAGTTTAACTTAAGGAAAATTCACCCGAGTCGAAATGTTGGTCCTACTTTAGCCCTGCATGGTTCCATTTAAGGCCTCCTTTAGTCCTGCTTAGCCTTCCACGTCCTCTTTTGAATCCCATTGGACCTCGAGGCCTCCTTTTGATTCGCTTACATCCTGAGGACTTATGTACTTTTCTCGTATTTATATAATTTAATTATTCTATTTAATTACATATTTATTATAACTATTTTATTTACTTAATTTGTTAATATGCATAATAAAAACAGTTATGGTACATAAGGCAGAGCTAAAAAGTTGATTTCTCTGAAATTCGAAAAAAGTCAATACACATGTGAAATTTATTAATATCTTCTGTTTTGTTCTTTATAGGGAAATGCTTATGGCACATTGTTTATTAGCTCAGTTTTGAGTATACGAACCATAACATGAAAATAGAAATTTGTAGTATTTGTCGGAAAATTTACCCAAACAATTATTTTTAACTGTAGGTTTGAGTAATTTCAAAATTTTGTTAGAACAAATTATATATATATATATATATTCCACCAGAAATTGGTTTTGAGATTGTTAATCATCATGAATGACAGTAATGTTCAATGATTTAGGTTCTGAAAAGGTTTTTTATGGGAATAATGAAAAGTCCTTCTTTAAAACTATCTAAAAATTCATCTAATTCATTTTTTATTTCATAAATTGTTCTTGAAAAGATTTCGGTTTAATTTTTTTGTCCAGATACGAAAATTTTATTAGATTCAAAACTGAAAAACATCAGAAAATATATGAAAAACGTCCTCATTTTTAAAAAATTGTCCTAGATAACCAAAGTAATAACTTCTTTTTCGCTTGGCTCTAATTATACAAGGCAATGATATTTTTCATTCGTTTTTTTAATTTTTCTGTGGAAAACAAATGAAAGACATCAGCTTTTTCTCCGCTATATATAAATTATATGTAACTTTTTCATCTGGAATAGTAAGTTGAGCTTTAAAAGTAGTAGATAATTCAGATTTAATGAAATTAACAATATATGTATATTAATAATATTCTCCGCCTTTTTCATGAACAAATTTCCCTATTTCACAATTCTTGACCTATTTCTGGGCTGTGAGATCTGCAACTTTACTTCGAAATTGATTTTCAATCACTTTAAACATATTTTAGTTTTAAAAATCTAGGACTCAACATATTTTTCACGAGAGCTGTGGTAAAATATGTGGCCTCGAAAATTATTATTATTATTTGTTTCTACAAATAAATATTTCATATTTAGCTATTTATATATGTTATATAATGTTTTTAAACCTCATATTTATTTACCTAATTTTTACATAATTTTTTTAGAGGTAAGAGTTTCAGAGAAATATCTTATAAATGAAAATAACGAATTTTAAGAATAATATTTTTTTGCTTAAGATATTTTGAAATTATTCAAACAATTAATAATCATTAATAATAATCATTAATATAAACCATTTTTGCAGTCTGTTATGAGTAGTTATTTTTTCAGATCATATTCGTTAAAAATCTGAAAAAATA
>CAKNXH010000923.1:75623-87013 GCA_932178445.1 Andricus quercusramuli
AATTTCAAAATATCTTAAGCAAAAAAATATTATTCTTAAAATTCGTTAATTGTGTCGTTAATTGCAGAAAAGAATAAATTTTCTCGATATGCAGAGAAAAAAATTTTTAAACAAACAATTGTTTAAACAAATAAAAATTATTTTAAAAATTGCTGAATATTCTATAGAAAAAAATATTACTCTCAAATTCATTTAATTGTGTCATTAATTCTAGAAAGTAATAATTTTTCACGCTTCACAGGGGGAAAAAATTGTTTAAACAAATCAAAATTGTTTAAATAATTAGCAAACATCCTTCAAAAATGTATTGCTTTCAACATTCTTTAATTGTGTCATTATTTTCAGAAAATTATAACTTCTTACGATTTTAGGGAGAAAAAATTGTTTAAACAAATGAAAATTGTTCAAATAATTACCAAATAAGTTAAACAAGAAGTACTACTCTTGACATTCATCAACTTTGTACGATTTATTCCGAAAGATAATAACTTTTTACGATTTACAGGGGGAAAAAAATTGTTTAAACAAATACTAATTGTTTAAAAAATTTCAAATTATTAAAAATATACTTCAAAACTCGTCACTTATCGATTAAAAATATTTCATGTTGAAATTTTTTTTTAAAATACCGTCTTTAGGATGAATTTGATAGAAAAATGCTATTTTGCATTTTTTGGGGCATTTTCCGGGCACAATTAAAGGGGTTCAGGTGTGTCCAAATTGAAAGCTGGTGGGTGGAAATTATTCCTTAAACACCCCTCAAGAGGTGACAATACTTTAATTGACAAAAAATGTATAACAAGTAGTTCTTTTTTCCATTTTTTTGAAAATCGAGCTTTTCCCATTTAAAACCCCATGTTAATTTCAAAAGCCCGGGGGCACGGGTTAACGTTGAATGAAAAAAAATAAAAAAATACGGAATTTCTTCTTCCGGAAAACGAACAAAATGGGGGGGGGGGGGGTTATCACCAAAAATCGAAAGTCGAATTTTTGGACCACCCTAATGCACACACCAAAAGTATAGGATAGGGCTAATTTTATAATCTGATTATATTTCCATAAAAAATAGCATTGCTTTTTTACAAAAATTTTTAATTGACACCCATTAAAACCAATTGCAGCAAATAGTGAACTGATAAAAAGAATTTCGAAAGTGATCAATCTAATCGCTGTGTAATGAAGTTCATTCTAAAATTGCGGTAAAAAAACAATATTGTTTTTAATGGAAATATAATCAGATTAATAAATTAGTCTCTATCCTTTTAGTGTCCTTGTATTTGTCCTGGGGTAAATGGTCATGTGACGTCACTTTTCGTCTAGAGAATTTCGATGGCTACAGCAGGGCCTGAACAGAGGACTAAGGAGACCCTATAGAGGGCTAATTTTTTATTAAATTAGGCCCTCTTTTAGCCCTGGAAGTGAGGAAAATGGTCTTTTGTGGCACTTTTAAGGACTAACAGAGGGCTTAATATAATAAAAATTAAGACCTCCACAAGCCCTCCTAAGTCCTATTAAGTCCTCCAATTTAGAGGTCTAAAAGAGGGCTAAAATTTCGACTCGGGAAAGTTTTAAGGCGTTCAAATTCAGAGTATTCAAGTTTAGCAGAATTCAAGTTTGGGAGCTTTCAAGTTGAGGAAGGTTGTCTTTTGAAGCTTTCAAGTCCGGAAAATGCAAAGTTGGAAGCTTTTAAGTACATGAAACTTGAGTTTAGAAGCTTTCAAGTTCTGAAGAATTCGCCTTCGAGAGAATTTATGTTTGGAACATTTCAAGTGTGAAAAAAGCTTTCAAATTCAGCGACTTCAGCTATTGAAGCTTTCACATCCAGGGAATTGAAGTTTTGAAGCTTTATAGTTCCGGAAATTTAAAGTTTGAAGCTTTCAAGTTCATAAAATTCCAGTAGGTTAGTTTTAATGTTCAATGTTCAATTTTCCTGTGACTTCCAATTTCAGGAGAATAAACTATTGAAAGCATTCCAGTTGTAGAGAATTGATGTTCAGAAGCTTTTAAGTACTTGAAAATTCAAATTCCAGAGAATTCATATTTAAAATAATTAAATTTCTGGAGAATTCAATTTTAAGAGAATTTATGTTTGGAATCTGAGAAGTATGAAAGCTTTTAAATTGTGAAGAATATAAGTTTAGAAGCTTTTTAGTTCTTGAAAATTTGAGTTCAAGAGAGTTCATGCTTGGAAAACATTTTTTGTTTCTTTAAAGTTAAGGAAATATAAGTTTGAAAACTTATAAATCCAGAGAATTCAAGTTGACAATAATTTAGTTTTAAGGGAATTTATGTTATGAATCTGTCAACTATAAAAGCTTTTAAGTTCTGAAGAATTTGACTTCAAGAGAATTCATGCTTGGAATCTTTCAAGTGTGAAAAAGCTTTCAAGTTCAGCAAGTTCAGCTTTTAAAGCTTTTGCATACAGGCAATTAAAGTTTAAAAGCTGTGAAGATCAGGGAATTCAAAGCTTTCCAGTTTAAGATAATTATATATTGAAAGAATTCAAGTCTTTTGTTGAAGCTTTTTCGGCCCTAACGAACACATTCTCATCACGCGCCTCGTGAGAATAAAAGGTTCAAAGCTTTTTAGATCTAATCTAAAAACAATTGTGTTATTAAACTTTTTACTGTACTTTGTGTCTTTTCGTCCAAAAATTTAATTTGTTCAATTGTAACGTCTATTCATCTTTTTTTCGTATCTCGCATAGGGGGATTTCATAGTATTTTGTGGGATTTCCAAAGATTTCAAGAAGTTTCTAGTTAATTTTGAAATTTAAATGAAATTAAATTTCAAGGAATTCATGAGATTCAATGATTCTATTAAATCTCCAAGCATTTCATGGGATTACAAAGATTTCTAGGGATTTAAATGGGGTTTTGGAGAACTTTAATGAATAAATTTAATCTAAATTATAATCCAGGGCTTTAAAATAATGTATACTTTTTAAACCGGATTTTTACTTTGTCCAAAGATTTCAAGGGATTTTAAGGGATTCTAATGGATTTTAGGACATATCCAAAATGTCAAGGGATTTCAAAGAATTTTGTAGGATTTTGAAAGATGTTAAGGGATTTCTAGAGGACTTTGGAAAATAAATGAAATTTTATTGACTTCCAAGGGATTCTTAGCGAATCCAGAGATTTAAAGAGATTTAAAAGTATTTCAAGGAATTTCAAGGAACTTTAATGAATAAATTTGATTCATATTACATTCAAGGAATTGAGCCGCTGGATAGTGTAAGGGCATATAAAATTCACATGGCCGTTCCGGTTGGCCCCTGTTGTCTTGAAAATCGATTTCGAAAATTAAATTTTTGAAACATATGACTTTGTAGAAAATTCCATGGCGCATCTTTTTTCCTCTTGTGAAAAAGTTGTATCTTTTACTGTTTCTGAAAGGAAGTGAAAAAACTGGATTTTGTGAAAAACAAAATTTAATAAATATTTTGACTTCAACTCGCTCTAAAAGAGAAACTTTTGCATATTTTCAGATGAAAATTAGAGGAGTTATGCTTCAAACTGTTTTAAAGATGATATGCTTGTTTAAACATCTCTAGTTTTTTACCAAAAAAAGCTGTTAATTTTTTTGTCAATCAATATCAAAATAATTTTACGGAACTTTCAAACGCTTCGTTTATCGAGGGAATTTTGAGTAAGCCCAAACTTCAAGCGGAAGAAATGTTCATTAGGGTTTAGTGAAGTTTTCTAGAAAGTATTACTTCAATATAATGAATCTTTAAAAAAATACGAACATTCAAACATCGCGTCAAAGAGTGATCGAGCGCATGAGATGTAAGAATACTTCGGCGCCTCGACCTCACCGCCGCGCCGTCCTGTCGTATCAGTTAGGAGAGAAAATTTTCGATCACTTTGTTTATCTAGGTAATTTCACGTGAGCGAAACTTTCAGCAAAAGAGATCTTTATAAGGATATAATAACATTTTTTGGGATTTTTTACGTCAATTCATCTCACGGTTAGAAAATCATAAGCATTTAATTTGCCTTTCTCGAGCGCTCGAGAGCACGCCGATTCTACTACGCCGAGTCTCTGCCGATACTACTCGCTCTTGTTTTTTCTGCGAATTTTCCGCGTGCGAATTTCTTTATAATACTTTCGCAGGAAAACAGAAGAGCGTACATTAAGTGTAAACAATGCTTCGCCACAAGAAGCCCTGATTGTTTATGTTTCGAAAGACTAATTTATTCAGTGCAACGGACAAAATTATTTATTTATAAAGTGAAAATTTTATCAAGTCGTTAAACGACAATGGCATCGTGTTCATCAGAACCTCCTCGTGGTAGAAAAAAATCTGAAAATGAAGCAGATTGGGGTGAGAACATTCGTAAAGCAAAAAGAAACAAGGTATTAAATGTTGCAAAATTTAAAAAGCGCGAAACCGTAATTTTTTAATACTTTTCAATATTACATGGAGAAACTTTTTATATCAATTTCTTATAAAATTATATCAATTTATCGTAGACTGTGTTGCAATTGGAGGATAAACGTGTCATAATGAGAATTTTTACTAGGGAAAATACTAAATTTTACAAAAAATATATTATACTTTAATACCATATACCTTAAAGTTTCGTCCAAAGATACCTGTGATAAGATATATACATAGTTTTTTAATATATTCGAAGATTAAATTAGATGTACTTCAAACCGTTCAGCAATAAAATACATCACTGTGTGAGTATTACATTTTTTTGGGCACTTTTTCTTGTCCAGAATAATAAGAAAACATTATTTCCTAGCGGCTACGACAGGACGGCGCGGTGTGTTCGAGGCGCCGAAGTATTCTCACATCTCATGCGCTCTCGATCACTCTTTGACGCGATGTTTGAATGTTCGTATTTTTTTAAAGATTCATTATATTGAAGTAATACTTTCTAGAAAACTTCACTAAACCCTAATGAACGTTTCTTCCGCTTGAAGTTTGGGCTTACTCAAAATTCCCTCGATAAACGAAGCATTTGAAAGTTCCGTAAAATTATTTTGATACTGCTTGACAAAAAAATTAACAGCTTTTTTTGGTAAAAAACTAGAGATGTTTAAACAAGCATATCATCTTTAAAACAGTTTGAAGCATAACTCCTCTAATTTTCATCTGAAAATATGCAAAAGTTTCTCTTTTAGAGCGAGTTGAAGTCAAAATATTTATTAAATTTTGTTTTTCACAAAATCCAGTTTTTTCACTTTCTTTCAGAAACAGTAAAAGATACAACTTTTTCACAAGAGGAAAAAAGATGCGCCATCGAATTTTCTACAAAGTCATATGTTTCAAAAACTTAATTTTCGAAATCGATTTTGAAGACAACAGGGGCCAACCGGAACGGCCATGTGAATTTTATATGCCCTTACACTATCCAGCGGCTCAATTTCAAATGATTTATACTTTACAGAATAAAGTGAATTTTATTTCAAGGGATTTCACAAATCCGAAGAGAGATGATTAATATTTATAGGACCTTCATTTTTTAAACAGATTTTGGGGGATATTACAAAGTTCAAAGGATTTTAACAGATTTGAATAGATATCAAAGATTTCAATGGATTTGAAAATATTGTCAAATTATCAAGGGACTTCAACAGATTCCAGCAGGTTTTTATATGTTTTTAAAGTAAATTTGAAGAGATTTTAAAATAAGTCTAAAATAAGTATTTCCCTTGTAGTTTCCCTACTTCTTACATTAATTCCTTTAATATTTTTGTATCATTTAGTCCAATGCTAATAATCCTATTATTGTTTTCTATAATAAATTTCCTATAATTCATGGAATCTTTTGCAATCTGATGCAATATTATGCAATCTTGCAAAATCTACTGTACTTTTTATTACGTATTGTCGTCATTATTTTAATTTCTAAGCTTGCCGACTAATAATACAAGTTTGTTGCATAAAAATATTTCTTTCTCTCAATATAATGCAATAAAATATATTGAATGTTATATCAAAAATATCAATAATATTTTCAATATTAAAATATTAATTGTTAAGCTTTTAAATCAGAATGCAATTAGTAATGACAGATTCAAGTTATGATGCAATTTAGTCTGGCATTCTTAATTAATACTTCAATGGATTTTAATGTTTTATGCTTCTTTCTTTTCAGTAGTTCTATTTGATGTAATCAGTCGTAAATTTTGAAGATGTAAAATGAAAATTAATCCTGTAAAATAAACCTGTTTTCAAGCATTGAATATATTATTTTCTGCATTGTTTTCTCATTTCTGAATTATGCACATATTTGTCATAACTGCCCTTTTAAAT
Organism: Andricus quercusramuli; assembly: GCA_932178445.1. Lineage (NCBI taxonomy): Eukaryota > Metazoa > Arthropoda > Insecta > Hymenoptera > Cynipidae > Andricus > Andricus quercusramuli. Next base: position 81,898 of record CAKNXH010000923.1, read on the forward strand.
GACATTAACATTATAATTAATTTCTGTAACAACAACGTTTCTTGCATGACTTAGTTAATTTAATTTTGAAAGGTCCCCATTCCTATTTTCAAGGAAAGATTGTTTCATAAGTACCTATATTTAGTGTTATAATGAAAACGAGAACCCTCTCAACAAATTGTAATTAGTTGCTTTTGGTAACAATGTAATCGCTGTAACTCATTTTCGCCTCAATTAACTCGTAATGACGTATCTCCCTGCTTTTTTCTCCGCTTCTATTTTCCTCTTTTATTTTCTATTCTTATCATCTTCTTCTTCGATACTAAGAGGCATTCAAAATTAGTAACATTTACGAGACTGTAAAAATGAACAATTTTATGATTCAAAATGAAGGGTTAATTACTCGGATTTTTGGTGTGCACTGGATTGCAAGATTGCAATATAAAAACATCGAAGAAATGAATGTAAAAAGTAGAAAAACTACAAGGGAAATATTCATTTTAGACCACTCATAATTTCATTTGAAAGTATAGAAAACAGAGATTCAGCACAAATAAACTTTACATAGAAAAATTTGTTGAATTGTAACATTTTCAGTATACAGAATTAATTTCCAACGACAAGAAGAAACGATTTTTGAACCATTTGAATTTAACCAAAAAGAGGAGTTTTCAACAAAATAGTTGAATCCTCAACCAAAATGATAAATTTTTGACAAACAAGATTAATTTTCTGACCAAAGAAAAATTTTCTACAAAAAAGCCAAAAAGGCGAAGGTTCTATAAAGAAATATACATTTTTGACTAAAATGATGAATCTGCAACAACAAAAAATGGATTTTCCAAAAAGTGGTTTAACATAAGACCAAGCAATTGATTGAAGTTCATTTTTAACCAAAGGGGTTAACTACTTGGATGTTTGGTGCACACTAGATTTCAAGATTGCAAGATTGTATGATATTACAAAAGATTCCATGGATTATAGGAAATTCGATTTAAAAATTCATTATATAGAAAATAATTATAGGATAATCAGCATTGGACTAAATAATTACAAAAATATTGAAAGAATTGACTTAAAAAGTAGAGAAGCTACAAAAGAACGATTTATTTTCGACAACTCATAATCTCATATGAAAGTACCCAAAAATAGCGATTATGCACATATAAACTTCACACAGCAAAAATTCGCGAATTTCCCCTATATCTTCAAAATCTCATCATCAAAATCTTTGATATCTATTAAAATCTGTTAAAATCCATTTAAATTTGTAATATTCTCAAAAATCCACAAAACAATTGAAGGTCCTATAAATCTTAATCTTCTCTTTTCGAATTGTTGAAATCCATAGAAGTCCCTTGAAATAAAATCCAATTTATTGTGAAATGTATAAGTTATTTAAAATCTCTTGATTATAATTTGAATTTAACTTACTCATCGCTAAGAATCCCTTGAAATTTCATTTATTTCCCAAAGTTCTCTGGTAATTCCTAGAAATTTTTGGACATTCTGCAAAACTCTTTGAAATTCCTTGAAATTTGGTATAACTCTCACATTTCCTTAAGATTTCTCTAAAATTTCTTGATTATGATTTGAATTAAACCTATTAATTAGACTTCACTAGAAAGAAAAGTTAAAATACCTAGAAATCTTTGAAGTCTCTTGGGATGAATTAATTTAAATAAATAAATAAAAAACTAAAATGAATAAGGATTATTGATATATGTACATATATTAATATTGAATGAAAAAGAGTTAAGTTTCAATTTAGAATTCAAGAGAATTAAGATAATTTAGGAGAATTTAAGTTCAAACTAATTATACCACTATAAACTTTAATGATGATCAAGGGATTCAAGTTTTCAAGTTTTCTCTCTATCATTTGATAAAAAAATGAATTTAATTACTTAAATCTCAATTAAATTTCTCTTGGAATCCTTAATCAAATCCTTTAAGTTTTGTGAAATTTCTTGAAATATTTTAAAATCTGTGGAATCGCTAAGAATCCCTTAAAATTCAATGAAATTTGGTTCATTTTCCAAAGTTCTGTAAAAATCCCATGACATTTTTTATGTCTCGTAACATACTTCAGAAACCCTTAAAATTCCTTGAAATGTTTCGAAAAAGTAGAAATCCATTTAAAAAAGTATGAATCATTTGGAAACCTTCTAATATGATTTAAATTGAACTTATTCATTAAAGCTCTCTAAAAACCGTTTAAATATAGAAATCTTTGAAATTCCGTGAAATCCTTGAAGATTTAATAAACTTATCGAATTTTGACAATTTTTTTAAATACTTTCAAATCCCTTGAAAACTTTAGAATCACTAGGCATCGCTTTACATTTCATTTTATTTCATTTATTTCCCAAATTCCACTAAGAATCTCTTGAAATCTTTGGAAATCCTACAAAATACTTTGAAATCCCTTGACATTTTTGGACAACGTAAAAATCCTCTAAAATCTCATGAAATGTTTAGGAATGACTTGATTAGTTAAGAAATGATTAGTTTAAATATTTAGAAATCTCAGCCAATCATTAAAATCCGTAAAAGTCCCGCGAAATTGGTTTAAATCCTATACAATTCCTTGAAACCTCCTGATATGTTTAGAAATCTTTAAAATTTCGTGACATTTTTATGAAATCTGACGAAATCGCTTGAAATTCATGGGAATTCTCTGGAATTCAAATTAAATTGAACTTATTCATTAAAGTTCTGTAAAAAAAATCTTTTTAAATACCTATAACTGTTTGAAATTCTTTAATCTTGTGAAACACCTTGAAATCCCTTGAAATATTTGAAGTCGCTAGCGATTCCTTCCAATTTTATTCGATTCATTTCCCCACGTTCACTAGAAATATCTTGAAATCTTTGGAAATCCTAAAAAATTCTTTGAAATCTCTTGAAATCGTTGAAATCTTTTGAAATCCTTTGAAATTACTTCAAATCTCCTGATACGTCTTGAAACGTTTAAAATGTCCTAAAATTTTATTTTAATCTGACAACATTTCTTAAAATCGATGGAAATTCTCTGGAATTTCTTGAAATTATTCAAAAAAATTTGAAACCCTTTGTTAAATAAATAAATCATGATTTTTCTGAAAACGCGAAAAAATGATAAAAAATTCATTATAGATAAATCATTATGGAACTACGCTTAATTTCCCATAATATTTTTTCGTAAGGTGGGTTTACAAGGTAGTGTAAAAGTTGCATGAGATTTCATAAGATTGCAGAAAGAGTGTACACCAGATTGCAGGAGTGATTAACCCATCGGTTTGAAATGATGATTTGTTTTTCTCTCTACGATTTTTTGCAAATGAATGGTAAAAATAATCGATGACTCTATTTTTGGAATTGTAGAGCAGATTCGATTTGACCTACTCAGAGAATTAGACTTCCGGTCCCGAAATCAGTGGTTCCAAGCTGTGTGTGGTCAGACGGGTCAAGTTTACCGGACCTCTCTGATTCCATAAACCCTTTCGGCTTAGTCAAGTCTGTGTTTTGCTTCGACGGGCGTAAAACCACTCCCACCCCCTAACCACCCCACTCCCTCCCTCTATCTCTCTCTCTCTCATCGTTTCTTCCTCAGAAAACCCTCCCTATTTTGACCCTCCTGCTGCGTACCATTAGTGTCGCACCCCGCGAACATTTCGGCTAGTGACCTCTCGACGAATTGCTACACGTCCTAAATGACGATAACACAATTACTATTCGATTTACCTCACGAAATATCAGCCAAGAGGGAATTTTCACACTGATTTAACCTTCAATTGAGTAAAACTTAATGAGAGTTTGTAATTGTCTTGAAATATTCTTTATAAATGTTCTTTTAATTATATGCCGTAATTTATTACAGAAAATTTTAAATAAAATATCGGCAGTGAAAAAAATGTAAATTTCAATTTTGATAGATGTGGTTTTGATGTCAAGGTTATGAGCTTTCAAGATCAAGAGTAATCAAGTTTGTTATAGCTTTGAATTTTAGGGGTACTTAAGTTTGAGATAATAAGAGAACAGAAACTTTAATGTTGAAGATATTTAAGTTTCCAAACTTTCAAGTCTCCAAACTTTCAACTTCAGGAGAAGTCAAATATGAAAGCTTTCAAGTTCGAGTAATGAAAGGATAAGCTTTAAATTTCTGGCAAATTCAAGTATAGAATCTTTAAAAACCAGGGAAATTAAATTCAAAAGCTTTTAATTGCAGAGGAATTCAAGGAATTTGAAAAATTACAAGGAGAAATTTAGTTCTGAAGCTTTTAAGTTTGGTTTTTATATCAATATCGGGAGCTTTCGCGTTCAAGAGCAATATGAACTTTCAAGGTTAAGGGATTCAAGTTTTCAAACTTCCAAAACTGTAAGCTTTTAAGTTGAATATGACTCAAGTATGGAAGCTTTCAAGATCGTGGAATTAAATTTAGTGAGCTTAAAATTTTAGGAGAATTCAAGTATGGAATCCTTAAAATTCAGGGGAATCTAAAAGTTTCAGAGCTTTAAAGTTCAGGAGAAATTATGTTCTAAAGCTTTCAAGTTTAGAAGCTTTTCTAGAATTTTATGTTAAACGTATTCAAGTTTCTAAACTTTCAAGTACAGAAGAATTCAAATACAGAAGCTTTAAAGTTCGAGGAATTAAATTAAATATGGCATAAATTTCAGGAGAATTTAAGTATTGAATCCTCGAAATTAGGGAAAGTCAAGCTTAAGGGCTTTCAAATGCAGAGTAATTCGAGATGTTTGAGAACTTTCAAGTACAGAAAAATTGAGTTTTCAAGTTTTCAAGTTGAGAAGCTTGTCTAGAATCCAATTGAAAATGTAATTATTGTGGTTTTGATATCATTCTTAGGAACTTTCAAGTTAGCTTTAAATTTTAGGGGTATTTATTATTATTATACCATTGGGTTTTGATAGCAATATCGGGAGCTTTCATGTTCAAGAGCAATCGAGTTTCGGTGCTTTTAATTTAGGAGAATTTAAATTCAACCTAATTAAGCATTATATACTATATATATATATATATATATATATATAATAGAGGATTCAAGTATAGAAGCTTTCAAGTTCGAGGAATTTTTGGTAATGATTTCAGGATAATTCAAGTATAGAATCATTAAAATTCTGAGAAATCAAGTTTAGA
>CAKNXH010000923.1:87023-114220 GCA_932178445.1 Andricus quercusramuli
ATTCTTAAAATTCAGGGAAATCAAGTTTAGAAGCTTTCAATTGGAGAAGAATTCGAGGAGTTTGAGAGATTCCAAGTGCGGGAGCAATTGAGTTCTAAAACTTTGAAGGTAATTTAAATTATGATATATATGGTTTTTATATCAACACCAGCAGCTTCCAACTTCAAAAGCAATCAAGTCTAGGGGCTTCACATTTCAAGGGAATTTAGGTTTAAGAAAATTAGAGATCAGAAACTTTAAAGTTAAATGAATTCAGGATTGGAAACTTTTTATTTAAGATCATTCAAGAATTGAAGCTTTCAAGTTCAAGGAATTAAATTTAATAAGCTTTACCTTTCAGAAGAATTCAAGTATGGAACTTTTCAAATTAAGGGAAATTAGTATAGAATTTTCCCATTGCTGTTAGATTCAAGGAATTTGAGAGCTTTTGAGTTCAGGAGCAATTTAATTCAAAAGCTTTCAAGTTTAGAAGCTTCTGAGTTGTCGAGAATTCAATTTCAACTTTGATAGATGTGGTTTTGATATGATATTTTAAGCTTTTTAGTTCAAGGGCAATCAAGTTGGGGAGCTTTAAATGTATGTAAATTTAAGTTAAAGGTAATTAAAGATTAGAAACTCTAAAGTTTGAGGAATTAAGCGTTCAAACTTTCATGTTGAGAGAATTCAAGTTTGTAAGCTTTGAAGATAAGGAGAAATCAAGCATGTGATCTTTAAAATTCAAGGAGTTGAGAATTTCAAATGTTCAGATATCATAGAAATCAATTTTGGAAGCTTTTAAGTTCAAGAGAATTCAAGTATGGAAGCTTTCAAGTTTTAGGAATTAAATTATGTAGGTGACAATTCCAGGAGATTCCAAGTACGGAATTTTTCAGCTTCAGGGAAATCAAGTTTAGAAACTTCCAATTACAGAGGAATTCCTGGAATTTCAAAGATTACAAATTCAGGACAAATCGAATCCTGAAGCTTTCAAGTTTTGAAGCTTTTAAGTTGTTCAAGAGCAATCAAGCTCGGGTGCTTTATATTTACATAGGGGAATTTGATTTCAAGATAATCAAAAATTAGAAGCTCTAAAGTTTACGGAATTCAAGAGTTCAAGCTTTCATGTTTGGAAGCTCTCAGGTTGTCGGAATTTAAGTTTGTAAGATTTAAATATAGGGATTAGTATAGATCGGAGGCTTTCAATGTCAAGAGAATTCAAGTTTGTAAGCTTTAAAGATAAGGAGAATTCAAGCATGTGATCCTTAAAATTCAAGGAATTGAGATTTCAAATTTTCAGGTATCGTAGAAATCAATTTTGGAAGCTTTTACGTTCAAAAGAATTCAAGTGTGGAAGCTTTCAAGTTCTAGGAATTAAATTAGGTGATAATTGCAGGAGATTTCAAGTACGGAATCTTTCAAATTCAGGGAAATCAAGTTTAGAAGCTTTTAATTGCAGAGGAATTCCTGAAGTTTGATAGATTACAAGTTTAGGAGAAATCGAATCCTGAAACCTTCAAGTTTGGAAGCTTTTAAGTTATTCAAAAGCAATCAAGCTCGGGTGCTTTATATTTACGGGAATTTGATTTCAAGATAATTAAAAATTAGAAACTCTAAAGTTTAAGGAATTCAAGAGTTCAAACTTTCATGTTTGGAAGCTTTTAAGTTGCCGGAATTCAAGTTTGTAAGATTTAAATTTAAGGATAAGTATAGATTGGAGGCTTTCAATGTCAAGAGAATTCAAGTTTGTAAGCTTTAAAGATAAGGAGAATTCAAGCATGAAATCTTTAAAATGTACAGAATTCATGTTTGAAACTTGCAAGTACAGGAGAAATCGTGTTTGGAAGCTTTCAAGTTTAGGAAATTCAAGTTTTAGTTTTCATGTTAGGGAAATTTTAACTTTGGAAGCTTTCAAGTTCTGGAGAATTCCGTTCAAGAATAATTTCAGTTTCGAAGACTTCAAATATAGGGAATGCAAGTTTTGAAGTTTTCATGTTCAGAAGAATTTATTTTGGAATCTTTTGAGTTCAAGAAATTCAATTTTATTTTCAGTAGAATTTCGATTGATAAGCTTTAAAGGTCAGGAGTATTCAAGTATGGTGTCTTTAAAATTTAGGGAATTGAATTTCAGATGCTTTCAATTTAAAAAAAATAGAAGTTTGGAGTTTGAATGCTTCAAATTTAGACAAATCAAGTTTTAAAGCTGTCAAGTTCAGGAGAAAAAAGCTTAAAAGCTTTCCAAATTCAGGACAAATCATGTTTTGAAGCTTTATTTGATATTTAAATATTAGAACCTTGAGATTTTACTTGAAAAGTGTCATGCATCAAATTCAAATTCTCCTATTTTACATTTTCAAATGACTTTTTCACGAAACCTTAAAAAATTCTGACACGTGTAAGATCAATAGTGCGGGTTTACGTGCCAAGACGTACTTTGCTGCTCTAATCGATGAGCAGCTAGAAAGTTTGGCATACACAAAAAGAGACGTGGCAGAGAGAAATATTTAGCATCTATATATTTTCATGTTATTTATACAAATAAAATATTTAATTATCAATAAAGTAGAGAATACACCTAGGGAATTCTTATATAAAAAAGGGTATTATTTCATTCCGGCACGTGCTGGAAAAGGGGCACAAAAGAAACTCCCTTAAGATTATACTTGAAAGCTTCAAAACCTTGAATTCTTTTGAACTTAAAAGCTTCCGATCCTGAAATATTCCAATCATGAAAGCTTTCAAACTTGAATTCTTTTGAACTTGAAAGCTTCCGAGCTTTAATTCTCCTGATCTCAAAATATTTCAATCATGAAAGCTCTCGAACTTGAATTGTCGTGAACTTGAAAGCTACAAATGTTTTTCTATTCTCATTTCTTCCATTAAAAAAAGAATAATCAGGTTAATTTAATCTAACGCACAGGTATTTTAATATTCGCATATTTGTTGTTCCTGGGGGATGAAGGGGGGTATACTCTGGTCCCTCGTGTTGAATATTTGGGTTATGCTGTGAATGGCAGTCGAAATACGACGGAGGGGTCTATCGGGCGTTGCGTTGGAGAATCTATCGTGGACCAAAAGGCCACGCTCAAGGGTAGAGAAGGAAAAAAGGGGTTGTTTGGGGCTGGGGAACAGGGGGTGGGTCGTCTAAACTCCTCGTGAAAACACGTGCGAGCTATCTCACCTCCCTCGCTTCCAGGGCCGCCCGGAACCTCCCAAAAAGCCCAGGGCTCGACTTCTGGTAAAGCTGACTAGACTCGAATCGAGGAAGTGAAAAGGACTTCTTAAATAAAAAAGTGTCCTCCTTGACTTATTACTCCATTTTTCATGCTTCCCCACTCCTGAATTTTCCTGAACTTAAAAGCTTCTAAACATGAATTATCCGGAACTTGAAAGCTTACAAACTTTAAAAATTACAGAATTGTATTGTTTTAAAATTGACTTCTCCAGAACTTAAAATCTTCAAAGCTTGTATTTTCTAGAATAGATAAATAAAAATTGAATTTTCTCAATTTTTAAGTTTACAAACTTGATTTCTCCCTGATTTCAATGCTTCAAACCAATAATTCTTCTTAACTTGAGACTTCCAAATTGGAATTTTTTTGAACTTGAAAGTTCCCGTACTCAAGATCAAGCTTCCATATTAACTTTTCAGAACTCCAAAGCTTCCAAACTTGAATTTCCTGAAATTGAGAGCTTGAAAACTTCAAAAAATAAATTCTCCAGAACTAAAAAACTCCCATGCTTGATTTCTCCTCATCTTGAAAGCTTTCAAACTGGAATTCCCTGCACTTAAAACCTTAAAAGCTTCCAACTTTGAATTTTTTGAAAATGAAAGCTCGTAAAGTCAAGATCAAGATTGCAATATTGATTTCCCTAAACTTTAGAGCTCACAAACTAGAATTACCTGAACTTTAGCGCTTGAAAGCTTCAAAACATGAATTCCTCAGAATATGAGAACTTCCAAATTTGATTATTGCTTCACTTGAAAGCTTTCAAACTAGAATTCTCCTAAAACTGAACGATTCAAAACTTGAATTCTCCTCACATTGAAGTTTCATTACTTGAATTCCCTAAATTCATGTGTTTACAAACTTTATTTTTCCATACCTCGAAAGCTTACAAGAGCTTACAAAGTAGAATTTCCTAAAGTTGAGCGCTTGAAAGCTTTAAAACATGAATTCTCCAGAATTTGAAAACATTCTATTTTGATTTCGCTCCAACCTGGAAGCTTCGAAATTTGAATTTCCTGAACATGAAGCTTCCATACTTGAATTTTTGTAAGTTGAAAGCTTCCAAACTTAAGTTTTCTGAACTTGAGAGCTTGTAAACTTTAAAGCATGAAACTCAGAACTTAAAAATATCAAAAGTTGATTTAGCTTCAACTTTAAAGGTTTTAAACTAAAATTCTCCTGTAATTGAAGATTAAAAACTTGAATTATCTGTACTTGTAAGCTTAAAAACTTGATTTCTTCTAATCTTGAAAGCTCAAAAACATTTTTTTTTCAATTTGAAATCTTCCAATTTCGAATAAATTTTAACCTTAAAGCTCCCTAGCTCAAGGTAAAGCTTCCAATATTGACTTCCCTAAACTTGAAAGCTTCCAAACTCAAATTACCTGAATTTGAGAGCTTCGAAGAATCAATTATACATAACTTGACAACTTTTAAAGTTGATTTCGCCTCAACTTGAAGGCTTTCGAAGTAGAAACCTCTTGAAATTCAAAGATTCGTAACTTGTGTTCTCCTGAATTTTAAAGCTTCTAGGCTTGAATTACGTGCATTTAAAAGCTGCAAAACATCAAATCTTCTTATCCTAAAAGCTTGTAATTTTTTTTAACCTGAAAGTTCCTAAACTCAAGATCAAGCTGCCAATATAAACTTCCTTGAACTTGAAAGCTTAGAAACTGAAATTCTTAGAAAATGAGATCTTTGAAGCTTCAAAACATTAATTATCTAAAACTTACATGCTTCCAAATTTGAATTGCTTTGAATCTGAAAGCGCTCAAGCTCAAGATCAAGCTTGCTACATTAATTTCCTTGAACTTTTGAGCTTTCAACCCTGAATTCTCTGAAATAGAGAGCTTTGAAGACTTTAATACATGACATATTCAGAACTTCAAAGCTTTCAAACTTGGTTTAGCCTGAACTTGAAAGCTTCAAAACTGAAATTGAAACTGAAATTCTTAGTCAATGAGAGCTTTAAAGCTTTAAAACATGAATCATCTAAAACTTACATGCTTCCAAATTTGAATTGCTTTGAATCTGAAAGCGCTCAAGCTCAAGATCAAGCTTGCTACATTAATTTCCTTGAACTTTTGAGCTTTCAACCCTGAATTCTCTGAAATAGAGAGCTTTGAAGACTTTATTACATGACATATTCAGAACTTCAAAGCTTTCAAACTTGGTTTAGCCTGAACTTGAAAGCTTCAAAACTGAAATTGAAACTGAAATTCTTAGACAATGAGAGCTTTAGAGCTTCAAAACATGAATCATTTATAACTTAAATGCTTCCAAATTTGAATTGTTTTGAATCTGAAAGCGCTCAAAGTCAAGATCAAGCTTCCAATATTGATTTCCTTGAGCTTGAGAGCTTTCAACCCTGAATTCCCTGAAATAGAGAGCTTTGAAGACTTTAAAATACGACATATCCAGACCTTCAAAGCTTCCAAACTTTGTTTAGCCTGAACTTGAAAGCTTCAAAACTCAAATTTCAAAACTCAAAAACTTCAAAATTCGTAAGTTTACCAACCAAATTTGAATTTCTTAAAACCTAAACGCTTTTTAACTTAAGATTAAGCTTCTAATTTTGATTTTCTTGAACTTGACAGTCTTCAAACTTTCTAGCTTGATTTTGCTTCAACTTGAAAGCTCTCAATTTTTCAATTCTTCGGAAACCTCCCTGAACTTTAAAGCTTACAAACTTAAATTTCCGGAAGTTGAGAGCTTGAAAGATTCATAACATGAATTCCAGAAAACTTGAAAACTCAAAAAAATTATTGCGCCTCAACTTGAAAGCTTTCCAAGTAGAATCCTCCTGAAATTCAAAGATTCATAACTTGTGTTCTCCTGAATTTGAAAGCTTCTAGGCTTCAATTACGCGCACTTTAAAGCACTTTAAAGAATTGTTTTGAATCTGAAAGCGCTCAAACTCAAGATCAAGCTTTCAATATTGATTTCCTTGAACTGGAAAGCTTTCAAACTTGGTTTAGCCTGAACTTGAAAGCTTCAAAACTGAAATTGAAACTGAAATTCTTAGACAATGAGAGCTTTGAAGCTTCAAAACAAGAATCATTTATAACTTGAATGCTTCCAAATTTGGATTGTTTTGAATCGGAAAGCGCTCAAACTCAAGATCAAGCTTCCAATATTGATTTCTTTGAGCTTGAGAGCTTTCAATCCTGAATTCTCTGAAATAGAGTGCTTTGAAGACTGCAAAACACGACATATCCAGAACTTCAAAGCTTCCAAGCTTCGTTTAGCCTGAACTTGTAAGCTTCAAAACTCAAAAACTTCAAAATTCGTAAGTTTACAAACCAAATTTGAATTCTCCAAAACCTAAACGCTTTGTAGCTTAAGATTAAGCTTCCAATTTTGATTTTCTTGAACTTGACAGTCTTCAAACTTCCTAACTTGATTTCGCATCAACTTTAAAGCTGTCAAACTAGGATTCCCTGAATTATAAAGCTTCCAAATTAAAAAGCTTCCATTCTTCTAAACTTAAAGGCTTTTAAACTTGGAAGCTCTTAAAACTGTCAAAAAGCTCTTTACAAAAATAAATAGAAATTCTAAAAGCTCGAGGAAATCCCAGGAATATGGAAGAAAGAACTAATGCCAAACTTAAGAATGTCATGTTTATATTTGCAAAAATATCGTATTTGTACGTAATAAAACTGTCCGGTTCTAGCCTCCAACGCGTGGGCTCGACACGTGTTCTTCTGAGCCTATGCGTAAAAGCTCCTCAACCCGAATCCTCCTCCACCAAATTACTTCGTGTCGTTTCCCTCACGCCCACGCCTTTTCCTCCTCTTGATGTCTTCCCCCACCATAGAGCTTTTGTTTACTCCCAGGCAAAACCCGAAAGCATCTTCAACGCAGAAGGAAGAAAATCGCTGCATTTTTCTCACCACGCTGGTCGATCGATTCTGAAACCACATCCGGTTTGACCTCAATTTACTTATATGGAATTGTATCAAATTTCTGATTTAGATATCCTGTGGACATCATGTTGATAATTATATACCGTACGGACAAATATTCGGCAGATTTTGTAGGTACTGCCAGAAAATTTAAGGGTGAAAGGAATTTTTTGTTGCGCATTGGAAATTTTTTTTTTTTTTTGAAAAAAAAAATGATATTCAGAATTCAGAGGTGGCGCAAGCCCCATGAAGTTTAACATGCATTTCCCATATCAAAAAAGACTTTTCAGTAAATTTTTTCAGAATCGTCAACGTCAATATTGGCTAAATGAAGTTGAAACTCAATATTTCTTTTCACAAATAGTCATAGAATACGAATAAAACATTACTTTTGAAATATCACCTCGTCTGTTTGATAGGGTTCCAAAAAAACACGTACGTGAAAAAATTAGTTTTGCTAGTTTTTGGCGCTAATTATGATGTTCACATACATTTTTAAAACAATTTAATATTGTTTTCAGTCATTTTTCTCAGAATAGAAATAGAAAGTCCAATTACAAAATTATTAGAAAAACAATTAATTATCATTGTTAATAATATTATCTTTGAATAGTGCTAGAAATTGTGTTTTTTCTAAAATTTTCAACTTTTTATTCACTGTTTACTTTCTGTATGTTAATATTTAATTTAATTCAGTAAAAATTATTGTTTAAACGAATTATTATTGTTTATAGCTTTTTTCTTCTATATTACTACTAGAAAGATGTGATTTTTAATAAAATTTTTAACGTTTTTTCCACTTTTCAATTCAAGTAATCAGTAGAGTAATAATTAATTTAAGTTAACAAAAATTACTGTTTAAAAAATATATTATTATTTGTGATGGAATTCTCTTTTTAGTTTATAAACTGAAGCAAAAATAACTGTTTGAATGAATTATTATTGTTAATAACTATCCTCATCTAGATTAATGCCAGATAGTTGCGGGGTTTTTCCGAAATTTTTAACTTTTTATCCAATTTTCACTCAGTGAGTTAATAATTAATGCAAGTTAATGAAAATAGTTGTTCAAGCAATTTATTATTATTTATAGCTATTTTCTCTTAGATAAGTGTCACAAATTTGCGATTTTCTCTGCAATTTTTAGCTTTGCTTTGCTTTGGCTTTTTAGTTATGCACAAATAATAAATAAACATTGGAGAGGAAATGTTTTGAACTCTCTTTCTTTTTTGTAAATATATTCTTCTGACCAAATTTTTCTTTCACGCTTTGCAATAAACTTCTTGTTGTAATTCAAAACAAAACTTTCATAATTCGTTTACTGACCTGGTCCTCCCACCTGCTCCCAATTATTCCATTCTTTGCGTTTTTGTCGCTCGTGTATGATATCTTTTTTGTTTAAATTATTTTTGTTAACATTAGGAAGAGAGCAAAAATAAGTCACTTGAAAAATACAATACTGTTTCAAAAATTATTCTTTTTGAGGTTCACTTATTACTTGTCCATAACTAAAACGTCAAAGCAAAACTAAAGATTTCAAAAAAAAGCATCTTTCTGCCATTACTCTAAGAGAAGATAGTTATAAACAATAACCAATTTTATATCTTTCATAATTTTATAATTTTTATAATTTTATATTTCATATTTTTATACTCAATTATGTTTGTTGATTTGCATTATTCATTACTTTACTAAGTAAAGAGTTGGTAAAAAGTTAGAAATTTCAGAATAAACCGCAACTATGTAACATTATTGAAAAAGAATATAGTTACAAACAATAATAATTTGTTTAAATGAATATTGCTTCTAAATTGAAATAATTATTAACTCACTCTAATTGAAAAGTAGACGAATAGTTATAATTTCAGAAAAAACGCATCTTTCTAGCATTACTCAAATTGAATATTATTAACAATAAGAATAAATTGTTTACACAATTGATTTTGCTCTCTTCAATTAATTATTTTACTCACTCTCATTAAAAATTGGACGGAAAGTGGAAATTTTTTTAAAAAGCTGCAATTTTCTAGCATTATTATAAGAGAATATTATTAACAATAGGATTTAATGTTTTCAACAATCATGTTTGTTAACAATAATTAAATATTACCTTACTCTAATTGAAAATTTGACAAAAAGTGGCAAATTTTTGAAAAAGCTGCAATTGTCTAACATTATTTTAAGAGAATATTATTAACAATATTAATTAATTGTTTAAACAATTACGTTTGCTGGCATTAATTAGGAATTACTTCACTTTTATTGAAAATGGGACAAAAAGTGGAAATTTTTTTTTTAAACAGCGACAATTTCCATTTAAAAAACCTCAAAAAAATCCTAATTAGCGCCAGAAACTAGCAAAACCATTTTTTCATTCATGGTTTTTTTTGGGGCCCCATCAAACATACTTGTAGGGGTGATATTTAAAAGGTAATATTTTATTCGTATTCTATGTCTATTTGTAAAAAGAAACTTTGAGTTTGAAAGATTCTGAATAAAATTTACATAAACGGGTTTTGTTCTTATGGGGAATACATGTTAAACTTTATGGGGCTTGCGCTATCTCGAAATATAATATTTTTTTCAAAACAAAAAAATTGATTAATTTTGTGTGTGGATTCGAACAGATTTCCGGGGATGTGCATGAAAATTCGAGAAAAAAATGTTATATCACCCTAATATCCACATATCCCATAAATATCCAGTGATATCCTAATATCATCTGTTTCAGAATATTTTAATATACAAGAAGAAAATTGATACATTTTACCAGGATGTCCTGGAGATATCTCGAACATCCTATGGATATGCTACAGATATTCTTTTGATTTCCGAATATTTTAAGGATATTCACAAGATATCCCATGGATTCTCAAATTTTTAGGTAAAGATAAATCTTGTTTTCATCTATTTTGTTATACTATGTGGATGTTTTTTTGGAAACATATTTTGAGGCCTTTCTATGCAATTCTTTTTCATATATTGAGCTGTTCGAATATGTTTTTTCAAATGAACTGAATTTTGGATTCATAATGTCTCTGAGTCTTTTTGCTCAAAAATAGAATTTTTGCACAGATTGACTTCATAATGTTGTGTTTCTAAATTTTCTTCTTAAAAACATTTTTTTTTTTCTTTTCAGGCACTTTTTTCCTCTCAAGTGCCTCTGTGTTCGTAAAAGTGTAAAGAGTGGCCTCCATCCCTTGGGTGCGTACATCGTACGAGTTGAAAAGCTCAACTAGCGACCCGAGAAAAATGAGCGCAGTGCGAGTGAGTTGCGAACGGTACCGATCGATGCTCCGCACAACGTGCACGCACAGCCGAGCGCAGAGCTAGCCAGAAGCACGTGGTGCGTAAATCCCCCTTCACCGCATTCCTCACCTTCCAAGAGCCACGCATCACAGGCGGAAGCTGCCTTCTGTAACCCCCAGTGGCGTAGCAAAAGAAAAATTACATTAAAAATCATCTTATTTCATTTTCAAATTTTAATTTTTTTAAGCTTTCAAGTTTAGAATATGTCAAGCTTCAAAGCTTGAAAGCTTAAAGTTTTTCAATTTTGAGAGTGTTCAAACATGAATTCTCTTGAATTTGACAATTTGAAATACAGAATTAGGAGTGTCCAAATTTTAATTCCTTTGAATGTGAAAATTTCAAAACTTGAATTCCCTGAATTTAAAAGCGTCAATAATTGAATTCCTTGAATTTCAAAGCTTGTATACTTGAATTCCCTTAACTTGCAAGCTTTAATATTTCAATTCTCCTCGGCGTTCTGAGGAAATTTGAATTGAGAGCTTCTGAACTTGGAAGATTCCAAAATTAAAAATCATGAACTGGAATTATTTTGAACTTGAAAGCTTCGTGATTACTGTCTTCTTCTTTTTGATTCTCGATTATTAATTTATAATAATTTTCTTGAAATTGATAGCTTAAAAACTTGAATTCACTTCAACTGTAAAGCATTCACACTTAAAAGTTTCCAAACTAGAATTCTCCTGAATTTTAAAATTCGAAATACCCACTTGAAAGTTTGAATTATTCTGAATGTGAAAGTTTCAAAACTTGAATATCTTTTGAATTTAAAAGCTCCAATGCTTGAATTTCTTGAATTTCAAAAGTTCCATAATTGAATTTTCTTAATTTGGAAGCTTTAATATTTGAATTGTCCTTGGAGTTTTTAGAAAAATTAAATTGAAAGCTCCTGAAATTGCCAGATTCCAACCTTAAACATTCTAAACTTGAATCATTTTGAACTTGACAGCTTCTTCATTACCTTCTTCTTCTTCTTCCCGATTCTCAAATATTAATTTCTTTGAAATTAATAGCTTCAAAACTTCTAGACTTCAATTACCCTGAATTTGAAAATTTGAAATGCACAGTTGAGGGTGTCCAAATTTCAATTCTTCTGAATGTGAAAATTTCAAAACTTGAATTCCGTGAATTTAAAAGCTTCAATACACAGTTTCCTTCAATTTTAAATATTTTAATACTTATCGGACTTCTCAGGACATTTAATTTGAACACTCCTGAACTTGCAAAATTCCAAACCTGAAAAACCTGAACTTGAATTATATATAACTTAATTTATGATTTTCAAATATCGATTTTCTTGAAATTGATAGCCTTAAAACTTGAATTCTCTTGAACTTTAGGGCTTTCGCACTTGAAAGTTTCCTAACTTGAATTCTCCTAAATTTGAAAATTTGAAATATACACACTTTAAAGTGTCCGAATTTGAATTCTTTTGAATGTGAAAATTTCAAAACTTGAATTTCGTGAATTTAAAAGCTTCAATGCTTGAATTCCCTTCATTTGAAAGCTTCAATATTCGAATTCTTTTTTAAGTTCGTAGGAAATTCAAATTAAAAGCTTCTGAACTTGTAAGATTTCAAACTTAAATTTTTTTCAACCTGCCAGCTTCTTGATTACCTTCTTCTTCTTCTTCTTTTATTATTATCATTATTATTATACCATTAGGCCTTTTCCCTTTCGGGGTAGGCGTGACTTGCTTAGTTGGAATATAGTAATATGGGGAAGGAGGTATAGATTCTTCAGATTGTTCTAGAATTTTCGTGTTATTTATTTAAATAACACGTTCCTTCCGCAACACCGCTCCGACCCAGGTTGCTGATCAATCTCTTTAGCGATCACCCTAAGCCTAAGGCCTAAGTGAAGAGCCTCACAAGGTTGTTATGTGTTATGTGAGGTTCCCGACTCGGGCCCATTAGTATCCAAAGTTAATTGTTTCAGGCGTCATTCACTATACTGACATTCTCCTTATAAACTATTCTTCGCCACGCTTTTCTGTCCGGGCATACTTTTCTAGCTTCCTTCACGTCCATGCATTTTTTCATGCAAGCTCTCCTGTTTCTATTTTCACTTCTGAGAATGAAACATGCTCTACCGATAACCTGCTTACCCTTATTCATGCGCCTATCTAGCCCCCCATCTATTTTTCCGTCGCTAGTGAACAGGCTACCCAGATATACGTACGTGTCAATTTGTTTTAATCTCTCATCATTAAGGACAATGTTGCACATTGTTTTTCTCACTTTTTCCCTCAAACACCATGATTTTTGTTTTATTTACGTTAATTTTGAGGACCTTGTTCCTCATGCTTGTATTAAGATTATTCAACATTCTTTGCAAGTCCTCGATTAATTCTGCCATAAGAATCTTGTCATCTGCGAAAGCTAACCCATGTACCCTCACTGTCTCGAGATCGGCACCTTTTTCGTCGAAGAGGGCCATTCTTAGACACTTGTCCATAAATATGATAAATATATCCATGAGGACATAACGCATCCTTGTTTAACGCCTTGCATAATTTCGAACCAGTCACTCAGTTCCCCATTCACCCTTACAATCGGTTTGTTACCTGCATATATTATTTTTATTGCTTGTAGGAGCCATCCATTGACTCCGTACTCTTTCAGGACTTCCCAAAGTTTACTTCTATCTACCTTGTCAAATGCTTTTTCTAGGTCAACAAACGCACAAAAAACTTTCTTTCCTCTTGATTCTCGAATATTGATTTCTTTGAAATTGGTAGCTTCGAGATCTGAATTCTCTTTAACTTTAAGGCTTTTGCACTTAAAAGTTTACAAACTTGACTTGTCCTGAATTTTTAAATTTGAAATACACACTTAAAAGTATTAAAATGCAAATTCTTCTGAACGTGAAAATTTGAAAACTTGAATTCCGTGAATTTAAAAGCTTCAGTACTCGAATTCGTTGAATTTTAAAGCTTCCATACTTGAATTTCCTTAACTTGAAAGCTTTAATATTTAAATTCTCCTCAGACTTGTCATGAAATTTAATTTGAACGCTCCTGAACTTGGAAGATTCCAAACTTAAAAATCCTAAACTTGAATGATTTTGAACTTGACAGCTTCTTGATTTCTTTGAAATTGATAGCTCTAAAACTTGAATTCTCTCGAATTTTTAAGGCTTCCGCACTTAAAAGTTTACAAAATTTTATTCTCCTGAATTTGAAGATTTGAAATAAAAACTTAAGAGTTTCCAAATTTGAATTATTTTTGAATATGAAATTTTTTAAACTTGAATGCCAATATTTAATTTTTTTAACTTTAAAAATTCCCAATTTAATTTATTTCAACTTGAAAGTATTCGAACTTGAATTCCCTGATGCAGAACGGTTCAAACCATGAATTTTCCTTAAATTGAAAGCTACCACGTTTAAATTTTAAAAGCTTTCAAACTCTTATTCTTCTGAACTCTAAAAGCTTGCAATCTTACTTGCCTTAAACTTGAAGTTTTCTAAACTGAATTCTCCTGAATTTTTAGCAAATAAATTCAAAAGTTTACAAACGCTAATTCTTTTTATTTGGAACTTGAAAGGTTCCATGTATAAAAGCTTCGAAAATTTCTTTTCCCTGAACTTTAAAGCTTCCAATTTGAATTTCCTCGAACTGGAAAGTTCCTTAACTTAATTTACTTGAACTTGAAAGCTTCAAAACTTGCATTTCCTGAACTTGAAAGCTTCAAAAATAAAAATTCCTGAAATTGAAATGAAAAAACTGGAATTCTTCTAGATTTTTAGAAACACATTAAAAAGTTTATTGAAAAATTAAAAAGTTTCCAAGAGCTAATTCTTTCGAACTCAAGAGTTTCCAATCTTGATTTACTTGAACTTTAAAGTTTCAAAACTTGACTTCTTCGGAATTTGAAAGCTAGACTGGAAAGCTTCCAAACTTTTATTCCATGAAGTTAAAAAAAAAAAAAAAAAATTGATTAGCATTTCGAACTCGAAAGGTGGATAAATACTACCAGTGTGGGTCCACCACACCCACGACGGGCCAACACCACGCAGTATTCCCCGAACGGTCACCCATCCAAGTACTAACCGCGCCCGAAGTTAAAATCTTCAAAAATAAGTTATCCTAAACCTGAACGCTTCTACTGACTAAAGCTTCCAAACTTGATTTCCTCGAACTGGAAAGCTAGAAAGCTTGATTTAAAAGTGATTAAACTTATAGAAGTCCAAAAAATAATAAAACTTATCTCAGTACCCGGATGTTATTCCGACCAAAAATTCCGCGAAAAGAAAAAAATAGAACAAAACAAAATTCTAACCTCCTTGCATAAGTCTCAATCTGTAAACATAAACACACAAAAAAGGAGAGTGAAAATGAAGCCTGCAAAGCGAAACAACGGAAAGGAAAGGGAGAATTCGAAAGAGCTGGTGGTAGTTGGTGGTGGTGGAGGCTGACGCTCGGAAGTGGGGGTTAAATGGGGGTGACTGGGGGTGGAAGGTCTCGTCTCTGGCTCCCAGCCTGAGTGAGACAGATAGAGTGCGTACTCACGCACCGAGTACGAAGATCGATCAGAGCGGATCGTTGTGTATTCGCTTCGTGCGTGGACTACGCGGTGCGCCCGGTTTCCATAGCGACCACTAGCAGTACCACGCATTGATCGCAGACTCCCTGTGCGTTGAGTTGAGTGTGCGTAGAATTGGAGGCAAAGCGTTCAAGAGAGACGCACGCACACGTACAAAGGATTCCTTCCTTTCGCGAAAGCAAGCAGAAGTGGCGAGAGCGAGAGGACGTTCGATGAAAGAGCCAAACAAAGCTTTAAAGCTTTATTTACTTATTAAGAACTTGAAAGCTTGCAGATTTTTCACTTCTATGTTTATTAAGCAGGAGCTTTGGAGATTTGAAACTTGCAAACTTTTACAGGCTTTCAATCTTGAGAGCTTTTAAACTTCAGAACTTGAAAGTTACGCAGCTTGAATGCTCAACAGCCTTCGAATTTTACAGTTTAGATACTTATTTCAAACTTAAAATCTTCCGAACTTAATAATTTAAAACTTATTATTATGCCATTAAGCCATTTCCCTTTCGGGGTGGGTTATTTATTTAAATGACACATCCGTTCCACAAGACTGCTCTGACCCAGGTTGCTGATCAATCTCTCCAGCGATCACCCCAAGTGAAGAGCCTTACAAAAGTGTTAAGTGTGGTTCCCCACTTGGGCCCATTAGTATCCAAGGTCTTTTGTTTCAGGCGGCATTCACTCCACTCACATTCTTTTTATAAACTATTTGTCGCCACACTTTTCTGTCCTGGCATAATACTCTATAGCTTCCTTCACTGCATGCATTTTTTCATGTAAGCTCTCGTGCTTCTATGGCTTCTTATGTCTCTTCGGATTAGTGTCTCATTCATAGATTTTAACCATTCTATCGGTGGTCTGCCTCTGGGCATTCTGCCATTCACTTTACCTTTATACACTTCTTGGGTCAGTCGCTCATCCTTCATTCTTTCAAGATGACCAAACCATCTTAACTGATTTCTTTCCCAGGTGTCAACTAGTGTCTCTCCTGTACCATATTCTTTGAGAATTGTCTCGTTTTGGACTTTGTCCATCAGTGTTTACCTGGATATTGTGCGCAGACGTTTCATGCGCAGAGGTTACCCTTATTCATGCGCCTATCTAACTCCCCATCTATTTTCCCGTCGGTAGTGAATAGGCTACCCAGATATACGTACTTGTTGACTTGTTCTAATCTGTTATCATTTAGGACAATGTTGCACATTGTCTTCTCAAATTTTACCTCAAAAACCATGATTATTGTTTTATTTACGATAATATTAAGGCCCATGTTCTTCATGCTTGAATTAAGTTTATTCAATATTCTTTACAAGTCCTCGATTGACTCTGTCATAACAATCTTGTCATCTGCGAAAGCTCACCCACGTACCTTCACAGTTTCGAGATCTATACCTTCTTCGTCGAAGAGGGCAGTTCTTAGACACTTATCCATGAATATGATAAATAGCCACGAGGACATAACGCATCCTTGTTTCACGCCTTGCATAATACCGAGCTAGTCACTGAGTTTCCCATTTACTCTTACACTCGCTTTACTACCTGTATATATTGTTTTTATTGTTTGTAGAAGCCATCCATTGACTCCGTTCTCTTTAAGGACTTCCCAAAGTTTACTCCTATTTACTTTGTCGAATGCTTTTTCTAGGTCAACAAATGCAAGCAGAAAACTTTATTTCCTACTCTCAAGCTTTCTTCTGTGATCTGTCTTAAGCTAAATATTTGATCTGTACATGATCTTCCTAGCATAAATCCACTTTGGACTTCCTATATCTTTTCTTCTGTAATTTTCATTACCCTACGAATATTTTTAAGTATATATATTTTACTTACGGCACTTAGTAGGCTGACACCTCTGTAATTACTGCAGTTGCTTTTATCTCCCTTTCTTTTGTATATTGGTACGATAATTGCTTTTCTCCAATCGTCTGGAACTTCTTCCATCTCGATACATAAATTTATTAATTCGCACAACCTGTGAGGTATGTATTCACCACCGCATTTAAGCATTTCAGCGCTGACACTGTCTACACCAGCAGCCCTACCGTTTTTAAGTTCTTAAATATATCTCTAACCTCAGTGACACGGACTTTTTCAATTGGGTTTTCTAATGCATTATCTTTTGTGTCGCAGTTCTGTTGCTGTATGTGTTCACCTCCTAATAGTTCTTTGAAAGAGTCTTTTAAAGCGTCTACTATCCCCTCTGTATCATATATCATGTCACATTTGCTGTTTCTCATGCTAAAAAACTCTGTACTATTACCTCCCTTCATTTCATTAAATAATAGTTCCTTGCTTCCTTTAAAGTCATATTGTATTTTCTTTTCTTCTTTTGTTTTGATTTTATCTTCGTTTTCCTTAACTAACCGTTTAACTTTCCTATTTTTGTGCGTCTGTAATCATTTTTGAGTCTTTTTTTCTCCTCATCGCTAAGACCTGTGATGTCCAACGTTTTTTTGTGCGCTTCTTTCTTTTCTGTTTAGGCTGCCTCAATTTCATCATTCCACCATTCATCACCAGATTTTCTTCCTACAACCGCTGTACCACACACTTCAATCGCACTACTAACAATTACATCCTTGATCAACTCTGAAGCGCTCTCTATATTTTTATTATCTATTAGTGTCACCCAAGTTACCTGATGTATGCGTTCATTCATCTTATTCTGAAAATCTATTCGCACTTTCGGTCTCTGTAAATTTTCAACCTTGATTCGCGTTTTTTTTGTTTCTTTGGTTCTCTTTCTTCTCCATCCCCGTCCTAAATTCATTTAGGAGACTAAAATATATGTAATGATCAGTATTGCATTCGGAAACTTGAAAGCTATAAAATGATAGCCTAAGAACATGAGAGGTCCTGAGCTTTGAAGCTTTCAAATTTGGAAGTTACTATACTTAAGAGCCATTGAACTTTTTTTCCTTTGCTCTGATTCGGATCCCGGATACAGTCCCGCTGAAGTAACGGGTATAACTGTATAACATAAATTAGTACTGAAGTACCAGCGTTTCTTCAAGAACTTTAAGAGTCAAAATAGAAAGAAAAGTATGAGAGAAGTTCCATTTTATGGTTTAGAAATTTTAAAAAGTGCTGATGAGAAAAAAGATTACTTGAATCAAAGAAATGCAGTATTGAATACGCCTTACGAAATATTTTTTTGATTGAATACAATTTTTCATGTCATCGCACCTTAGACCCTGTACCCTAGCCGAATTTACCCCGTGCCCTTGCCGATTTTACCCCGCAATGTACCCTACTTTACCCCGTAACCCAGACCTAGATAACTTTACCACGTACCCTTGTCGACTTTAACCCGTCGGCTTTACCCCTTACCCTAGCCGACTTTACTCCGTAACTTAACCTACTTTACCCCATACCCGTGATAACTTTACTCTGTACCCTAGATAACTTTATACTATACCCTAGCCGAATATACTTCGTACCCTAAACGATATTACTTCAAACCGTAGTCGACATTACCCCGTAACCTAGCCGACTTTACGCTGTACCCTAGACGACTTTACCCCATACCCCAGATAAATTTACCCTGTAACCTAGATAACTTCACGCTGTACCCTAGCTAAATTTACCCCGTATCCTAACCGACATTACCCCGTAGCCTAGCTGGCATTACCCCCTCCCCTACCTGACTTTACCCCGTATTGTACCTGACCTTACCCCGTACTCTAGGTAACTTGACTCTGTCCGTAGCCAAATTTGCCCTGCACTCTAACCGAACTTAGCCCGTGCCAACTTTACTCAGTACCCTAGCCAGTTTCACCCCTAAGCCTAGCCGACTTTACCCCATACCCTAGATAACCTTACCCCTTACCATTGCCGAAATTACCACGCGCTCTAAATATATTACCCTGTATTACTATACAGGGTTTTTTCGGGTCGCTAATTTCAACTCTAATGTCAAAATTTAAAATAGCGGATCCAAATATGGTGATACAACATTGCAAAAATTAAAACGATTTGATTAAAAATCATACTCGGGGGTTTCTCATATCGTTGACTGCAAATCTAAAATCCGAATCTCTAATCTGAAAATAGCAAGTAAAATATGGCGAAACGAAATTGTAAATAATGGATAAGTTCTTTCATTTAACATGTTTTTTTTTGTAATTGTTAAAATCACTCGAAATTAATCAAACTGTTTCATTTCTATAAGTTAATCAAATTATATTTATTTTTACAATTTTATTGCGGCATATTGTATACGCCATTTTGAATTTTTAACTTTGGGCTTCAGATTTAAATTTAGTTACACCAAAAATCCTTAAATACAACGAATGGTGAAATTTATTTTATTCATGCTATTAAAGAATAAAATAGCAAATTCAATAGCACTTCTTTCAGAAAACAGAAGTCAATAGTCCAGTTACCACTAAGATTTCTATTTGCACTAAACTATGTAACTGATGAGGTCCCTGAGATACTTTTTTTTATATGGTCAAAAAATTTGATAACGAATATTTTGAATATTTTTTCAAAATCCTAATCAGATTTTGTTTGAAACCTTTTTTTCAACAATTTGATTATTTTTGAACAACACAATTTTCTCAAATCATTTTTTGCATTCCTAAGCGAAAATAAAACTTTCTTTCCCTTGCATTTTTTTCTCAGGGGGAACCGTTTGCAAGTTACAGCATTACAAAAAAATAATTATTTTTAACCAAATTTCTTGAAAGAAAACAAAAACTTCCGACCCAACGAAAAATTCTTTCCGTGAATTATTGTTGATTAATGAATTATTATTATTGTTCAAAACTGGCTTTGTAAAGAGAAAAGCGAGGAGAAAAGCGTCTAGAATTTTCATTCGTTAATACAAAATTATCCTGGCAGATCAGTGTTATATGTCATCGTTTTCAGTAAAACTGTCACAAGAACTACATTTACCATCAATAAAATTATTTGTTATTTATAAACTCTCTTGTTTCATTATTTATAACAGTGGTTATAAATAAAATCCGCCAATAACTAGAATTGATTTTTTTCAAATTTATTGTTAATCTTTGGCACAAAATTAAATATTTTACTTTCTTGATATTTTCTCCTACGAGCTATTATTTATGGAAGTGTCTACAAGTCTACGTGTACCGAAATTTCAGTACAAATAGCTTCTTTTCCAACTCCCCTTATTCGTACAAAAAAAAACTGGCTATTTGTACCGAAATTTTGATACACGTAGCCACGACCATTATTTATCCACTCTCTTATAAACAACATATTTTTTTATAAATCAACGTTCCCCTACAAGGCACAATTTTGAAGTTGTTCACGATAACTTTCTTTAATAACATTTCTTTTACCGTACGTAGAATAATTAGATGGGAAAGCGTTTGTAATGATCGCTTCTTCTTTTTCATAAAAAGCGTTATTAGGAATACCAAAAATGTCTGTGAATAAATAATGAGTCGTCATATGAGAAAAAGAAATGTCGCGAGAGTAAAAAGGTATTTTCTTTTTGTCAAAACTTACAAAAAAATCTTGTTTTGAATCAATTTTGGTAATTAAGGGTTTTCGTCAATGACAATAGTTATAAACTAGCTCGTCGCACGAGAAAAGATCAAGATGTAAGCTTGTAGATTTTTAAAAATCAAAAACAATTCAATTATAAAAATTTGCAGTTTGAAGTTCTGCAATTTTGAAGTGTTACAATTGCAAATGTTTGAAATTTTACAATATAGAATTGAAAATTATTAAAATTTAAATATGTATATTTCGAAGGTATGTAATTTGAAACGGTTTTTAGGAACAGCTCAGTTTTAAAGATTTATAATTGAAGATTCATTAATTTGGAATGTTTATACTTCAAATTGATGTCATTTTGAATGTTTTTTGAATATAGAGTTTAATTTTGAAGAATTTCAAACTATACTTCGCCAATTCTATTATTTTTATTAATATTATTATTATACCATTAAGCCATTTCCCTTTCGGGAGAGGCGTGACCTCGGGCGTGACTCAGGAGTAATGTGCGGTAGGGGGTATAGATTTTTTAGATTGATCTAGTTTGTCTAGAAATCTCGTGTTATTTATTTAAATAACACGATCGTTCCACAACACTGCTTTCGCCCAGGTTGCTGATCAATCTCTCTAGCCATCACCGCGAATGAAGAGCCTTACAAGGTCGTCTTGTGAAGTTCCCCACTCAGGCCCATTTGTATCCAAGGTCTTTTTTCCAGGCGTCATTCACTCTACTGAAACTCTTTTTATTAACTATTTGTTGCAACTGTTTTCTGTCCCGGCATACTTCTCTGGCTTCCTTCACGTCCATGCATGTTTTCAAGTGAGTTCTTGTGTTTCTATAGCTTCTAATGTCTCTTCAGATTAAGGTCTCATTCACACATTCTAACCATTTTCTCCGCGGTCTGCCTCTGGGCATACTGCCATTTACTTTACCTTCATACACTTGTTTCGTTAGTCGTTCATCTTTCATTCTTTCAACATGTCCGAACCATCTTAACTGATTTCTATCCCATATATATACTAGTGTCTCTTCTGCACCACATGCTTTGAGGATTATTTTGTTTCTCACTTTGTCCATTAGTGTTTTTCCGCATATTTGGTGTAGAAAAGTCGAACCTTTTTTTTCTGATATATTTCTACTTCTGATAATGGACCCTGCTCTACCTATTACCTTCTTACCCTCATTAATGCGCCTATCTAAATCCCCATCTATCTTTCCGTCGCTAGTGAATAGTCTACCCAGATATATGTACGATACTTATCAACTTGTTCTGACCCCTCATCATTTAGGACAATGTTGCACATTGTTTTCACACTTTTTCCTTCAAACACCATGATTTTTGTTCTATTTACATTAATTTTGAGGCCCATGTTCTTAATGCTTGTATTAAGTTTATTCAACAATCTATGCAAGTCCTCGATTGATTCTGCTATAACAATTTTGTCATCTGCGAAAGCTAACCCACGTACCCTCACTATCTGGAGATCCACACCTTCTTCGTCGGAAAGGGCGATTCTTAGACTATTATCCATAAATATGATAAATAGCCATGAGGAAATAACGCATCCTTGTCTCATGCCTTGTATAATATCGAACCAGTCACTCAGTTTCCCATTTACCCTTACACTCGTTGTGTTACCTGCATATATTATTTTTATTGCTTGTAGGAGCCATCCATTGACTCCGTACTCTTTCAGGACTTCCCAAAGTTTAGTCCTATTTACTTTGTCGAATGCTTTTTCTAGGTCAACAAATGCACAGAAAACTTTCTTTGCTACTCTCAAACTTTTTTCTGTGATCTATCTTAAGCTAAATATCTGATCTGGACATGATCTTCCTGGCATAAATCCACTTTGGACTTCCCATATCTTTTTTTCTGTAATTTTCATTAGCCTACGAATTAGTATTTTTGGGTATATTTCACTTACGGTATTCAGTGAGCTGATACCTTTGTAATTCCTGCAGTTGCTTGTCACCGGTCAGCAAAATGGTCTCCACGGTTACCAAAACATTTTGGCCACCGGTCGCCATCTAGCCTCGCAAACGGTTACTACGTTTTGGCCACCGTTTTCCATCTAGCGCCGTAAGCGGTTACTATGCGAACATCATTTTGGGTGAGGTTGGGTTTATTTCATTCGTGACAGTTTGTTTCCTTTAATTTTCGTTCAAGTAATTCGCTGCATTAACAGATTAAAGAGTGTATTACAAGCTAAGCTGCAAACGGCAAAAAAATCATAGAAATGGATTTCGCTGACGAAGACAGCATTGCAAGTTTCGATGACCTACAAAAAATGATAGAGGAAGCAGACAACATTGTGTTATTTTCACTGTGTTATTTTCAGGACTCGAGTCCTCACACCCCAGTCTCTATGTTTCTACTTCCGCATCCCTTTTTCTTATTTGTCTCAAGTACACATATATATACACATACATACATATATATACACTATCTAGTTTCTTTGCATGGAAAATTTTTTTCCCCTGAATTATTAGAATTGAAATAATTAAATTAATTAAATTTAAAAATTATAGGTTCTAGTGAAAATCCATGTATTTTAGTGCTGCATTTCGATACGAGAATTTTAAATATTTCGATCGGTCTCGTTCGTTTTCGAAACATATTCTACAACCAACTTCTCGTGAATTCATTTGTTACCAATCATATCGTCTCATGTCTAACTTCCGATCAATTTCGAACGATAATATCGAAAAGATCAGAACTGTCGTAAAAGTTTCTCTAAATTTAAATGTACAGTTTGAAAACCATAAGTGCATAAGTTACCGTAAAAAAGTATTTTTTTAAGCATATATGCAAATAAAATATATAAGATGAACTGCATTCTAAAAAAATTATACGAATTTCTTTATAATATAGATATGAGACTTTCATAGGAAAATTAATAACAAAATAAATACTATTTCTGTAGAACATTGTATTTTTTAGTATTTTAAATGTATAGATCTAATTTTTTAAACAATAGTATACCAACATAGTACAAATTGGTTTAATTTCGTTTGCCAGGATAAAATTTTTGTGACTAAAAAAAATTTAGCATTCTCTTTACATTCAGAAATTTTTTGAAGTAAATGTCATATAATATAGTTATAATATTTGAGTTTGTATTTCAAGAATATCAATTATAAATATAAAAATATATAAAAGCAAAGTTTCCTATAGAAAAATAAATTTAAATAACACAGTTGTTTTTAATAGTCTCATAACAATGAAAATATTGATAGAAAATGTATAGAAAACACTAAAACTCAATTTTGTGTGTAAATCAAAATTTTTGTTGTGAAAATAGCTGGCAAAAAAAAAGAAATTCTCGTTACGATCGTCATCAGTTCATTTTTCGATTTTGTAACCACTCTAAAGTGCCTTTGGATGAAAGTGCCCCCCCCCCTCCCCCCGCTCTATCATTACATTAGCAGCGGCAGACTGAATTCCTTTCAAACCATTAAAATCAATTCAAAATTCCCTCGAATGCCTCAAAATAATTTAAAATCATTAGAATTGTATATGAATTTAATTATTTTCTTTTATTTGAAGCAAAATGGTTTTGAATATAAATGTAATGGGTAAGTTTTTCATAAGATGCATAGCTCAAAATAAAATAAAATTTCAAATATAAAATAAGATTCATAATTTTTTAATTTTCAACCAAAATTTCAATCAAAAAGATCCCCCTCAAAATTAAATAGTAATTATACTCATCTTATATTATTTGACTTGAACTCTGCCTTTTTCTTCGTAGAGTATTGTTAATTTTTTAATGGTATTTTTAAAAAGAATTCAAATAGTGCATGCACGGAAAATAATTGTAAAATAATCGCACAGAAAAAACCGGTTTTACTGGGAAAATAATAGGGGAAAGTGGTGTATGGTGTCAGTGCGGGGTATGGTGACTCTTGCTAATAATGCTCGTGTTTCTTGAGTTTGATATTAGTTTTTTCACATAAAATAGCTTTTTTAAGTACGAAAAAAGCTATGTTATGTAAAAAAATTAATATGAAAATGACAAAAAATGAGCATTATTTGCAAGAGTCGCCATGCCCCGCACTGACACCATACCCCACTTTCCCCTATTTTATTTTTCGACACAGAGAGATGCGTCCACTTTCAATGGCGCACTATGTCAGACTGTGTCTGTTGGAAAATACAAAAAAAAAGGGTCGAAACACTTTGAAATTCTTCAAAAATCTGTCAAACCACTGCAATAATTTAAAAATCCGTTGAAATCATTGCAAGTACTCTAAGGTTTTGAAGATTTTCTTAAATTTTGGAAAAATATTCATTTATTTAATTAAATCTTTTTAAAATTCCTTATAAAGTTCTCTTCAATTTTGGGAATATTTTTATACATCCGAAAATCTTTGAAGTATTGTGAAGTCCTTCATAAGGCATCATAAAATGCCGTGAAATTTCATGAGATCCTACATTTCCTTAAATCTTAGATTTCTAATTTCTTGGAATCCCTCAAAATGCCCCAAAATGTCAAAATTTCTCAAAAATGCTTTGCAACTCCATCACAGTATTGAAATCAATTGCGCAAAAACTCCGTGCAATATTCAAATAAAAATAAGAGAAAATATCATTTAAAATGTTGAATAATAAATCTGGAGTATATACATTACCCAGTGGGCACAAAATCATGAACATGCCAAAAACATCCTTGGGACGTTCCTAGGACGTCCTATGTCAGCCCGCTCAATGTCTCTATGACGTCCAATGTCCTAAAGATGTCCTAAAGACGTCTTAAAGACATACGATATTATCAGACATCTTTCGTACTGACATTAGAAGTCTTAAGAGCATCCCTAGGATGTCCAGAAGACATTTTCCAAAAGACGTCTCAGGGATGTCCCGAAGACGTCTCTAGGACATTCTTAATTTTTTTGCCCACAGGGTAACTATTCTGAAGGGTGATAATTAAAAATTATTATATTTTGTGAATATACAATTGAAAATTGTTTAATTTTCAAGATTTATATTTCAAAGGTATGTAATTTCGTGCTTGTGTTTGAATAGTTCAATTGAGGCATCGAGAGCAAAAGGAAAGTAATTATTGTTGCATAGGTAGAGTGTGACATAAAAATCAGAGAAGCAAAATAAATACACGTTTAATTTTAGTGGTAAAACGGTACAAAACTGAGTTAGAGGAAAAGGCGGACAGAGTAAACTTGGTAGAAAAGAGGGACATATTTCGTTCAGAGGTACAGCGGTACATAACTAAGTTGGAGGAAAAGACGGACAGAGTAAAGTTGGAGGGACAGAGGGACATATCTCCTTCGGTGGTAAATTAGGCGGTACAAAACTGAGTTGGAGGAAAAGAGGGACTTACCTCGTTCAGTGGTAAAGCAGTACTTATATTTTTAATTGTTCAAATCAATTATTTATGATACAATTGAGTCGAAAATTGATTGTATGATATTTTTTGCATTTTAATATTTCTTTTTCATTTTTGGAGGAAAAGGCAGAATAAAGTTGGAGAAAGAGGGACATATCTCGTTCAGTGGTAAAGCTGTATACAATTATAGTTTTGGTCATCGATGCTTTTACTTTCGCGAAATTCCAAGAATTTTTTTCGCGACTTCGGGTCAGTACAAATTTCTGGAATTTTTATACATACAGAATCTTAAACAATCAAAAATGTCGCCCAAAGTGTAACTGCATCTGAATATTGATAAAGAAAATAAATTATTTTTCCGGAAATAATGGAATCCGTTTCAAAATTATAATTTATTTTTTTCCGCTTTGCAGAAATTCTATTTCAAATAATAAATGAAAGGAAATTTATGATATTTAAACTCGGTCAAATGTAGGTAAAAATTTGACAAATTCTTTGCCCAAACTGATTTGTTGCCTTTCGATGTCGCCTACACTGATGAAAAATGGAACATTAAAAGGGAACATTGAACAAAATTTTCGCTGGCAAGAAATTTAAGAAATGGGAAACAACAAAAGATTTTTCATTCCATACATAATAATATTATGTATAGAATGAAATATTCCATTCTCCTTCAAAATCCGCATGAAAACCTAATATTTTCATTTACTTCGACTGGTGAGAAGGGCGCAGCGGTTGTTGCGCCTTATCCCAACGCATGACGTCGCGTTGTGTTTCTCCGTTTCCGTTCTGAGCACACTGCTTTGTTTTTCAACTTTTCTTCATTTTCTTCGGAATTTCGAACAAAGAACGTGTTATTTTTCATTTTCCTCTTATTTCTGGATTATTGTTTCACTGTCAATTTAATTATTGTGTTCAACAGCGTGCATTTTTATGCAAGATGGACGAAAATCATGGAGACAGTAAGTTACTTTTTTTAAAGTGAAAATAATGGAAACAAAAAACCAAAAAAATGAACATTCTCATGTTGTCATATTTTTTCACAACAAAAATGAACCATTTTTACTTAACGACGGATAAAACTTCATATGTTGATTCTACCCTGTTAGACAAATTTACATAAACACCTTGCAAACACAATGTAAACAGTAGCATTTGCATAAAGTTTACATGCAGCTGCGTCCCCTACTTCTTGCAAACTTTATGTAAACGGTTTGAGTAAACTGTTCGCGTAATGTTTATACACACATGGTTTAAGTAAAATTTATGTAAATTCACCTGTTCATGTAAACTGCTCCCATGAAGTTTACATAAAGTAAGGGACGCAGCTGCATGTCAACTTTTTGTAAACCATGTCTACCAGGGTACACACTCCTGGTTGATTAGTATTTGATTGTGGAAACTCTCGATCAGTCTGAGC
>CAKNXH010000923.1:114620-126156 GCA_932178445.1 Andricus quercusramuli
CTTGTTATTGAAAAAATTGGCTCAGACTGATCGAGAGTTTGTAATTTGGTATACACATGCAATATACCCTAGCGACGCCTACTAGATGAAGAAAAAAGTCAAAACTACAAAACTTGTTTCATAATAATTAATTGCAAATGGAGTCCTGACGGTAAGCACGTTTTTTTAGCTTCGGCGAAGAAAAGTATCGAGTGAACTTCAAAGTTGAAAAAACTTCCAGTGAGCTATTTTTTCCTCATTATTGAAGGAAGATTTCTGAAAATTTTTAGAACAATTCATAAAAAATTGGCGGAAATATCCATTTTGTGAGAAAGTACGCGACGCCGTCTACAACTCTCGTTAGCAGATTCAAACGCTTTTCAACGTTAGTAGTCTCGTCTGTACTCTCCTATAAACATGAAGGACTCGTCTTTTCAATAATTAAACATTCAAAAACCTGCCTTTCCCCAATAATTAATAGAAAATCCACTGCTTTATATTTTTGGACATTCCGTTGTTTTCAATGAATTAGAAAATAACTAAAAATATAAAAATTTGTGCTTCGCAAGTTGTTCCACCCTTTGCTTTGTTTTATTCTTTTTGGTATTAAGGAATGTAAACAAACCGTCTAGTGTCTCTGTTTCGAAATTTTTAGTATGAAAAGGACTCAGTGTCTCAAATGGTTTCCGAAGGTGCCGTTCGCTCTCTGATTTTTCACATAAAATTGAATGTATATTTTTTGTTCTGTTACTGTAAAACAATATAACTTGACATTTCTAGTTATTTTTCAGTCTGTGAATTTCTAATACAGAAAATGTGAATTTACACTGATAATTAGTCTCAATGACGTTATTTCAAATTGTGCTATGAAATTTCGATTTTTTACCAAAAACTTTTGTTTCTTCGTTTATATTCGAATGTCGTGTGAAAAAACGGAAAAATTAAGAAAAAACCGCGACTGTCTAAATCTTTTTTAAGAGAAAATGGCTATAAACAATAATACATTCTTTAAACAATTTATTCAAGCATCTAATTATCAGTTTAAATTAATACTTTTCGTATTAGAAATTCACAGACTCAAAAATAACTAGAAATGTCTAATTATATTGTTTTACAATAACAGAACAAAAAATATTCATCCAATTTTATGTAAAAAAAATCAGAGAGCGATCGGCACCTTCAAGTGTGTACCAAATTTCAAACAGTTTCAATCATATTTGGCTGAGTAAATACGATTTATGTTTTAAAAAATAATTGAATTTGGGAAAAAATTTTTCCCACTTTTTCAATTTAATTATTAAAAATATACATCGAGAAGAAAAACTTTACATAGAAAAAAGTTCCATTTCAATATTCTCTACAAGTCTATATTTTTCTTAATTTAATTCTTCGAACTCTAAAATTTGGATATCACAAGGCACTTGGACAATACTTTTTCACGTTTTCGAGCGCTCGCCCGGTTCTTGCATCCTGGCCTTCAATTAAATTGACAGTGAAAGAATAAACCAGAAATAAAAGGAAAATGAAAAAGAACAAGTTCTTCGTTCGAAATTCCGAAGAAAATGAAGAAAAGTTGAAAAACAAAGCAGTGTGCTCAGATCGGAAACGGAGAAACACAACCGCTGCATGAAGAGGAGGGGCGACGTCATGCATTGGGATAAGGCGCATCAACCGCCGCGCCCTTCTCACCAGTCGAAGTAAATGAAAATATTAGGTTTTCATGTGGATTTTGAAGGAGAATGGAATATTTCATTCTATACATAATATTATTATGTATAGAATGACAAATCTTTTGTTGTTTCCCATTTCTTAAATTTCTTGCCAGCGAAAATTTTGTTCAATATTCCCTTTTAATGTCCCATTTTTCATCAGTATAGGCGACATCGAAAGGCAACAAATCAGTTTGGGCAAAGAATTTGTCAAATTTTTACCTGCATTTGACCGAGTTTAAATATCATAAATTGCCATTCATTTATTATTTGAAATAGAATTTCTGCAAAGCGGAAAAAAATAAATTATAATTTTGAAACGGATTCCATTATTTCCGGAAAACTAATTTATTTTCCGTATCAATATTCAGATGCAGTTACACTTTGGGCGATATTTTTGATTGTTTAAGATTATTATTGTTTTTGAAATTGTTTAAGATTCTGTATGTATAAAAATTCCAGAAATTTGTACTGACCCGAAGTCGCGAAAAAAATTCTTGGAATTTCGTGAAAGTAAAGGCATCGATGACCAAAACTATAATTGTATACTGCTTTACCACTGAACGAGATATGTCCCTCTTTCTCCAACTTTATTCTTCCTTTTCCTCCAAAAAGAAAAAGAAATATTAAAATGCAAAAAATATCATACAATCAATTTTCGACTCAATTGTATCATAAATAATTGATTTGAACAATTAAAAATATAAGTACTGCTTTACCACTGAACGAGGTAAGTCCCTCTTTTCCTCCAACTCAGTTTTGTACCGCCTAATTTATCACCGAAGGAGATATGTCCCTCTTTCCCTCCAACTTTACTCTGTCCGTCTTTTCCTCCAACTTAGTTTTGTACCGCTGTACCTCTGAACGAAATATGTCCCTCTTTTCCACCAACTTTACTCTGTCCGCCTTTTCCTCTAACTCAATTTTGTACCGCTTTACCACTAAAATTAAACGTGTATTTATTTTGCTTCTCTGATTTTTCTGTCACACTCTACCTATGCAACAATATTTACTTTCCTTTTGCTCTCGATGCCTCAATTTTGAAAATGAACAATTGAAAATTCTTCAATTTTAACAATATACAATTTCAAATTCTTCAATTTCTAATATTTACAATTGAAGATTCATTAATTTAAAGGATGTATAAATAAAAATTTTAAAATTTGGTGATTTTGGAAATCAAAATTAAAGTTTTTAATTCCAAATCTTCCAAATTGAAGAAATTTCGAATGTAATTCATCAAAAATACAGAATCTTTGATCGTATAACTTAAAATTTACATAATTTTTAATTGTAAATTTTCAAAATCGAAAACTTTTCCATTCAAAATGATACAATTTTCAAGATTTGTAATTCTAACTTTTTGGAAGGTATGTGATTTTTAACTTTTTATTAATGGTTCGATTTTGAAAATTCTTAAATTTTTCAGATTTGCGATTAAAGACTCTTTAATACCTAATAAGCCTAATAGAAGATGATACATTTTTGAATGCTGTTCATGAAATATGTAGTTCAAATTTGAAAATTTAAATGTATTCCATTTAATAGATTTGTATTTATATTTGTATTTGTATTTGATAAGACATTACTGAAAATATTTGATAAAATTATGTAACATAGGTCGTGAGGCGAAGGGTAGAGATGGGGGAGGGGGTATCCAAACCATTTTAACGACTTGTTACATAAGGCCGGGGAGAGGTAAAAAATTGTCGATAAATGTGTCACGTAATTTATGAATGGTACTTCTGCAAAATTTCCGAAAATAAAATTACAAGTATCACAAATTACAAATTAATTACACTATATAATTTGCTTATAAATAATGGTGAATTATTAATAATGAGCCCGAGTGGAGGGCTTTACATGGTGACTTTGTAAAGCTCTTCGCCTGGGTTGAGGAAAAGGAAGTTTGAACGACTTAAAGTTGAGGAAAATTAGGTTTGGCACGATTAAAGTTCATAAAAATGTAATCTGGAATTTTAAGAGGACAATTAAGTTTGAAATATATAAAGTTCAGGAGAATAAAGTTTGTAATACGTAAAGATCAGAAAAATACAGTTTGGAATACTTAAAGTTCAGAAAATTGAAGTTTGAAACACTAGAAGAAAAATTTGTTGGTAAATGAAGCTTGGTATACTTAATGTTTTAGAATATGATATCTAGAATACTCAAAGTTCAGGAAATATTAGTTTAGAATAGTTCATTTTTAGGAAAAGGAAGTTTGATAATATTTAGAGGCAAATTAAGTTTAAAATATTAAAATTCAGGAAAAGTAAATTTTACGTACTTAATGTTTAAGAAAATGAAGTCTGGAATATTTAAAGTTAAGGAAAATAAAGTTTAGAATACTTAATGTTTAAGAAAATTATGCTTAGAAATTAGAATACCCAAAGTTCAAGAAACTGAAGTTTAAAATAATTCCAGTTCAAAGAAAGAAAAAATTTGATAATGTTAAGACTCTTGACGTTCAGACAAATAAGGTTTGAAATACTTAAAAGAAAATTAAATTTAGAATATATAAAGTTCGGGAAAATTAAATTTGATACACTCAATGTTAAAGAAAATGAAGTTTGACATGCTTGAAGTTCAGGAAAATGAAGTTCATAATACTTGATTTTCAAGAAAATGAAATTTTGAATATTCCAAGATTAGGAAAATTAAAATGTAAAATGCTCAAAGCTTAAGTAAATGTAGTTTCGAACAATTCAAGTTTAGGAAAAGAAAATTTGATAATACTAAAATTCTTGAAGTTTAGAAAATTAAAGTTTAGAATAATTAGAGGAAAATTAACTTGGGAATATTTGAAGTTCAGGAAATTATAATATGGTATTCTTAATTTTTGAAAAAATAAATTCCGGAATGCTTAAAGTTCAGGAAGATAAAGTTTGGAATACTTAAACCCTTGAAGTTCAGGAAAAAGAATACCTAATATTCAAGAAAATGAAGTTTGAAGTACTTGAAGTATTGAATACTAAAATCCGT
Organism: Andricus quercusramuli; assembly: GCA_932178445.1. Lineage (NCBI taxonomy): Eukaryota > Metazoa > Arthropoda > Insecta > Hymenoptera > Cynipidae > Andricus > Andricus quercusramuli. The sequence continues at coordinate 119,291 of CAKNXH010000923.1, forward strand.
ACAGTTTAGGAAAATGAAGTTTAGAATACATAATGTTCAAGAAAAATGAATTTTAGGCTGCTTCAAGTTTATTAGAATGAAGTTCAGAGTACTGAAAATTCAGGAAAATGAAGTTTGGAAAACATGAACTTTTAAAGTTCAGGAAAATAAACTTTGGAATATTTTGATTTCAGAAAAATTAAGTTAAGACTACATAAGTTCAATAAAATGAAGCTTAGATGACAGAAAGTTCATGAAAATGAAGTTTGGAATAATTAAAGTGCGAAAAAATGATGTTTTATAATATTAAAACTCTTGAAGTTCAAGAAAATAAAGTTCAAAATACTTAAAGTTCAGGCAAATAAAGTTTAATAATACTAAAACACTTGAAGTATAGGGAAATTAGGTTTCTAATACGAAAGTTTATAAAAATGAATTTTAGGATACTTTAGGTTCAGTAAAATGAAGTTTAGAATACTGAAAATTCCGAAAAATGAAGTTTGGATTACTTAAACTCTTGAAGATAAGGTAAATGAAGTTTGTAATGCTCAAACTTTTAAAGTTCGGGAAAAAAAAGTTTGGATTACTTGAAGTTCAGAAAAATTGAGTTTATATTACTTTAAGTTCAGTAACATAAATTTAAGAATACTGAAAATTCAGGAAAATGAAGTTTGGAATAATTGAAGTTTGAGAAAATGAAATTTAACTTTATAATACCTAAAATTCGGGAAAATAACGTTTAATAATACTAAAACTCTTAAAGATCAGAAAATTAAAGTTTGGAATATTAATTCCGTGTTGAAAAACCCGGATTTCGTGGTTCATTGAGCCTCTAAAATCGCAACCTAACCGAAAATCACATTGAAATGATGCGGGTCATCGATCCTATCCCGAGAGATGTTTCTTTGAGAAAAAAGAAAAATAGGCAGAAGCATCATCATAAATCGTTATTTCGAGTTGTCGCTGGCAACGTTTATTCGGCTTTCGAATCCGGTCTCTTCGTAAAGAGTGTAAAGCTAAAAACGACAATGAAGATCTGGTGACTGGTTTCATCCTGCAGGATACACTGCTGGATATGCACTATGCAGCCTTTTATATACAAAAGAGGTCTCTCCATTTTTAAAGTTGGTTGCTTTCCTGGCCTGGGTCTGTTGCATTTAATGTTGTTTGACCAGGAGCTCGAGTGCAGACGTACCTGGCCCTTTTTTCAGTTTTGGCATCTGAATTCATCTCGATTATGGGCTCTGGTGTTGAATCTACCCAGAAATCCGAGAGTAAATAACTGACCAGTTTTCAAAGTCATCTGATAGACATGTGAAGTTTAAATTTTAACTTTGTATTGAACAAAGTTGAGAGTCCTAAATCCTTAATTTAAGTGTTTAGAAATGAGATTAAATTAGAATAAGAATTACATTTTTGCAGCTCTCAAGTCTGATAGCTATCTCGTTTAGGAGAATTCAAGTTTGAGGCTTTGAAGTTTGAACGCTATCATGTTGAGGGGAATTTAAATTTGAAGGCTTTCAAGTTTCATAAAATTCAATTTCTCAAGCTTTTAAGTTCAAAATATTTCAGGTTCAAACCCTTTTAAGTATACGAGAATTCAGTTTGGAAATATTTAAAGTTTAAGAAAACAAAGTTTGGTATTCTTAAAGATAAGGAAAAATGAAGCTTGGAATACCTCAAGTTCAGGAAAATGAAGTTTGAAAGACATAAAGTTGCGGAAAATGAAGTTTGGTACATTTAAAGTTCATAAAAATGAAATCTGGAAAACTTAAGAGGACAATTAAGCTTGGAATATTTGAAATTCAAGAGAAAGAAGTTCGGAAAACTTAAAAATCAGAAAAAATACAGTTTGGAATACTTAAAGTTCAGGAGAATGAAGTTTAATGATACTAAAACTCTTGAAGCTTAGAAAATTGAAGTTTGGAATCCTCTGAGAAAAATTTAGTTTAGAATATTTAAATTTCAGGAAAAATTAAGTTTGGTATTCCTAAACATCAGGAAAAGAAGTTTGATAATACTAAAACAGCTGAAGTTCAAAAAATCCAAGTTTGAAATACTTAGAGGAAAATTAAGTTTAGGATATTAAAAGTTCAGGAAAATAAACTTTTTTATACTTAATAATCAAGAAAATAAATTCTGAAATGCTGAAAGTTCAAGAAAATAAGGTGTTGTGGTTTAAGTTTAGGAAAAGGAAGTTTGATAATACTAAAACTCTTAAAGTTCAGAAAATTAAAGTTTGGAATACTTAGAGGAAAATTGAGTTTAGAATATGCAAAGTTCAGGAAAGTGGAATTTTCTATACTTAATTTTCCAGAAAATGAAGAACGGAATGCTTGATGTTCAAGAAAATGGAGTTAAGAAACATTTAGCGCTCAAGGAAATTATGTTTAGAATACTAATTTAAGAAAATGAAGTTTAGAATACTCGTTTAGATTATTAGATTAAGTTCAGAAACATGAATTTCAATATAGTTCAAGTCCAGGAAAAGGAAGTTTAATAATACTAAGACTCTTGAAGTTCAGGAAATTAAAGTTTGGAATACTTAAAGTCCAAGACAATGAAGTTTAGAATACTCAAAGAGAAAAATGAAGTGTGATAATAATGAAATTCTTGAAGTTCAGAAAATTGAAGTTTGGAATACTCAGAGAAAAATTAAGTTTGGCATATTTAAAGTTTGGGAAAATAAAATTTGGTACACCTGATGTTCAAGGAAATAAATTTTAGAATGTTCAATGTTCAGGAAAATAAAGTATGGAATACTTAAACCCATACAGTTTAGAAAAATGAGATATATAATACCTAATGTTAAAAAAATTAATTCAAGTCTACATTAAATGTAATGAAATGAAATTTAGATTACCGAAAATTCATGAAAATGAAGTTTGGAATAATCAAAGTTCGAAAAAATGATGTTTAATAATATTAAAACTCTTAAAGTTCAAGAAAGTGAAGTTTAGAATACTTAAAGATCAGGAAAATGAAGTTTAATAATACTAAAACTCTTAAAGTTCAAAAATTTAAGTTTAGAATACCCAATTTTTAATAAGAGTGAATTTTCAACTGCTTTAAGTTCAGTAAAATTAAGTTTAGAATACTGAAAATTCAGAAAAATGAAGTTTGGAATATATAAACTTTTGAAGTGCGGGAAAATAAACTTTGGAATACTTCAATTTCAGGAAAATTAAGTTACGACTACATCCAGTTCAATAAAAAGTAGTTTAGATTACCGAAAATTCATGAAAATGAAGTTTGGAATAATTAAAGTTCGAAAAAAATTATGTTTAATAATAGTAAAACTTTTGAAGTTCAAAAACATGAAGTTTGGAATACCCTAAGGGAAATTAGGTTGGAATATTTAAAGTTCTGATGAATAAAGTCTGGAATGATTTCAGTTTAAGAAAATGAAGTTTAGAATACATAAATTTTAGGAAAATGAAGTTTAAATTCTTTTAGTTTATTAAAATGAACTTTAGCGTACTGCAAATTCAGGAAAATTGAGTTTGCATTTTTAAACCCTTAAAGTTATAAGGAAAATGAAATTTGACATTCGTGAAATTCAAGAAAATGAAGTTTAGAATACTTAAAGTTTAGGAAAATGATGCTTAGAATACCCTACGTTTAGAAAAATAAAGTTTATCACACATTAAGTGTATGAAAATGAGGCTTAGAATAATTAAACTTCAAGAAAATGAAATTTAGAATACTTAAAGTTCAGGAAAATTAAATTAAAATACTTTAAGCTTAGTCAAATAAACTTTAGAATACCAAACATTCAGGAAAATAATGTTTGGAGTTTTTAAACTATTAAAGTTCAGGAAAATTATATTTGGAATACTTAAAATTCAAGAAAATGAAGTTCAGGAAAAGGAAGTTTCGACTACTTAAACTTGAATTTCAGGGAAATAAAGTTTTTAATACTTGAAGTTTAGAATAGTTGAAGTTCATAAAAATGAAGCTTAATAATACTGAAACTCTTAAAGTTTAGAAAATTAAAGTTTGAAATACTTAGTAGAACGTTAAGTCTGGAATACTCAAGGTTCAGGAAAATGAACTTTGGAATAGTTTACATTTTAAAGTTCAGGAAAATAAAATTTAGAATACTTGAAATTCAAGAAAATGAAATTTAGAATACCTAAAGTTTAGGAAAATTAACTTCAAAATACTTCAAGCAAAGGAAAATAAAGCTTTGAATACTTAAACTCTTGAATTTCAGGGAAATGAAGTTTGTCATGCTTAAAGTTCAAGAAAATGAAGTTTAGAATACTTAAAGTTCAGGAGAATGAAGTTTAATAATATTAAAACTCTTAAAGTTTAGACAATTGAAGTTTGGAATACTCAGAGGAAAATTAAGTTGGGAATATTTCAAGTTGAGGAAAATAACATTTTGTATATTCAATTTCAAAGAAAATGAAGTTCTGAATAATTAAATATCAGCAAAATGAAGTTTAGAATACTTCAAGTTCAGGAAACGGAATTTAGACTACTTCAGATTCAGTAAAATGAAGTTTAGAATACTAAAGTTCAGAAAAATGAAGTTTACAATATTTTGAATTCAGGGAAATTCATATGCAGGAGAATTAAAATTTGGAAGCTTTCAAATTTAAAAATTAGTTTCTAGCTTAGATGCTATCTCATTCAGGAAATTACAGCTTACATTTGACAAGCTTTCAAGTTTAAAATGATGAAATTAAGTTGTATTGCCCTTTTTTGGAGATTTGGAATGCAGATATGGAGGATATTTAAATTAAATGGTTTTCGTCCTTCCTGCCGATTTTTTAGTGTCGCTACCGAGCAAAGGATCAAAGGTGCGGTTTCTAGGTTTCTACTGGAGTTACGAAACGTGACATCTGGAAGTCAACGGCAGTGCCCGGCCCCCGAAGCCAGTTGGGTGTTGGCCATGTTGGCCATCCCGAAAAAGTAAAGAGGATAGAAGCAGAAAAGTGGAAACCCACGGGATATCCTACGGACCTACAGGCATGGACCATTGGACCTAAAATGATCACAGATGCTGAGGAAGTTAGAAGAGAATTATTGCTTTTAGAAAAATGCAGCCCATTTGGCCCAATCCGGGCTCAAATGCTATTCTTCCCACGATCTGTGCCGTTATATTAATCCAGGTTCGACGACTAATGCGGTTTCAATGAGAACTACCATATTACTCAATTTATTCTATTCTTCAATGATCATCAGTCACGAAATTGTGAAAGGAAAAATTTTTGTCTGGAATCTGCAAATACTTTTTTTGAGTTTTAATTTTTTTGTGATGGAATCTTCCAAACAAAATAAAAGCAAACGAAAATTTAACTTCTTCATTTGATTCGAAAAGGTTGTAGTCCATGATGTTCAAAAATATAATTTCCACGAGATATCGAAGGATTTGAAACGAATTCAAATGATTTCAGGGCAAACAAAATTTCAAAAGATTTCAAGGAATTTCAAAAAATTTCAAGGATTTTAAGAAGATTTCAAACTATTTTAAAGGATATAAAAGGTTTCAACGAGATATCAAGTATTCTTAAGTATCTAAGAAGAGTTCATAAGATTTTTAAGGATTACACTGGAATTAATATTATTTTCAGAGAATTCAAAAGAATTCAAAAGATTTCCAAGAATTTCAAGCATTTTAAGGATTATGCAGGATTCCATATACGAGTTTCAGAGAATTTCAAGGTTTCAAGGTTTCGAGGTTTCAAGGGATTTTAAAAGATTTCAAAAGATCTAAAATTTTTTGAAGGGATCACACAGTTGTTCCAAATATTTGAAGCGGCTTTGAAAGAATAAAATGAGATCTCAAACTATTTTTAAAGAATTCAAAAGATCTCGAAGCATTTTACCAGATTTTAAAGCGTTTCAAAAAAATCTAAAGGATTTCAGGGCAATTTAAATATTATTAAATCCATTACACTCCTTTTCATTCCTTAGGAATCCATCGAAATAATGTGAAATTCCTTTGAAATTTACAAAAACTGCAGAAATCCTAGAAATTCCTTGAAACCCTATGAATTCCTTGAAATTATTAAAGACTTTTGAAATCGAGGGCGGATCTTGGGGGGGGGGGGGGATATTTGAACCAAGGAAAGATTTCAATTTTTAATTAGAAATAGTTGAATCGATAAAAATAAATAAATTCCAATAAAGTACTTGAATACTCAATAAAGAAAGATTTTTCAGTCAATGATGAAAAAAAATGCATCCAAAATGTAGGATTTTCAAGTCTGAAAGATAAATTTTTTTTTACTATAAACTATAAATATAAACTATAAATTGCTATAAACGACGATTTTTTAACAAAATACGTACATTTTGAACCAAACTGTGGAATTTTAAATCTAAAAATACCTCGGAAAATACGAGATTTCTATAATTCAAATAATTACGTTACCAATCAAAAAAATTAATTTTCAAACAGGAAGATTATTTTCTACTAAAAAAAGGAACTCTCACAAAATACATGAATTTTTAACCAAATAGTTGCATTTTCAACCAAAAAGATTTTTTTACCGAAAAAAGAGAATTTTCAACAAATTGCATGAATTTTCCACAGAATGTTGATTTCTTAAGCTGAAAAAAAAACTTTAACCAGAAAAGGAACAGTTGAATTTTCTTTAAAAAAAATAATGTTCCAAACTGTGGAATTTTTGAGACCAAAAGACGAATTTTCTATACAACACAGTTGAATTTTCAATAAAATATTTAATTACATTTTCAACCAAAAAGATGAATTTTCAACCAAGAAGATTAATTTTCAAATAAAAAAGACTAATTCTTAACAAAATACTTGAATCCTCAACACAGAAAGATTTTTCATTCAATAAAGAAAACAAAATTTCATCCAAAATGTAGAATTTTCAATTTAAAAAAAAATGAATTTTTGTACCAAAATG
>CAKNXH010000923.1:126166-138034 GCA_932178445.1 Andricus quercusramuli
ATGTAGAATTTTCAATTTAAAAAAAAATGAATTTTTGTACCAAAATGATCTTTTAAAAAAATAAACGAATTTTTTACTAAATACTTGAATTTTCTACCAAACTATGGAATTTTCAAGACAAGAATACTAATTTTTTATACATAACTGTTGAATTTTAAATCAAATAATTATAAAATTTTCAACCAGAAAGATAAATTTTCAACCAAAAAGATTAATTTTCTACTAAACAGGAAGAATTCTCAACGAAATACTTACATTTTTATTCAAAAAGTTGAATTTTCAACCAAGAATATTATTTTTCTATCAAAAAAGACGAACTTTCAACAAAATCCAGAAATTTTGAACTCAATAATTGAATTTCTAAATTGAAGTTTTTTTTTATGTCTCATGAAATATTGGAAATCTCAAGAAATTTCTTAAAACGATACAAATCTTCTGAAATACCTTGCGATCTCTAAATTTTGTAAATTACACCATTAAGCCATTATTTCTTTTGGGGTAAGCGTGACTCACTCGGTGAGGAAGGTTATAAATTTCTAGAATTTAGAATTCCCGTTTTTTTTATATAAATAACACGTTCGTTCCGCAACACTGCTTCGACCCAGGTCGCTAATCAATCTCTCTAGTAATCACCCCAGGCGAAGAGCTTCACAAAGTCACCATGTCACGTAAAATATTTCAAAATCATATAAAACGTCTTTTAAACCCTTAAAACATCGTGAAACCCTCAAACCCCTGAAATAACATGATATACCGAAAAAACATTTGAAATTCCTTGAAGCACTAGGAAATCCTTTGAAAACTCCTAGAAATCCCTTAAAATTGGTTGAAATCCAATAGGATCTTTTGCAATTCAGTAAAACCTCGTAAATTATCCTTGGGATCTTTCAAGTTTCCTTACATTATATATTTGAATATAAAAGCACTAAAATTCAAATTTGAAAATGATTAAACAATGCCAGATTTGTGTTCTCATTCATCATTTGGTCTTTTTTCCAGAATACCTGGGCCCGCCAATCGATCAAACCCATTTCAAATTTCACATGGCCGTATTCATTACTTAGGAGCCGCGTGACTTCTTTGGGTCTTTTAATCTCGCAGATGGAGTTGTAGCCACGCGTTTCCTGATCCAGGATCAGGAGGAAATAATCCTCGATCCGGTCTGGTCCAGGCCTATCGCGTGTGAAATTTGAACGGCGAGAAAGAAGTTTTCTGTTCCTACACGTGCCACGAACACACATTAGTATCCCAAATAATATGTAGTACATATACGAAATAAAACCAGCTGAGCAGCTGTTTCGAAAACCGAAGCTTGCGGCTCGATTTTACACGGACAATTTTCCCTTTTCCGCACCCCTCGAATTCTAGGGATATCGAGTATCAACCACTTTGGAAAGATGATTTTAATTGTTTTGCCTTCACCTTTCTTGTTTCGTGGTTGTTTAGCTTAGATTGCCAGATGCTATTTCAAATTAGATTGCTTTATTTTCCTTTCAATTCTTATTACTTATTAGAGAGTGTGAAAATGGAAATTATAATAAGGGTCGTTTAAGGGAGTACATAAAATTAGGTAAATAAACCAGGAGATATTTTTGAAGGATGCTATTGTATTGCTTACAAATTGGAAGGCTAATTGTTGGACATTCACATTTTCTTTCGCGGTTGATTTTAATTTATTTTTTAATTTAGACAACTCCAGAAAATATAAATAAGCAGAAAAAATGACCAAAAATAGCAAAAAATAGTAACAAAAAAAAATTTGAATTGAATGAAATTTTATCTCAGCACGAATTAGAAGCAATGGAAAAAAATTAATAAGTAAGTGTGGGATAATGTGCTGGGTGAGTGACTTTTTTTTTATTAACTAGTTACAGTTACAAGATAAAGTAACTTCAAGTTACCTACAGAGTTACTTTTTTCACTTCCTTAATTTTATAATTTAAAAATCAAAATAACTAAATTCATAAAAACTTAATTAAAAAAGAATTAGGCATTCGTTAAAGTGAATAAAAAATACACAATATACAGTACGCTTGCCTATTTCAAGTCGCAGCTATTTCAAGTCCCCCATGCTGGGCTATTTTAAATTGTGCAGTTCCGTCACCTCCCACCACCATCCCTGTACGGCTGAATTGTCTCACCTGAGTCAATGGCTGACCAATTAAAAAGAGGCCCGAAGAGCGGGAAGCCCTCGTTAGTTTGAATTGAGTATTAGAGCATGACGTCATGGAAATGCGTACGACTTTTTGGCGAAAATATTCTAAGCTTAAAAGTAAGTCATAAATGTACGAATGGTAATATTTGTCAAGTCTAGAATCTATTTTCTCAGTCATTTTCAATTTTTTTGTCGATCGCCTCCTTTCAGTGTCACGAAATAAAATTAAATATCCAAAATTTCAGATTAGTGTGTCAAAACGATTTGATCTGAATTGGGTACTCTAACCTCCAATTCCGGATAGTTGATTGTATTTTATGAAACTGAAAAGTCTTCAACCGATAAAAGGATAAAACAGAATTGCGCAAATGCATTATAGACTTGGAAAATATCACTATTCAGACTCAGACCTTCATAACTTACTTTTACGTTTAGAATATTTTCTCCAAAAAGGCGTCTGCAGTCCTATATCAAGAACTATGCTAACCTTCCTGACATTTCCACCTATCCTAGCATGACCGTGACGTCATTCTACAATTCTCACTGTTCCGCGAAATATTTGAGTCGTTTTTTGATTCTGTTATATTGATTTTTAGTTGGCAAATTGTACTATTTCCAGGAAACGTTATATTTGTCACGTCGTACGTCAACAAAAACACTTGAAAAACACTGACATGCATGATGCGCAGATGCGTACACCTGTTTATAGCGCGCGCATCGATACAAGGCCGGGCAGCCAATGAACATCGCTTGACAAAAATAACCCGACGACTCGCGGTAGAGGTGAAGCTCCCTCCAAGCCTTGAAATTCGCAAATGTTTGCGTTTCACGGGCCTTTAAATACGCAAGTGGTCACTGTATTTTGACAATTCAAAAACAATATATCTAGAATAAAATTCAAATTGTGTAATAGATATGTCACTCAAAATATACTGCCCATGATATCAAATTTTGAACCGATTTTGTTCTTCCGCATTGTTCGGCAGGATCACTAGAATTACTTGTTTCGTTGAATTTATTTTCTTCAGCCATTAAAAATGATTTCTCATATTGAATTTCAAGTTAAAATCACGACTCACATATTTTATTCTAGCAATTCTACTTTTCTATTCCACGGTACTGTGCATACATTTCAAGTAAAAATATTTCATTTTCAACAGAATAGATGACTTTTCAACAAACTAGTTGAATTTTCAACAAAAAAGATGAATTTTCAACAGGCAAGCTGAATTTTCAACCAAGAAAGATTTCTCAGTCATATTTTTCAACCAAACAGTTGGATTTTTAACCAAAGAAGATGAAAAAATTACCAGAAGAAATTAGTTTTTAAACAATCAAAAAATATTTTCTATCAAATATTTGGACCTTCTACCTAAATAGTTGAATTTTTAATAAAATACATGAATTTTCAACCAAATAGTTGAAATGCGTACCATTTTCAAACCAAAAATACGAATTTTCAACAAAATAGCTGAATCATCAACCCAAAGAGATTAATTTTCTATCCATAACTGACCCATAAACATCTCTTAATAGGAGGTATAAAAAAACACAAAGTAACTTTAGAGTAACTAAAAATAAATTTCCAAATTATTGCAATAATCGTTGCTAAGTTATGTTACAAGTTACATTCTAAAATAGTAACGAAGTTACCCTTTACAACTAACGCAAATGTAACCACACCGGGGACGTTTCTTCAATTCGGAAAATTTTTGCTTGGTAATTTATTTATTTTTGCATAGTTAATTATTTGCAATGTTTAATTTTCATCAAATTCGCTTCTCTAATATTACCATCAAAATTTGGGATTTTTCAGCTTTATTATTTACAATTTTTGTCATAATTATAACTGTCTTAATTAGGAGTATTTTTAAAAATATCTTTTTATCTATTTAGAAATTACAAATAAAAAAGTACGAAAAATATCTTGTCACGCACATGTTCCAGTGTACAAATGGAAAAATTGCTGAATGATGTCAACATTTTTTAAATATTTGGAATTCAAATATCTCACTCATACTCAGCTGAAAAAAATCAATAGTGAAGTTCTATATTTTAGAATTGAGGATTTCAAAAATCACTTTAAAATCTTTTTCTTCAAATTTGTTGTATCATATAGCTATACACTGGGACCCCGATTTACCAGGCGTTTCGGGGGTACCCTCAGTGAACTTCACGGTAAATCAGGGTTCTCCGACCTCCGCTGACCTTGCCAGCGCCTCTCTCTCGCCCCCTAGGACCACCGTATCCGGTATATCATGTTCCGGTAAAGCGAGGTCCCAGTGTATTTACAATTTAAATTAATATTAACCTCATTTGTGCACTTTATCAATTTAGAAATATCCAGTTCTGCCATCCAACGAAAAAACTTACTAGGTTTTTTGCTGGGCAGCAGATTTAATTGTACAAATGTGTATTATAATTTTACTTTTTAAAAAGTCAACATTTTACATCTACTATGTAATTGTAGATACACGAACGTGAAAAATTGTTTCCTCCAAATAAGAGTTTCACATGATAAAAATTGATTTAATATTATATCTTATACGAAGCCTTTTTTGCATAAGTAATATTATTAGCGCTGAACCGCTACAAGAAAGAAAAATTATATACATAAATTAAATATTTTGCTTGACTTTATAAATTAAGTTTTAAGTCAATTTCCGCATGTTTTTACTGTTATAGTTAACAGAAAAGAAATGATACAGCATTTTTTCAAATGTATGATTAAGGAATAATGAAATATCTATAGCTTTATTATTTTAAGAATCAACAACACGTGTAGATAAAGAGAATGAAAAATACCGTTTTTATTGTAAAACATGTTTCAATAATGTTTCTGTTATTACATACGCATTAAATGGATTATTTTTAACATTAAGAAAGACGAATTTTTCATAAGATAGTTGAATGCTCTACCAAAAAGTTGAACTTTTGACAGGCAAGCATAATTTTCTACCCAAAGAAGACAACTTTTTAGAAAAATATATGAATTTTCCACCGAAAAGTTGAATTTTAAACATACATGATTAATTTTCTACCCAAAAAGACAACTTTTCAACTAAATACATGAATTTTCTACCAAATAGTTGAATTGTCAACTTATCCAATATACAGGATAAAGTTTCAACTAAACATGGAATAGATAAATTTTCAGATAAAAAAAAAGTTTTTTGAAATAGTTGTTAAATTTTCAACCAGAAAGAAGGAATTTTCAACCTATGCCATATACAGGATAAAGTTTCAACCAAAAATGGAATAGTTAAATTTTCAGATGAAAAAAGAAAATTTCAAGCAAAAAAATTAACTTTCAACAAGGTTGTTAAATTTTCAATCAAACTTTGAATTTTTCACAAATGTATTTAATTTTTAAGGCAGAAAGATGAATTATCTACAATAAAGTGGAATTTTCAACCAAAAAATAAGATTTTTCAATCAAAAAGTTTAATTTTCAACCAAACAGTTTAATTTTCATCAAAAAAGAATAATTTTCTCATCAAAAAAGAAAATTTTTCAACAGAATATATGAATTTTCTAACAATATGTTGAATTTCCAACCAAAACGTTGAATTTTAAAGAAACAAGATTAATTTTCTGCCCAAAAAGGCAACTTTTTAACTACATACAATAATTTTATACCAAATATTTAAATTGTTCATTTATTCAATTTACAGGATAAAGTCTTCACAAAAGATGGAATAGGTTAATTTTCGGATAAATAACATTTTAACAATGAAAAAATGTTTTTTCAAAAGAAGTTGTTAAATTTTCAACCAAAAAAGATGAATTTTCAACTTATAACAACCACAATATACACGATAAAGTTTTAATCAAAAATGAAATAGTAAAATTTTCAGATAAAAACTCTGATAAAAAAATAACTTTGAACAAAGAAAACGACTTTTCAACCAGCAAGATGAATTTTCAGCAAAAGCAAATTGTTATTCTACAAAAAAGACAAATTTCCTACTTATCCAATATATAGGAAAAAATTTTAACCAGACATGGAATGGTTAAATTTTTTGTTAAAAAAAAACTAATTTTTAACGAAAAAAATTAATTTTCAAAAAATTTGTTAAATTTTCAATAAAAAAGATGAATTATCAATAAAAAAAATTAATTTTCTACCAAAAAAGACGAATTTTCAACCAAATACATAAATTATCAACAAAATTATTTAATTTTAAAGCCAAAAAGTCGAATTATCTACAAAAAAGTTGAATTATCAACCCAAAAATATTATTTTTTAACCAAATAGTTGAATTTTCTACAATTGCATTTTTAACTTAAAAATATACATTTTCAACCAAGAAGATTAGATTTCTACCAAGAAAGACGAATTTTCAACAAAACAACATAAATACATAAAGTTTCAACCAATAAGTTAAATTTTCATTCAGAAAAGATAAATTTTTAACTAAGTAGTTAAAGTTTTAATTGCAAGAGATTAATTTCTAACTAAAAATATAATAGTATAATTGGCAGTTTAAAAAATTCATTTTCAACCGAACATGAAACAATTTTTCATCAAAATATTGAAATTTTCAACCAGAGATGAAACCTTAAACTAAAAAATGAATTTTTGACAAAGTAGTTGCATTTTTCATAAAAAAGATGATTTTTCAACGATAAATAAATTTTCAACCAAATAATAAAACTTTCAACCAAACGAGATGAATTCCAAAACAAAAATATAATAGTATCACTGTAAAAAATGTCTGAAATTTTCCGACTAATTTTGTAGGTAAAATTTCCAACTTTGGGTAGGAAAAACTATTTTCCTAAAAAAGTTGGAAATTTTCTCAATACTTTGAAAAATTTTCCTTTTTGAATGGAAATCTTTCGATCGGTTTGGGAAATTTTATATACATGTTTGGGAATGAAAAATTCCTACAATATTTAGGAAATTTTCCCAATTTATACTCAGAAAAACTCTCACTTCCATAGGAAATATTCCATTTGCCTTTCGAAAGTTTGCACATAATTTCGTTTATTTTTGGGAAAATTTTCTCATTTTGAAGTAAAATTCCCAAATAAATTAGGAAATTTTTCCAAATTTATTTTTGGAAAAATTTCCTATTTTCAAAGTACTATTCCCAAATAAATTCGGAAATTTTTCTAAATTGATTTTCGGAAAAATTCCCTATAATATTGGGTATGTTACGTTCCAATATTTTTCTTGGGAAAAATCCCAAAATAATTTTTTACATTGTAGCCTTTTGAATGAAAAAATGTACTTCCACCCAAAAATATATTTGGATTTTATTATTGGGTTTAAGTTCTTAATGTTATCTCAGTTCGTAACGTTATTTCCACTGATAACCGTGCCCCTTGTTACCAACCTTAGTTTTTATCCCCCCCCCCCACCCCTTCAAACTGATAACGTACTTTATGAAAAGTACCGCTATAGGCCACTTTATCTGTTAAGAATACACCATAAATACGTGAAGTGTGTAAATAATTCTAATTTTTCATTTTGAAGCAAAAACTTGTGAAATTTTGGTGGAAGTGACATAGTATAATTATAAGTTTCACAAAATTTCCTTCCCAGTGGGCACGAAATTTAAGATCGTAATTGATACGTCCTAAAATCGTTTTTTGTACGTTCATGTCAAAACACGTTTTTTGAACTTTTAATAAACTGTCCTACGTCAGACCAAATAATGTTCTGAAAATATTTCATGTTCCAAATACGTCCTTAAAACATCTCTGGAACAATATATGTTTAAGAAACGTTATTTGGACTGACTTAGGACGTTTTTGAGCCGTTCTAATGATGTTTAATGTTTGTATACCCACTGGGTTCTTATTATTTCAATAAAGTTAAAAATGCCACACAGTAATAGTGTAAAAATTTCTGGAAGTGGAAATAAGGGAAACGAAAATGCACAATTTGATGTGATTCAATAGTATATTTATTTAAAACCTTGTTCAGAAATAAAAACAGTTTTGAAATGCAAATCTTTTAGTTAGAAAATCGTAAAATACGAATATTGTTTTCTGCTAAAAGTATAGTAATTTGTGATATATTTTTCAGTAATGAGGACCACTAGCACCCGAATGGAAACTGTTTGCTGTAGAATGTTGATTTTCAAGCTCATTTGATGAAGTGGATTCCGTGGGCGAAGCATACCGGGAATTAGCAGAATTTTGGTATTCATCAAGCTTATGGGGGTCATAGAATTCTATAGCCTTACGCTGAGATTTAGTTAGAATGTTAACTGAAGGTCTTGGTGGTGATCTTGCAGGTGTGTCAATTCTAATTGGTCCGTGCGATAGTGGTTTTTTATGGGAAGATCCATCAAAATTAACACTTTTCCTTGAGCCGAAACGGTCTAATCGTCTTTGTGAAAATGGCGCAGGTTCATCAGCAATGATGTCTATTGACGCAGATGAACGACTTCCAACTCGATTTTTAACATTGTTTGAAGATGCTGTTCTGAGAGGTGAAGTTGGTGAAGATCCAATACTTATCTCTGGTGGTGGAGATCCAGGTGTTTCTGAATGTGAACTTAATTCTGTAAAAATAAAATAGATTTATGAATTTTTATGTTTGAGAGTAGAAGCGAAGGATGAATATTTTTCATATAACTTATTCTTACCAATTAAATTGAAGAAAACTGTTGAGGCAAGAAGGACAGCCTTCAATATCAACTTCATTTTAGCTCGCCAGAGAAATAAATTTTCTTTGAAAATTACTGAAGAACTAGATGTATTCTTTTAGAAAACATTCACTTATTATATAGAGGTTTTCTTATGGCTTACTTCCTAGTATTACATTTAATATATGACACTTACCTTGATAAAAATGTGAATATGGCTTCGTTAATTGTTGCAACACTTTTGTAAACATGACAATGAAGTCGTTTCAAAATTTTCATGATAACGCGATCTACATTTCTCAAAGTCATTATCAATACTTGGAGGTGACGCACATATGTGATATTAAGATTCTTAAATGATCGGGAAATATTTGTTTGAAGATTTACAATTCAAAATTATACTATTTTTAACAAGTATCAATACAAAATTCTTGAATTTATAGAAAATTTTTTATTGAAAATTATTCAATTTCAAAGATTTGCATTTAAAAATTTTTCAATTTCTAAGATTTATAATTAAAGATTCATTAATTTTAAGGATGTGTAAATAAAAATTCTAAAAGTGTATGATTTTGATGCTTTGGTAAATCGAAAATCAAAGTTTAGATTCTAAATCTACCAAATTGAAAGAATTTTGAATATGAAGCATCAAAATTGTACACTGAGAGAAGGGTTTAGTGAATACTACCAAATCATTAGTCATAGCTACTACGCCATTTAGTAATATATGGACGGACCAAATATTCAGTGAAATCGACGAAGCGGTCGTTTAGTCGGTCCTACTAACCGGCGTTCAGTGACCCCCACTACCCCTGACGTCCTGTTTAGTAGCTCCCACTAATTCTATGTAGTAGGTCGCACTAAACGGCGTTCTGTTTAGTAGCCTCGACTAAACGATTCGTAGAAAGCACTAGCCTTAACTTGTTGTTTAGTAGCTCTCACTAATTCTGTCTAGTAGGCCGTACTGAACAGCGTCCTGTTCAGTAGATATGGCTATGTGATTGATTCTACAAACTAAATATGTTTAGTATATTTCATTAAACGCTGTCCGTTTTAGTAGCTTCTATTGAACTTTTCGTTCTAAATACTATTCCTGTTTAGTAAGTCTTACTAAACAGCTTCCAGTTAAGTAGGTTCTACTACACGATTTGTCCGTTCTACTATGGTATAAAAGTGGTGAATACTAAGCGCAAGGTGTTAAAGTTTGTTTTCTACTGGTCGTTTCAATATTTTCATGAAAATATTGATACTTTGATTGTGAAAAAAATTCTCTCTAGCTCCGGTGAAACGACCAGTAAACAAAAAACTTCAACATCATAATTAATTAATAGTCATAATTCATAATTATTACGTATTACCCTGGTCAAGAAAACTAACATCAAAAATTAACTAAGCGCAAGGTTCTTATTCAGTTATAAAACATGATAGAAGTTTATGAAATTATTTTATTGCAACACATTTATAATATTTATTTACAATAATTTACAATAGTGAATATTTATTATCTATAATCTACTACACAGCATGTCTTAGCGTAAGAAAATTAGTCCCAGAATATGAGCAATGAGGTGATTGATTAAGTGTACTTACTTTTGAAATTCTCGATGTACTCCTCGAAATTCAAACTCTTCAAAACATCCTCTATGGTTGTATATATGATGGACATTCCAACTTGCAGTTTTTTTTCGAAAAAATCACTAAACTCACTGTAACTTGATTGTGGCGTCTTCGTGATGCAAAGATCAATGAAGATCGAGAACAAAATGGAGTCGACAAGTAATCGACACCAAGCGGTTGTAGAAGGTACTAAATGACTAAATGATTATTTCGTTTAGTAGCTATGACTAACCAGATAGTCAGATGTTGTGCCATTCTATGTAGTGGCATTTACTAAACGGAACCAAACGCCGTTTAGTATTTGACACTAAATGGATAGTATAATATACGAAACAATCGTCTACTAAACGGATGTAGTACGTATTACTAAATGTGTTCTCTCAGTGTAGTAGCTATGACTAACCAGATAGTCAGTTGATGTACCATTCTATTTAGTGACATTTACTAAACGGAACCAAACGGCGTTTAGTATTTGACACTAAATGCATAGTATAATATACGAAACAATCGTCTACTAAACGGATATAGTACGTATTACTAAATGCGTTCTCTCAGTGTAGAATTTGTAATTGTAAAACTTAAAACTTGCTAAAAATTTTTATTGTAAATTTTCAATATCAAAAACACTTCATTTATGATTTCAATAATCAAAAGTCAAGAATTTTAAATTCTAAATCTTCCAATTTGATGAAATTTCGAATGCATACCTAAAATTGGTATTTTAATACAACAATTATTATAATTTGAACAAGAATGAGAATCTTTCGAAAATTCTGGATTATGCTGGTGCTTTTCGTCGTAAATTGTTATTTTCAATAACAAAACTTAAATTTCAAACAAGATTCACAAATTTTAACAATTTTTGATTATGTTAGCGTTTTACATCAGAAATTGGTATTTTACGTATTTTGAAACAAAAATTATTATGATCTGAACGAGATGTAAAATCTTTTAACAATTTTGGATTATGTTAGTGTTTATCGTAGGAAATTTGTATTTTTCATTAAAAAAGAGATTTCAAAAAATATTTAAAATTTGGAAAATTTATATTATGTTTGTGTTTTACCTTCATTAAGAAAAAATGAAAATCGTCAAAGCAGTTCAAATTTCACTCATGCAGTTGAATTTTCAATTAAAAAAGATCAGTTTTCAACAAAATAGTTACAATTTCAACCGAGCAGATGAATTTTCAACTAAAAATATGAATCTTGAACAAAATTGAATTTTTTCCATAAAAGATGTTAGTTCGAATTTACAACATCAAATTATGAGTTTTAAACAAGAAGTAAATTTTTTACGAAGATACTTGAATTTTCAATTCCAAAAAAAACTTATTTTCAACAAAACTGTTAATGTTTCAGTCAAAAGGATGACTTTTTACAAAAATTGTTGAATTTTTGAAGAAACAGTTGCATTTTTATCCAAAAGAAGATGAAATTTCTACTAAAACAGATGAATTTTTAAATCAAAAAGACCAATTCTAAAAAAAAATGT
>CAKNXH010000925.1:34919-52172 GCA_932178445.1 Andricus quercusramuli
CTCGAATCTTGTCATTTTCCTGAAAAATCAACCGAGTTTTTTCTCTGCAGGAAGGACATTCAGTGTCCGCATATCGCGCGCAATCTTTTTTAAAAATTAAATCAATGTCAAAAGTGGTCGTTATTTTTCAGAATTCAAATCGAGCTTGTTATCTCTGTTTACTATGTACCAGAAAATGCTGTAGGGTCATACTTTAGAGTTAAAACTCACAAGATGGATATGCTGGTAATAAACTTGGCAAAGATTGCGCAGCAGTACCTACACAAGAGAATGTACAGGTATGCTAAAGTTGCAGACAGTGCGAAACCACCGCGTAGGTGTTGAACGGCACGAAATAACGATGATCGATCCAAAGAAAGGTTTCACCGTTGAGTAAAGACCGGTTCATGTTTGTATTCACACTTACCTCAATTGCTCGCTTTTCCACTCGAAAATCGATTTTATTTGCCACATTTCCATTAGAAAACGCGTTACTGAAATCCGCATCGTTTATAAAGGAAAATATTGATTTTTGCTTCCTCATAGAGGAAGCATTGTAATTTATTCAAAATTTTTACTATATATTTTCACAAAATTTTTACTGTACATTTATTCAGTCTTTAGTAGTAACTCTGAATTTTATGTGCAAAAATATGATCTTGATCGTGAGTTTATTGAGCGAATAGCACCCATATAAAAAAAGGTAGGTGAACGGCGAGCATGATTCTGTCATAGTGGCTTATCCGAAATCAAAAAACAAAATTGGATATTAATATCTAGGTGGATGGCTATCGCCGGAACTAGGATTTTTTGAAAATCTTGAAAATTCAATTTTTTACATGTTTTTAAACATTAAGACCCTACAGCCTACAGCAAGCAAACGTTACCAGCGTTACTCTCGAAAATCGTCAGAATCAAAAACGACAATATCGTTTAGAGATTTTTTAATAAAGATGGGAGAGCACTAGATAGAAAAGAATATGTTTCCTAATCTTTTCCGGTGTTATTGAGAAGTTTTATAAATATTTTTATTATCTTCACATTATTCTATGTATGAGGTACCAAAAATATAAAATATGTATGCATCGCTGTTTAAAACATTCCCAATCCCTCTCAAAGCCTTGAGTTGAATAATTTTTTAATCGATGGGCTAGTTTTGAAAAATTTACAAAATTTATGAACTTTTTTTGAGAAAAATTCTGAAGCAAACTGCTGCTTTGAAAATGTATGCTTAATCTTTACCGTAGCCGTGAGCTTACATTTTTTTTATCGATGTACGAATTTTCTTAAGAATTTAATATTTATGAACTTGTTCTTAAAAATTCCTAATCTCTACCGTAGTCGTGAGCTTCATAATTTTTCATAAAATTTCTTGAAAAATAAGTTTATTATTTTTTTAATCGATAGGCTGGGTTTCAGAACTACATAAAATTTATCAACATTTTTTCAAAAATTCCCAATCTCTACCGTAATTATTAGTTCGATCATTTTTTTATAAAAATTTGGCATTGGAGTTCTGTCGATATTTTCAAATAAATTTAGGAAATGCTAATTTTAAAGGTCGTATCTTTGGATTAAGATTTATTAATGTAAAATTTTATTTTTAACTTTTTATTTGGAATAATAAATTTTTAACCAAGAGAAAGGAATTTTCAACTAAATTTTCAATAAAAGAAATGTTAAATCAAAACGAAAAAAATTCGAATTTTCTACCAGAGTAATTGAATTTTCAAACTAAAAAATACGAGTTTTCAACAAAATAAGTAAATTTTCAACTGAGATGGAATAGCTAAATTTTCAGAAAAAAAAACTCATTTTCAAAAAAAAAAAAAAAAACAAACAAATTGTCACCAAAAGAATTGTTTAAATTTCTAACCAAATGAATGAATATTAACCAAAATTTGTAACGAAAAATGGAATAATTAAATTTTCAGTGAAGCAAATCAATTGTCAATAAAAAAACTAAATTTCAACCAGAGAAATCAAATTCTAAACAGAAAAATTAATTTTCTACCAAGAAAAGAATAATTATTAACAAAATTTTAAACCAAATATCTTAATTTTAAATGGAATTTTCAACCTTATAATTGAATTTTCAACCAGGAAGGTTTACTTGCTTCAAAAAGATTGCATTTTTAACTAACAAAAACAATTTAAAAAATTTAACCAAGAAGATTAGTTTTTTATCACAAAAGAATTTTAAACTAAAGAAAAGATCTGATGAATTCTTAAACTAAACGTCGAATTTTTAAAACCAAAATATGAATTTTCAGCAAAAAGATGACTTATCTAAAAAATATAAAATAAATTTTCGTCAAAAAAAGTTTATTTTTGAAACAAAATAGTTGACTTTTTAACAAAATAGTTAAATATAAAAAATAATTTAATTTTCAACTAGATTGTTGAATTTGCAACGAAATGGTAGAATTTTTTTAAACAAAAAATTAAACTTAAAAAAATAGTTGCATGGTCCACTTAATAACTGCATTTTTTATAAAATAGTTGAATTCTCAACAAAAAAATGTAATAGTTGCATTTTTAACAAGAGAAAATTGATTTTTAAACAGGAAAGAAAATGTTCAACGAAATAGTTGAAATTTCAGTTGAAAAAATTTATTTTTAACCAAAGAGAGGAATTTTCAACTGAATTTGTGAATCTCTAACAAAAAATTTTTTTTTTTTAATAAAGTGGTTCAACCTTTCACCAAATAGTTCAATTTTCAACTAAATAATTCAACTGAAAAATATATTTTAATTAAAAATAAAAGACTGTTAAATTCAACAAAAAATGTGTATTTTTAGCAAAATAGTTGAATCCTTTTTATAAGGATAATTTTCAAACAATGTTGATATTTTAACCACGTTAATTTTCTGGCAAAATAGTTGAATTTTCATCCCAGAAAAGACGCATTTTCGAAAAAAAAAAAAATGAAATTACAACCAAAAAATACAAATCTTAATCTTGTAAAATTTTCAAAATAGAATCTTTTATAAATTTTTTAAAGAAACTGGTTTTTCATTTAATTATTTTAGAAAACTGGTTCCTGAAGTTAAAAATTATTGCTCGAATGACAATAACCCTAAAATTTGAATAAATGCTGGCTTAAGTAATTATATTAATTTAAAATTAATTATATAAATATATAAAGAAATATATATACATATAAAATATATAAAAATTATAATATAATTACGAAAATAACACATGATTTATTTCTTGATTTTAATGTTGTGTGTAATATATTTCTTGGCATCATGACTATACCATAATAATAATGCATGCATCATTATTATGCTCAATATATTTCTTGATATTTTCCGGTTTTATTAGAAAGTTTCAGTCATATTTTAATCATGTTTACAGTATTATATGTATAATTGTACAAGGTTTTCAAAATTAGCCAAATTCATGAACTTTTGTTTAAGCCATTCCTAATCTCTACCGTAGCCGCATGTTTGAATTTTTAAATTGATGTACACGGTATCTTAATAATTATATATTTATGAGAATATAATAATATATAATTATAAAAACCAATATCAATAGAAAAAGTATTTTCAAAATTGCCGCTCTGAAAAAATATATGCAGGCTAAGAAAAAATGTTTCCTAATCTTTTCCGGCGTTATTAAAAAGTGTAATGTTTTAATTATGCTTACAGTATTATATGTAGACGGTTTCAAAAATACACAAAAATGCATGCATCATTATTATGCTCAATATATTTCTTGATCTCTTCCGGTGTTATTAAAAAGTTTCAGTCATATTTTAATCATGTTCACCGTATTATATGTACAATTGTAAAAGGTTTCAAAAATAAACGAAATTTATGATCA
This sequence comes from Andricus quercusramuli, assembly GCA_932178445.1. Lineage (NCBI taxonomy): Eukaryota > Metazoa > Arthropoda > Insecta > Hymenoptera > Cynipidae > Andricus > Andricus quercusramuli. The sequence continues at coordinate 38,734 of CAKNXH010000925.1, forward strand.
TGTGTTTAGGACATTCCTAATCTCTACCGTAGCCGTGAGTTTGAAATTTTTAAATCGATGTACAAGGTTTCTTAAAAATTAAATATTTATGAACTTGTGTTTGAAATATTCCAAAATCTTTACCATAGTTGCGAATCTCATAATTCAAGAAATTGCTGTTCTGAAAATGCATGCATTATGACTATATCATAATAATAATGCATACATCATTATTATGCTCAATATATTTCTTGATCTCTTCCGGTTTTATTAGAAAGTTTTAGTCATATTTTAATGATGTTTACCGTATTATATAAACAAGGTTTTCAAATTTAACCAAAATTATAAACTATTAAGCCATTCCTAATCTCTACCGTAGCCGCTTGTTCGAATTTTTTAGTATCTTAAAAATTATATATTTATGAGAATATAATAATATATAATTATGAAAATCAATATCAATATAAAAATAATTTCCAAAATTGCCACTCTGAAAAAATATATGCAGGCTATGAAAAAATGTTTCCTAATCTCTTCCGGCGTTATTAAAAAGTGTAATGTTTTAATTATGCTTATAGTATTATATGTAGAGGGTTCCAAAAATACACAAAAATGCATGTATTATTATTATGCTCAACATATTTCTTGATCTCTTCCGGTCTTATTGAAAAGTTTAAGTCATATTTCAATTATGTATACAAAATTATATGTACAATTGTACAAGGTTTCCAGTCTCTACCGTAGTCGTGAGTTTAAATTTTTTAATCGATGTGCAAGGTTTCTTAAAAAGTAAATATTAATAGAATTGTGTTTGAAATATTCCAAATCTTCACCATATTTGCGAGTCTCATAATTCAAGAAATTGCCGTTCTGAAAAATGCATGCATTATTATTATACCATAATAATAATGCATGCATTATTATTATACCATAATAATAATGCATGCATCATTATTATGCTTAATATATTTCTTGATCTCTTACGGTTTTATTAGAAAGTTGTAGTCATATTTTAATCATGTTCACCGTATTATATGTACAATTATACAAGTTTTTCAAAATTAACCAAATTTATAAACTATTAAGCCATTCCTAATCTCTACCGTAGCCGCTTGTTCGATTTTTTAAATTTATGTACGAGGTATCTTAAAAATTATATATTTATGAGCATATAATAATATATGATTATCAAAATCAATATCAATATAAAAATAATTCTCAAAATTGCCACTCTGAAAAAATATATGCATGCTATGAAAAAATGTTTCCTAATCTCTTCCGGCGTCATTATAAAAAGTGTAAGCAATGTTTTAATCATGCTTACAGTATTATATGTAGAGGGTTTCAAAAATACACAAAAATGCATGCATGATTATTATGCTCAATATATTTCTTGATCTCTTCCGGTGTTATTAAAAAGTTTCAGTCATATTTCAATTATGTTTAAAAAATTATATGTACAATTGTACAAGGTTTAAAAAATAAACGAAATTCATGAACATGTGTTTAAGACATTCCCAGTCTCCACCGTAGCCGTGAGTTTAAATTTTTTAATCGATGCACGAGGTTTCTTAAAAATTAAATATTTATGAACTTGTGTTTGAAATATTCCAAAATCTTTACCATAGTTGCGAATTTCATAATTCTAGAAATAGCTGTTCTGAAAATGCATGCATTATGACTATACCATTATAATAATGCATGCATCATTATTATGCTCAATATATTTCTTGATCTCTTCCGGTTTTATTAGAAAGTTTCAGTCATATTTTAATCATGTCTACCGTATTATATGTACAATTATACAAGGTTTTCAAAATTGACCAAATTTATGAACTTTTGTTTAAGCCATTTCCAATCTCTACCGTAGCCGCATGTTTGAATTTTTTAATTGATGTAAGAGGTATCTAAAAAATTGTATATTTATGAGAATGTAATAATATATAATTATCAAAATCAATATCAATATTGAAATAATTTTCAAAATTGCCACTCTGAAAAATATATGCAGACTAGGAAAATATGTTTCCTTATCTCCTTCGAAAATAATAAAAAGTTTCAGTAATGTTTCAAGTATGTTTACAGTATTATATGTGCAGGGTTTCAAAAATATACAAAATTTTTTTAACTTGTGCTTAAAATATTACCAGTCTCTACTGTAGCTCTGAGTCTGACTCAGAGCGAGTCTCATAATTCAAGAAATTGCTGTTCTGAAAAATGCATGCATTATTATTACACCGTAATAATAATGCATGCATCATTATTGTGCTCAATATATTTCTTGATTTCTTCGGGTGTTGTAAGAAAGTGTCAGTCATATAATTATGTTTCAGTACTATATATACAATTGTACAAGGTTTCAAAAATGAACGAAATTCATGAACTTGTGTTTAGTAAATTCCCAATCTCTACCAAGTATCCCAAGCAAGTATCTTAAATATTACATATTTATGGGAACATAATAATACATGAATATAAAAATGAATATAAAAATAGGTATAAATATAAAAACTACTCTGAGAAATATATGCAGACTATGAAAATATGTTTCCTCATCTCCTCCGCAGATATTAAAAAGTTTCAGTAATGTTTTCAATATATTTACAGTATTATATGTACAGGGTTCCAAAAATATACAAAATTTATGAACTTGTGTTTAAGACATTCCCAGTCTCTATGGTAGCCGTGACTTTAAATTTTTTAATCAATGTCAGAGGTTCCTTAAAAATTAAATATTCATGAACTTGTGTTTGAAACATACCGATATAATAAGCATATAAGCATATATATATATATATATATATATATATATATATATGTGTGTGTGTGTGTGTGCATGCATATATGCATAAAATATATATCATACATATAAGCATATAATAAGCACAATATGTTTCTTGATCTCTTCCTGTGTTAATAAAAAGTTTCAGTAATATTTAAATTATGTTTGCCGTAATGTATATACAAGGTTTCAAAAATATACAAAATTTATAAACTTGTGTTTAAAACATGCCCAATTTTGAGTATAGTCTTCAGTTTCTTAAATTTTTTAATTCTTGCGGTTCGAAGTTTTTTTATGTTTCCTAATCTCTTCCAGCATAAATATACACTTTCAATCCACATAGGAACAATCTTTCCGTTAAGAAATGTTTGGTATTTCTCAAAAATTTGGAAAAATTCGTTCGAGCTAATTTTTGGTCTAACATCCGTAAATACCAATTTCGTCCATATTTTCGCTTGAAGAAATTTTAATCTCTAAAGCAATTATCGTCCTGGTCGCCGATAATGTAGAACAGGACCCTTCTGAATCCCGCACTCACGTTAATTATGCCTTGCAGGGTTCGTGTGAATTCGAACATCAGGTCTCGTAAGCGGAAACTAGGGTATTCGAGGCTTAATCTTCTCAATTAAATTCCAAATGTTCACTAAAACCTAAAATTTTCCCAAAATGTTGTCAATTATTAAAAATTCGTCCTAAAATAACATATTTTTCGTATTTCGATCCTCAAAAATAATTCCAGCAATTTGTCATACTGTGAAATGAACATGGAAAAATATGAAGATATAATACTGAAATTTGAAGCTAGACAGAAAAATGGTCAACTTATATGATAAATTTTAAAGTAAATAAGATTAATTTTGAAGCAGAAATAGAAATGTTAAATTTTCAGTTATAAAAATTTATTTTAAACTGAAAAAAATCCATGAAAATATTGTAGTTAAATTTTCAACAAAAGAGATCATTTTTACAATCAAGAGACTAATTTTAAAAAAAAAACTGCACTTTTATAGCATTTTCCTAAGAGAGAATTATTAACAATGTTAATAAATTGTTTAAACAATTATATTTGTTAACGTTTGGACGAATAAATTGGACAAATTTGACGAAAAATGGAACATTTTTGAAAAAACCCCGAATTTCTATCTCCATTCGAACAGAAAATTGCTTGCAAACGATGATAAATTGTTTAAACAATCTATTTTTCAACCAATTATCATTATAAATTAGTGTTTCATATGTCATAAACAATCTGCTTGGAAAAAAAACCGCAGAAAAATCCTAATTAGCGCCAAAAGCTGTTTCTTTTGCTAAGAAAACGGCCTCTGATTGGTTTTAATACTTTAATGAAATATTTAGAGGTCACTCAAGGTCATTTGAGGACAAAAATGCTCATTTATAATTAAATTGACGCTATTCATTGATTATTCATTTCTAGCGCACATGAATTTTGTTTTTTAGAATTCAATATTGCACTTAAATTTTTTTTCAGATTCTTACAATAACATTCAAAGGTCGCTCAAGGTCATTTTTGGGCAAAAATGACCATTCATAATCAAATTGACGCTCTTTATTGATTATTTATTTCTGAAGCGTACGAAGTTTGTTCTTTAAAAGTCAATATTGCACTCAGATTTTTTTCAAATTTTCACAATGTCATTTAAATGTGGCTCAAGGTCATTTCCTTGATGAAATATTGATTCAATTAAATTATCTCTAATTTTTTTTCTGTAGAGAAGCAGTGTCAACTTATTCATGTCAGCAAAAAAAATTCAAATTGTTTGATAAATGTTCCTTATATTATTTGTAGGACATTCAAGGTCATTTCGAAAAAATGAGCTTTTTGTAATTTGACAACGAAATTTGATAATATATTGATAAAGCTGTGATATCCTACTATTTCTAGAGTTTTATATATTCAATTTGAAGCTAAATTGAAAAGAAAATAACTACAATAAGGAAGAAAAAAATTTTGAATGACCATTGCTCGTGAAATGACCTTGAATGACCTTCAAATAATATGCCAAGCAGTTATCAAACATTTTGAATAATTTTTTGCCGCAATGAACACATTGACATTGTTTCTCAAAATATAACTATAAAGAATTTAATCGTATCAAAATTTTGTTGAGAAAATGACCTTGAGCCACCTTTGAATGTCACTGCAAAGTTTGAAAAAATCTGAAACTTGTAAAGAACAAAATTCATACGCGTCAGAAATGAGTTATCAATTTAGCGTCAATTCAATTAAGAATGGTAATTTTTTCCCTAAAATAACCTTGAGTGACCTTTGAATGTCATTGTAAAAATCTGAAAAAAATCTGAGTGCAATATTTAATTGTGCAGAACACAATTCATATGCGCCAGGAATAAATAATCAATGTATAGCGTCAATTAAATCAGGAATGATCATTTTTGCCCTAAAATGACCTTGAGTGACCTCTAAATATTTTTTTAAAATTCTGAGAAAATCAGGGGTCATTTTGACGGTAAAGGGAACAATTTCTAGGGGAGCCAATTTTGATTTTTTTTAAATTAAAAAAAAATTACCCCAATACTCCCCAATGATTGAATAAAGTAATAATAAATAAATTAATAAAATTAAGTTCGCTGTAAGTGACCAAACTGAATTTCTCAATTCTAACGGTATGTCGTAATCGGGAATCTTATAAGAACTTCAAAACCTGAGGATTACTCGTGGCACGCGTGGGTCGATCGGATAGGTTACCTCTTACTTATAATTCAACATTAAACTCTACTCACACGACAGCGCTGCGCCTCTCGATTGTTTTTTAATGATTTATTAAACAAGCCAGAGATTTTATCGGGTATTGCACTCGAAGAAAGCTTTCGCATCATTCCTGAGCAAACAATGAGAATCCTTATATCTACAATTGGATTCTTGTCCAATTAGCTTCAAGGTATTTTTAGGCACTGATACTGGAAACATGAAAAATAGCAATATTTCATAAACCACTCAATGGTTTTTGGAATATGATTTTCCAAATTACAGATTTCAGGGAAAAATTGTCAAATTGTCGAGTATGGTAGATATTGGCAATTTTTTGAAAAGGTCATAAATTTTGGTTCCTTACAAAGAAAGCATTGTAATGGTGACATTACTTTTATTATTAATGGATTTCCAGAAATCTATTAATTATTAATTACTATTTTTAATTACTATTATTAATTACTATTAATGGATTGCCAGAAATATTAATAGCATTTTTTGCACTCAATAAGATTTTCAAAATCGCTTTTTTATAGTGAAACTTTTCACTTATTAGTTACTATCATTAATTACTATTTATGGATTTCCAGAAAAATTAATAGCATTTTTTTGCACTCAATAAGATTTTAAAAATCACTTCTTTATAATGAAACTTTTTTCATTAGTATAATTCAAAGTTGATGCAGAAATACAAAAGATTCCCTGGGTCGAGGCGAATCGATTGACCACTAATATTGATACATTTCACTGAAAGTTAGGGAAGTGATAGTAATTAACATATTTTGAAAATATGCTTTTTTTATGGTAAAACTTTTTTCATTAACATACTTCAAGTTGATGCGAAAACAGAAGATGTGTGGATTCGAGACAAATCGATTGACCTATATTATTAATAAATTTTATTGAAGAGTAAGGAAGCTATGGCAATGCATAATATTTGAAAATACGGTTTTTCATAGTAAAACCTTTTTTTTTCATGATAATTCAAAGTTGATGCAACAATATAGAAAATTCCTTCGTTCATGATAAATCGATAGACCTATAATATCAATACATTTTATTGAAGAGTAGGGGAGTTATGGTAATTTATATATTTTGAAAATCTGTTTTTTATGGTCAAACATTCTACATTAACATACTTTAAAGGTGATGCAAAAACAGAAAAAATGTGTTATTTTAAGTCGAATAGATTGACCTATAATATTAATACACTTTATTGAAGAGTAAAAGATCAATGGTAATGCATAATATTTGAAAATACGGTTTTTCATAATATTAATAAATTTTATTGAAGAGTAAGGAAGTTATGGTGATGCATAATATTTGAAAATACGGTTTTTCATAATAAAACTTTTTTATAAACATAATTCAAACTTGAAGCCTTGGTTCGAAACGGATTGATTGACCTATAATATTAATACATTTTATAGAAGAGTAGGGAAGTTATCGTAATTTATATATTTTTAAAATCGATTTTTTATAGTAAAACTTTTTTCATTGTCAAAATTCAAAGTTGATGCAGGAACAGAAAAGATGTATTGATTTGAGTTGAATCTATTGACCTCCAATATTAATAAAAATTTTTTCGAAGAGTGAGGAAGCTATGTTAATGCATAATATTGGAAAATGCGGTTTTTTTATGTTAAAACCTTTTTCTTCAACATAATTTCAAAGTTGAAGCCAGAAGATAAAAGATTCCTTGAGACTAAACGAATCGATTGACCTATAACAATAATAAATTTTATTGAAGAGTAGGGAAGTTATCGTAATTTTTTTTTTTCAATCGATTTTTTATAGTGAAACTTTTTTTATGGTCATGATTCAAAGTTGATGCAAGAACAGAAAAAATTTGTTAATTCAAGTCGAATCGATTGACCTATGATATTATTACACTTTATTGAAGAGTAAGGGATCTATGGTAATGCATAATATTTGAAAATACGGTTTTTTTATAATAAAACTTTTTTCTTCACCATGATTCAAAGTTGATGCAACAATATGAAAAATTCCTTGGTTCGAGACGAATTGATTGACCTATGACACTAATACATTTCATCAAAGAGTTTGGGAGTTATGGTAATTTATATATTTTCAAAATCGATTTTTTATAGTAAAACTATTTTTATTTTCATAATTCAAAGTTGATGCAAGAACAGAAAAAACGTCTTGATTCAAGTCGAATCGATTGACCTCTGATATTAATAAATTTTATTGAAGAGTAAGGGATCCATGGTAATGCATAATATTTCAAAATACGGTTTTTTATAGTAAAACTTTTTTTTCATTATGATTCAGAATTGATGCAACAATATAAAAGATTCCTTCGCTCGAGACAAATTGATTGACCTATAATACTAATACATTTCATCAAAGAGTTTGGAAGTTATGGTAATTTATATATTTTCAAAATCGATTTTTTAAAGTAAAACTATTTTTATGTTTATAATTCAAAGTTGATGCAAGAACAGAAAAAAATGTGTTAATTCAAGTCGAATCGATTGACCTATAATATCAATACACTTTATTAAAGAGTGAGGAAGCTATGGTAATGCATAATATTTGAAAATACTGCTTTTTATAGTAAAACTTTTTTCCTCATCATGATTCAAAGTTGATGCAACAATATACAAGATTCCTTGGTTCGAGACGAATCGATTGACCTATAATAATACATTTCATTGAAGAGTAGGAAAGTTATGGTAATTTATATATTTTTATGACACATGCATGATTTCAGCCCTTTTCGACGCCTATGAAGCGAGGCTAAAGCACTACTTTTTACTCCCTAGGGACTAAAAAGTACTTTTTACTCCCTAGGGACTGAAAAGTGATGTCAGAAATGAAGAATGAAAATTATGCATCTATGAGCTTGCATTTTAGGATTATCAACTCACTCACCGTAAAAACTGTGAGGAAATTTTTGTTGTAGATAATAGAATTTTTTGGTCATTAAAAGAAAGTTTCCATATATACCTGTAAAATTACCATAAATTACCGAAAATTTCATAAATTTCTGGAAATTCATGGAAATGTTTAGAAATGAATTTTGGGTAAGTTATCATATTTACATGTGAAATTACCAAAAATGACCGAAATTGTTCATAAATTCCCGGAAATTTATGGACATTTTTTAAACTGAATTTTGGGTAATATATGGTAAGTTACCATATTGACATGTAAAATTACCGTACATGACCGACATTTTTCATAAATTTCGGGAAATTTATGCAAATTTAAAAAAATGAATTTTGGGTAATCCATAATAAGTCACCATATATGCTTGTAAAATTACCATAAATGACCGAAATTTTCCATAAATTTCCGGAAATTTATGCAAATTTAAAAAAATGAATTTTGGGTAATCCATGGTAAGTTACCATACATGCTTGTAAAATTACCATAAATGATCGAAATTTTTCATACACTGTCGGAAATTTATGGAAATTTTTTAAAATGAATTTTGGGTAATTTATGGTAAGTCACCATATTGACCTATGAAATTACCATAATTGACCAAACTTTTTTATAATATTTCCGGAAATTTATGGAAATTTTTTCAAATGAATTTAGCGTAATCCATCGTAATTTACCATATATGCTCGTAAAATTACCATAAATGATCGAAAATTTTCATAAATTGCCGGAAATTTATGGAAATTTGTAAAATGAATTTTGGGTAAGTTACCACATTCACATGTGAAAAAACCATAAATGACCGAAATTTTCATAAATTTCCGGAAATTCATGAAAATTGGGAAAAAATTAGGTAATTCATGGTAAGTTACCATGTTTACCTCAAAATTACCATGAATGACCAAAAATTTCCATAAATTTCCGCAAATGTATAGATATTTTTCAATTGTATTTTAGACAATTTATGGCAAGTTACCATAAATCACCTCTAAAATTACCATAAATTAGGTTATCATTAATTTCATGCTTCACTATACAAAATCTAATATGGACTGAAATCATGACTGTAATACAAAGTAGAAACACTCGAGATCGAATTCACAGTTAGTTTATTTATATAAAAAAGATATCTTCATGAAAATAGAATTTTTTCATTTTTCTCAGAAATGGTACAAGATATTAAAAATGAGAGAAGGAATTTTTTTTAGGACTTCTTCAACGGTGTCAATTATTCCTTTTACATTTTTTCGTATCTGTTGTTGTTGGCAAGAAAAATGCGAAAATTGGATTTTATGAAGAAAATTCTTCTGGTCCCAAAAGTTATTTAGACCGCATAAAACTCACAATGCATTTTCCTTATGTCAACTGTTATATAAGTTTAAAGGAAAAATTGGGATTCTTTCGAAAAACAAAGAAAAAATTCAAGTACGCATAACTTCAGAGTCAAGTGTAGAACCTGCCTAATTTGAAATAGATTCGGTCTATCCATAAAAATATGAAAATATATAATATATAATATATATATATACATATATATATATATATACATAATATATGTGTAATATATATAAAATAATATAAAAATCGGTTGAAAATATGAGCAGGAATATTATGCTGAACATTTTTTCATTCAATTTTCACACTATGCAGCGCCAACCCTGCGTAAAGTCAATCTAAAATAAAGTGCTCGATATATGTTCTTTTATTATGTAAGTTTTAATAATTGATAATTCAGAGCAGTAAATCAAATTGCATGTTTATGTCTAGGTACATCTAACCTGATATAGAAGCAATATGTTTGATTAATTAACAACATTTTTCTAAAGTAGGATGCCTAATTGGGGCCCATTTAGAGCCCAATAACCATTTAGATAAAATTGGACACTATTCCACACGGGTTGAGATCTAAATTTGAATATAAAAATTTGTGAATAATTACTACACGAATAAGGGGCCAGATATGCTAAATTGTGAGCAAACACGGAATCTGAAAAGGCGAGGGTGGTCTTCTTCATGAAACCTTTTGGGTACTGCTCCCCAATTTCCTTCCGCCCATATATTTTCAATATCAGACATTCAAATGGAGAAGCGTTTTACTAAAGATCCGTGACGAATCGCTATTTTGAAGCATCAGCCCGCTCGGGTTGCATCTGCTTCCCTCAGGACGTAATTTGAAAAAGGGGTGCACGTGTGCACAAAATTTGATCCAATTCTCAGGCGATGGGTTCGGTTCACTCAGTTGTGTCCCAGGTGCTAATGGAATCTACTTCAGTCACGCTAAACCGGAATTTTTTATCCATCTTCCTCAGGCTCTGACGAATATGAATTTTTTTTCAATTTTTAAAATTGAAAGCAGTTTTGCTATCAAATATGGAAGAAAGCTGATTTATGAATTTTAAGAAACACACAGAATGCTGATATGATTGGAGAATGATGCATATGATTTACAGAAGTTTTCTCATCATAACAAAAAAATTCCAGCAAATTCAATATGAATGAGACCACTTTTTCCACTTACATAGAATATTCTAGAATTAGCAAATTATTTTTGTCATTGACAAAACTTTAGGAAAACTAGAACATTTTACAGAAATTCTTATATGATTTGAGAACATTGCATATGATTTACAGAACTTTCTTATCTTAACGAGAACATTTCAGTAAATTCAATATGGATGACACGACTTTTTCCCCTTGCATGGAATTTTTCAGAATCAGCAGATTATTTTCTTCATTAAAAAAAATTTAGGAAAACTAGAACATTTTACAGAATGCTGATATGCTTTAAGAACGTCGCATATGATTTACAGAAGTTTTCTCATCATAAGAAAAAAATTTCAGTGAATTCAATATGAATGACACCACTTTTTCCCCTCCGCATAGAATTTTCCAGAATCAGCAGATTATTTTTTTCATTAACGTAACTTTAGGAAAACTAGAACATTTTACAGAAATTCTTAAATGATTTGAGAACATTGCATATGATTTACAAAAGTTTCCTTATCTTAACGAGAACATTTCAGTAAATTCTTTATGAATGACACCACTTTTTCTTCTTGCATATAATTTTTCAGAATCAGCAACATTTTTTTGTTTGATTGATCAAACTTGAGGAAAACTAGAACATTTTACAGAATACTAATATGCTTATTGAGAACGTCGCATATGATTTACAGAAGGTTTGTTATCATAACGAGAAAAATCCAATAAATTCAATATGAATGACACCACTTTTTCCACTTACATAGAATTCTTTAGAATTAGCAGATTATTTTTTTCATTGGGAAAACATTAGGAAAACTAGAACATTTTACAGAAATTCTTATATGATTTGAGAACATTGCATATGATTTACAGAAGTTCCCTTATCATAATGAGAAAATCCAGTAAATTCAATATAAATGACACCACTTTTTCCACCTACTTCGAATTCTTTGAAATTAGCAGTTTATTTTTTTCATTGACAAAATATGACTTTCCGCGTGTATAATAATCTGATACCGTACTTTGAATATTTTTTCAATGACAACTGTAATTTGAGGATTGTGAATTCTCTTTTGTTGAAGCTCCTTCGGTTTTAACTAAAAAGTAGAACATTTAACAGAATGCTGATATGATTCGAGAACATTGCATACGATTTACAGACGTTTTATTATCATAACCAAAAAATTCCAGTAAATTCAATATGAATGACACCACTTTTTCCACTTGCATAGGATTCTTCAGAATCAGCAGATTATTTTTTTTTGATTGACAAAACTTTAGAAAAACTAGAACATTTTACAGAAATTCTTATATGATTTGAGAAAGTTGCATATGATTTACAGACGTTTCCTTATCATAAGAAAAAAATTGCGGTAAATTCAATATGAATGATACCTCTTTTTCCACTTACATAGAATTCTTTAGAATTAGCAGATTATTTCTTTTATCGACAAAAATTTAGGAAAACTAGGACATTTTACAGAAATTCTTATATGATTTGAGAACATTGCATATGATTTGACAGAAGTTTCCTTATCATAACAAAAAATTTCCAGTCAATTCAATATGAATGACACCACTTTTTCCACGGTAAATTTTGAATTCTTTGAAATTAGCAGTTTATTCTTCTCATTGATAAAATATGACTCTCCGCGTGCATAATAATCTGATATCGTACTTTGAATATGTTTTTAACGACAACTGTAATTTGATAATTGTGAATTCTCTTTTGTTAAGGCTCCTTCGGTTTTAACTAAAAACTAGAACATTTTACAGAATTCTGATATGATTTGAGAACATTCCATATGATTTACAGAAGTTTCGTTATCATAACGAGAAAAATCCAATAAATTCAATATGAATGACACCTCTTTTTCCACTTACATATAATTCTTCAGAATTAGCAGATTATTTTTTTCATTGGCAAAACTTTAGGAAAACTAGAACATTTTACAGAAATTCTTATATGATTTGAGAATATTGCATATGCTTTACAGAAGTTTCCTTATCATGACGAAAAAATTCCAGCAAATTCAATATGAATGACACCACTTTTTCCACTTACATAGAATTCTTTAAAATTAGCAGTTTTATTTTTTCATTGACAAAATATGACTCTCCGCGTGTATATTAATCTGATACTGTACTTTGAATATTTTTTTAACGACAGCTGTAATTTGATGATTGTGAATTCTCTTTTGTTAAAGCTTATTCGGTTTTAACTAAAAATTAGAACATTTTACAGAATGCTGATATGATTTAAAAACATTCCATATGATTTACAGAAGTTTCCTTATCATTACAAAAAATTTCAGTAAATTCAATATGAATGACACCACTTCTTCCACTTACATAGAATTCTTTAGAATTAGCAGATTATTGCTTTTATCGACAAAAATTTAGAAAAACTAGGGCATTTCACCGAATATCTTATATGATTTGAGAACATTGCATATGATTTACAGAAGTTTTCTTATCATAACAAAAAAATTCCAGTAAATTCAACATGAATGACACCACTTTTTCCACTCACATAAAATTCTTTAAAATTAG
>CAKNXH010000925.1:52182-63548 GCA_932178445.1 Andricus quercusramuli
GTTTCCTTATCATAACGAGAAAAATCCAGTAAATTCAATATGAATGATACCACTTTTTCCACTCACATAGAATTCTTTGAAATTAGCAGTTTCTTTTGTTCTTTGACAAAATATGACTCTCCGCGTGCATAATAATCTGATACCATACTTTGGATATTTTTTTAACGACAACTGTAATTTGATGATGTGAATTCTCTTTTGTTAAAGCTCCTCTGGTTTTATCGAAAAAATTCTCATAACTTATCTCGTGCTTCGCGTTCGATTGAAATTTTGTCGAAATGTGGACTTTTCTACATTATTTTCAACTCTATTATAATATAATACATTTTTTGATAATTACTTTAATATTTATTTCTCAATTGACATTCATCATAATTCATTATTAATAATAATAATTATTATTATTTTATTATTAAATATATATTATATATTTATATATTATATTAAATTATATTATTTATATATATTTATATTATATATATAAATATATATTATTATTATTATTATTAATAAAAACGTGTCCCATCAAAAAAAAAATATTCAAAGGAAATGTTTGGATATAATTCAGGCGAACAATTGTGTTAATTAAAATCTTGTGATAGCTTGTGACGTTTCTCTAAAAAAATATTTTTTATTTGAATGTCATTTCTCAAGATTGCAATGAAAAATACGCGCCCAATCAAAAACTAATTTTTAAACTTTTTTCTACTTATTTTTTTCAAATTTTTTGTTGTTTAGCCAAAAAATTTAATTTTTCAAAATACTTTTATACGATTAAAACAAAAACTGCACGCCATATCTAAAATTATTAATAATTAATTTAAAGATCTTTTTCGGGGGAAAAACTTTTGTTAATTTGTTTCTTATTTCTAGTGTTGTATTTTCAAAAAAAATTTTTTTTAAATTTTTATTGTTATGTTTTACGGTTAAAAAAAACACACAAACAATCAAAAAATGATTGAAAATAAATGTTTAGACCTTTTTCGGTTTAGCATTTTTCACGATTAAAACGAAAAATCTGTAACTTATAGAAAAATGGCTTGAACAAAATTTGTTCATCTTTTTTGTGATAAAAATTTTTTTAGGTAACATTTTTTTTCATATCCCGTGTACTTTTAGTGGATTTTTGGATTTTTTTGAAAAAATTTGAATTATTTTGTTGAAATTCTTTAGAAATTCTTTATTCAACCGAAAATTCAACTACTCAATGTTTGGTTGAACAATTACAAATTTATCTTCTTAAGTTGAAAATTTAACTGTTTTATTGAAAATTTCTGTATTATGTTGAAACTTTGTTTTTTGTTGTAGAAAATTAATCTTCTTGGTGACAGATTCACTTTTTTGGTAGAAAATTAATTTTCTTGGCTTAAAAATTATTATTTTTCTTTGTTTTTTGAAAATTCGACTATATTTTTCAATCTCCGTTTCTTCTGCTTCAAAGTTCAACTATTTGAATAAATTTTTTTTTTTTTCAATTCAACTTTCTATCTTTCTATCTTTCTAAGATCTTTCTAAGTTGAGCATTATTTTTTTTTTACTGAAAATTCAATTATTCTATTTTTAATTGAAAATTGATCTTTACTGGTAGAAAATTAATCTTCTTAATCGTGAATCCATCTTTTTGGTTTGAAAATTCAACAGCTTGGATTAATTTTTTTAATTTCTTGATGAAAAATCTTTTTTGGTAGAAAATTCAACTCTTTTCTTGAAAATTTGTCTTTTTGGTATGATAATTTCACTGTTTTTGATTTTGAATAAAAATATTTTTTGATCGAAATATCAAGCATTAAATTATTTGCTGCTAATTAATCTTTATTGGTTGAAAAGAAACTTTTTTTTTAATCAAACTGTCATCTGAAAACAAAATTTTTGCGCTTAAAAATTCAACTATTTGATTTGAAAATTCAACTGCTTTAGAAAAAAATTAATTCTTCTTTGCAGGTTAAAAATTTGTGGAAAATTTAATTATTCTGTTGAAAATTCAAGAAAATAATTTTTTTTTCAATTCAATTAAAAATAGAATATTTGTCATGGTTGAAAATTGATTTTTTTTTTATTTGAAAAGATTCACTTTTTGAAGTTATACAATTTTGATAAGTTACAATTGAAAAATTTTTTATTTTAAAAATAAAAAATTCAATTATTATTCAATTTTGAAGATTTTGAAGAACGTTTTTTATCCGAATGGTCAAAATTTTGATGATTTTAAATTAAATTTTTTTTAAATTGATTGATTTACAATTAAAATTCTAACATTTTTAAGATTTTCAGTTGAAGTTTCATCCACTTGGAATTTTTGCAGTTAAAAATAATATAATTTTGAACGTTTTTTTTTTTTAATATTCAACTCAATTTTAAACATTTAGAATTGAAAATTCTACAACTCTTGAGATTTGCAATTTGATAAATTATTTGTCAAATTTTATTATGACTTTGATGATTTATTTAATAATGCTCGGAATCATACAATATTATATTTAATTCAGAAAATACGATTTAAAACATATTTTTGCAAAAGTAATTGTTTAAACAAATTGTATTTGTTTGAACAATTGAAAAATGATTAATATGTTCTTTCTATACACTATACAATCAGAAAAAATAATTATATGTATTTTGCTCAATTCAATTTTTTTAAAGTTATCGAAAAAAACTGTTTAAGCATATCAAAATTGTTTAAATAAATAGAAATTTATTAAACACTTAAAGGAATGTATCGAAATTATATAATTATTTAACGAAAAGTAGCATAGGATAACAATTTGAGAAAAAACTGGACATCTCTGGGTCAATTTTTAGAAATTTTGAAAATAAACAATAAGTAACCTTCTTTAAAAAAAAAAAAAAAAAAAAAAAAAAAAAAAAATTTCAACGAAGATTGCATTTTTATCCAAGAAAGATGAAATTTCTACTAAAACAGATGAATTTTTAAGTCAAGACGATAAATTTGAAAAAGATTGAATTTTCATCCGTAAAAGATTTTTATTTGACTTTTCAACGTTTAGATATAAGAATTACAAAAGAAGTAATTTTTTCTGAAGATATTTGAATTTTCAACAAAACAGTTGAATTTTGAACAAGAAAAGAATGACTTTCCAACAAAATTATTGAATCTTCAACCAAATAGTTGCTTTTTATCAAAAAATAGTGAAATTTCTATTTAAACAGATGAATTTCCAAATTAAGAAATCCAATTTTAAAAAAATCTGAAATTATTTTCAAAAAGATTTAAGTTGGACTATTCAACATTAAAATATGAATTTCAAACAATAAGTAAATTTTCTGTGAACTAGTTGAATTTTCAACCAAAAGGATGATTTTTTAACAAAACTGATAAATTTTCAAACGAATAATAAATTTAATTGCTAAAAAGATAATCCTCCGGAGAAAGAATTTGCAAAAAGAAGTATTATAAGTATAAATACAAGGCAAATAAATCAGTGACAAGAATATTATTTCGGTGTTACCGCAAAACTTTTTCACCTAGAACCTTTTTTAAACGGAATGAAAGAACTTCAAATCAAAATTTAAATATTTCAAATTCATCCTGCTTGGCATTTATTTGAAATTATAGAAATTTTCTGAATTTTGCTAACAAATCCTAACAAAATCTCTGCCATCCACACACATTCGGACAATTGTTCAGAACATTGTATTAGAAATTTTTGAATTAAGGAAGATTTAATTGAATGAATTTAAAATTTTTGGAAAATTCTACCATATTAAAGCTTCCTCTATGAGAAAGCAAGTGTCCCATAATTAATGAATTGCTCCTCAGTTGACAACTCGCTCCATCCTTGATCAAAATGAATTATAAATTATCGCCCGATTAGACGTAATCAATCGCGATTTGTATTTTGTAATCGGAAATCAGTGACTTCAGCAGATCTCAAGAAGGTACCGGTTTGTGTGATCCAGCTAGGAGCGATAAATTACTCGAGTCTTATGTTATTTAATAGCCATCGATAAAGCTTGGCTTATAATCAATCTATTAGTCAATGTTTTTGCATCAAGTCTCTCTTCTTCCTCTTCTCTCTCCCGCCTTCACTCTTTTCCTCTTTCCCTCCTTATCTCTCTTTTTATCCTCCCTTCCGTCAGAGAGTTCTCACACGCGAAAGATTTAAAAGCGAGCAAAAGATCGCCGAAGAAGATGGTCTTATAGGTTCTCAAGAAAGAGCGGATACTGAAGAATAAGAGTCATGATCCGGGCAGAGAAGCAACGATCATTTACAAGATCATTACGAGCGGCTCGAGGCCAGTCCTATCCTCCTCTCTTTTCATCGAACGAATCTATCTGCTCGGCGTATCGTCGAGGCACTATAAATATAAACTATCCGGCAAGTGTTCGCGGAACAAATGAACCTATACAGTATGCAGTAGTTGGGATCAGAAAGTAGCAGGTAAACGTAAAATAAAGTAAAGTAAAGGATTTCTCGATGCATCGGCTTCACCGTTACTTCTGGATGGCAGAGAACTCTCTATCAGAAGCCAAGTAAAGGTCCAAGTGCAACTATTACACTCAGAATATACTCATATCCTGATTAAAAAATTACTCAAAGCAGAAGCCGCGCACCTAGTTCAATATTTCCAATCCTTTCCCCTTCCTTAACCTACTACACCTCCCCTCACTTCCTCTACTACTCCTCCCTTTCATGATATCACCCACCTTACCCATTTCCTCCACCTTACCCATTCCCTCCACCTTACTCTTTCCCTTCTTCCCATTCTCTCATTCCTCTTTACCTACTCACTCACACTTCCCTACTACCCTCTGCTCACTTCCTCTACTACTCTTGCTCGTCCTTTCCCTCCCTATGCTAACATCCGCATACTTCCACTTCCTGACCCATGTCTCCTACTCCCTTCACTTACAAATTCTTTCTTTTCTCCCTCCCATACTTTCTCTCTCTTCACTTCCCCACCTCCAGCTTTTCCTGACTTCCCTTAGTATCTTTTCCTTCTCTTTCCAGTGTTTTCTATTCTCAACTCATAACATCCCTTACTTCTCTTCACTTTCCACGCTGATCCTCATAATACTCGACTCCTAGATCCATAATGTCCACATCCACCTTTAGATCCTGGACCCTACTCACCCTGTATTCTCTACTACATTTCATCACTTTCCTTATTTCTACTTTCTTAACTTCAACTACTTCATCACTTTCTTTACCCTTACTTCCTATATTTTCCATCTACTTCATCTACTTTCCCTCACTTCCTATACTTTCCCTCTACTTTTTCTACTTTCCCTCACTTCCTACACTTTCCCTCTACTTCATCTACTTTCCCACTCTACCTACCCTACTTTTCATGCTCATTCACTTTTATATTTACTTCCCTATTGTACTAACAATTACTTTCCCACTACCCCCCCCCCCACTCCTTTTTCCCCCCCCCCCCCCCCATATTATAACTTTCTCGACCTTTCCATGCCATCCCTTCCAATTTCCCCACTCACCTTCTTTTCCCTACTTTACCTACATTCCCTTCCAATTTCCCCACTCACCTTCTTTTCTCTACTTTACCTACCATCCCCTGCGTCCACTCTCTTGCTTTACTCCAGATCAGTTGCCCTACTGACTTTCCCTCACTCTTCATACTTTTCCTCCACTTCATTCACTTACCCTCCACAGGCTTCCTTGACTTACTTTCTCAACCCTGACTTCCCTGCTAAATCTCTCCTCAATTTTCATACTTCTTCCCTTCATTGAAATTCAAGAATTTTATTTTGTTTTTTAGGAATTGCAATAGGAGAATTTTGTGGTGTTTGTCCAAATTTAATCGTTGAATTCTTGTTGTTTTTTCAGGAATTCTATATATCTTCCCTTCATCCACTTCTCCCTTTGCTTCCCTTGTTTTCCACCCCTCACTTCCTCACTTCCTCAAGACTCTCTTCTCACTTCCCTTACTACCTTTTTCCGCTCTTCCTTCCCTACAACTTCTCGCTTTCCTTCTCTTAATTTTCCGTCGCCTTCTTTTCCTCCCATACTTTCCCTCTCTTCACTTCTCCACCTTTAGCTTTTCCTAACTTCCCTTAGTATCGTTTCCTTCTCTTCCCAGTCCTTCCTATTCTCACTTCATAACATCCCTTAATTCTCTTCACTTTCCACGCTGGTTCTCATAGTACTCCACTCCTACATACACAATATACACATCCACCTTTACTTCCTCGACCCTACTCACCCTGTAATCTTTACCAAATTTCATCACTTTCCCTACTTCTACTTTCTTAACTTCACCTACTTCATTACTTCCTTTACCCTCATTTCCGATACTTCCCCTCTACTTCATCTACTTGACCTCACTTCCTATACTTTCCATCTACTTCATCTACTTTCCCTCACTTCCTATACTTTCCCTCTACTTCATCTACTATACCTCACTTCCTATACTTTCCCTCTACTTCACCTACTTTCCCTCTCCACATATCCTTATTTTTCCTATTTGTTCACTTCTATACTCACTGCCCTACCGTACTCACAATTACTTCCTACCCTCTCCTCACTTCTTTCTCTTCCCCTCCCATATTATAACTTTTTCGACCTTTTCATGCCACCCCTTCCAATTTCGCCACTCACCTTCTTTTCCCTACTTTACCTACCATCCCCGGCGTCCACTCCCTTGCTTTACTCTAGATCAGTCGCCCTACTGACTTTCCCTCACTCTTAATACTTTTCCTCCACTTCATTCACTTACCCTCCACAGCCTTCCTTGACTTATTTTCCCAACCCTCACTTCCCTGCTAAATCTCTCCTCAATTCTCATACTTCTCCTCTTCATCTACTTCTCTTCTTCATCTACTTCTTCCTTCGTTTCCCTTCTTTTCCACCCTTCACTTCCTCAAGACTCTCTCCGCACTTCCGTTACTACCTTTTTCCGCTCTTACTCCCCTATCACTTCTTGGTTTCCTTCCCTTAATTTTCCGTCACCTTCTTTCCCTCCCTAACTGCCCCTCCCCCATCTTTTCCAAATTTCAATGCTTTCCCTCTCCTTTATCTACTTCCCCTCCCTCATTTCCTCACAACTTCACAGTCTCTTCCCTACTAACCTCTCCGCACTTTTCCTACTACGACTCCCTTGCCTACCCCAACCTTTCTCTCCTCTTTTCTAACTTCCATTACTTCGTTTCTCCTCGTTTCAAAATAAAGTTTTTCTTATACTACTATTCTTATACTCTTCACTCCCCTCTCACCCTTTTTATCCATATTCTCTCTGAATCTCTTTCTATTATAACCTCTCCGATCTCCAGTCTCCTCCCTTGATCTCTTTCCCCTACCATATCTCCTAGTGACCCCTCCCCTCCCACCGCCCCTCGAAAACATCCCCTCCCCTTTTTTCAATGCAAAAATGCTTTTCTTTTTTGGTTAAAAATTTATTTTTGTAATTGAAAACGTATTTATTCAATTTTTAGTTAAAAATTGATTTTTAGTTGAAAATTCATTATTCATATTGAAAGCTTATTTTATTTAGTAAAAAACATTATTATGGTAGAAATATTTGGTCGAAAAAAAATTATTCGCTCAAAAACTGTTTTTTTCTGTTGTGGACAATTCAACTATTTGGTTGAAATTTTTTTTTTTTTTTGTCGAAGATTCATAATTTTAGTTAAAAATTCATTTCTTCGGTTGAACATGAAGTTTTTTATTGAAAATGTTACTATTCTATTTTTGGATAAGAAATAATTTGTTTATTGAAAATTATTTATTAAAAATTAAAAAATTATTAAAAATTAAAACTATTTTGATGAGAGATTTTTTTCAAAAGTTCAATGTATTTTTTTAGTCGCAAAATCATTTATTTTGTTGAAAATTTTATTTTATATAAAATTCATCTTTTAGGTTGAAATTTCAACTATTTGGTTGAAAATTTAAATATTTAAGTCAAAAATTAATTTTATTGTTGAAAATGTATTTTTCTAACTGAAAAATTAATTATTCTAACTAAGAAATTAGTTATTCTACTTTTAGTTAAATATTCATATTTTTTAGTTGAAAATCCATGTATTTATAAAAAAAAAATTTTTATTTTTTGTTGAAAATTCAACTATTTGGGTAAAAATTCATTTGTCTGGTTAGAAAATAAGTTTTTTATTAAAAATGTAACTATTCTATTTTTGTTAAAAAAGTAATTTGTTTATTGAAAGTTTATCTTTTTTAGTTGAAAAATCATGTATTTTGATGGCAATTTTTTGTGTGCATAAAATTCATCTTTTAGGTTGAAAATTTAACTATTTGGTTAAAAATTAAATTGTTTGGTTAAAAATTGAACTATTTATTCAAAAAATCATTTTTTTTTGTTCAAAATTTATTTTTCTAACTGAAAAATTAATTATTCTAACTTAGAAATTAATTATTCTAATTTTGTTTGAATATTTATATTTTTTATTTGAAAATTTATGTATAAAAAAAAAAAAATTTTCTTTTGTGTTAAAAATCAACTGTTTAGGTGAAAATTTATTTCTTTGGTTGAAAATTAAGTTCTTTTACTGAAAATGTAACTATTCTATTTTTAGTTGAAAATTGATTTGTTTGATTGAAAATTTAACTATTTTGGTCGAAAATTCGTTCTTTTGGTTTTTTTGAAGAATTATTTTCTAACTGAAAATTTAATAATTATAGTTTTGGTTTGAAATTTACCTTTTCTAGTTGAAAATTCATGCATTTTGTTAAAACTGTTTTTTTTAAATAAAAAATTCATCTATTTGTTTGAAAGTTAAATTTTTTGGTCGAAGATTCATCGTTTTAGTAGCTATTCAATTTTTTGTTAAAAAATCATTTGTTTATTGAAGGTTTGTCCTTTTTAGTTGAAAAATCATGTATTTTGTTGAAATTTTCATTTTATTACCGACGCTAGAAAATTTCTGGATTATGAAATTTCCGAATTTAAACAATAAAAAAAGGAAATTTTATTCAATATTTTGATTAATTATCAAAAATACAATAAGAAACTATTTTGATGAGAAATTTTTTTTCAAAAGTTCAATGTATTTTTTTACATTATTGCTTAAATTTAAGACAACAATAATCGTTAAAAAATTTCTCAATTCAAAATTTTTTTCAATATTTTTTTTTAAATTGGATTGAACATCCAAAAAAAATTTGTTTTCATCAAAATGATTCATCATTATATTTCTAAAGAATAAATATCGTTTACTATAAAAACTTTTCTCTAATTTTTTAATTCGAAAAATTAATTTTAAGAGAATATTTAAAAAGATTGAAAAAAAGGTGAATAATAAATTACAATTGAAAAATTATTAATTGGGAAAATAATGAAGTAAGTTTGAAATATATTTAAAAGTTTTGAAAAGTTTCCAAAATTATTTGAAACTTGGTAAAATTTTTCAAAACATGTATCAACTTTTTAAGCATTTTGAAAGATTTAATATGAAGAAAAATTTGAATGAAAATTCCTAGAAAAACAATTTTTTTTTCAATTAATTAAAAAAAAATATTTAATAAGATTTTCAAAACGTTCAATGAAGAAATTGGATGATTTTAAGGTAGGTTTTTCACTTCTGCAGGATTTTCAAAAAATCGAAGCAAAATTTCGATTTCCGAAATATTATTATTAGTCTCCTGGAAAATTTTCGAATGATTTTCTGAAAATAAATTTTAAGAGAATATTTTAAAAGATTTCAAAACAAATTTAAATAAATAATCTAATTTTTCCAATTTAAAAATTGAAATTAAGAATTTTGAATGAGGTTAAAATAGAATTCAAAATTCTATTTAACGTCCAATACTCAAGTAAGTTTTTTTTTGTAACAAATTTTTTTTTATTACGAAAGAAGCATTTTATGTTGGTTGTAAAAATTGTTTGAATGCCTAAATGAAAATTTATTATAGTTTAATGTTTTTATGTTGTGAAAAGATCAATCAATTATTAGCTTATTAATTTTTTTCAAAATATTAAATTAAATAAACATTAAATTTTGATTTGTTTAAATTAGGTGCATAAATTGATTATTTACTTAAAGGCTATGTAATTGAATATTCGCTATAATTTTTAATATAAAAGATTATTTTCAAAATACCTCTATTCCAATTGTATAATTTTTGTACATTTTTTGATGTTGTGAAATAAGTATCAGAATTCTGTTTTCAATATTATATGAACATTGTACACATTTTTTACTTTTATATGGAATTAGTCTAAAAGGTTATCATTAATTCAAATTACAGAAAAATATCAAGTAAAAATTATTGGAATGTTTTTATTAAAAGAACTGTTTATTACTTTTTATGTTGTGAAATGATTAATTATTATATATTTACATATATTTTGAATTTTTCTGGAATTAGCTTCAAAAGTTATTAAGAAATTAAATGTATAGAATATATATTCTATACATATATTCTATACATAAATATATTTTGAATGTTTCAATGAGAATAATTGTTTAATGCTTTTTATGTTGTTAACTAATCAATTATATATTAGCTGGTTCTATTTAATAAAGAATTAAGTTTTCAGAAATAAAAGTTCAAATCCTTCATATGAAAAAAGGTAACCTACATCTTGTGTAATATTATGGTATAGAAGGAATCGTTATGTAGTCGAATATTGGATATGATTTTTATAATAAAGGTTTATTTATATTTAAAATAATTCTATTCAAATTTCATGATTTTCCTAATGTTTATATGATGTTGTGAGATAATTATTTAAATTCAATCTTCAACATTATACGTAAATGTGTTTCAAGTTTTCATGGAATTCGTTAAAAAGATTATAAATAATTAAAATTTTTCGATAAAATATAAGATGAGCAATATTTTGATGTTTCAATGCAAATAATATTGTTGATTGATTTTTATGTTATGAACTGATGGATTAACTATTACTAACTATTGACTGATTCATTTTTTTCAAAAAAGTGTATTATATACAGATGAATTCAATGTTCAAAATTATATGTGCATATATTTAAATTTCTGCTGGTATTACTTTGAAAGGTTATTAATAATTGAAATTTTCAGATAAACCTACTAAGAAATGATAAAAGAAAATTATTAAAAAAAAAACCTGTCGTAAATATTTATTAAACTGAATAGTGCAATTACTCCTCGTTCACGCAAATCTGCACAGAGAATTCAATTCGGACTGAAAAACGCCCGCAGCGAGACGAACTTTGGGGTTGTCTATTTTTCAAGCAGGGTGCATAGCTAATGTAATATTTACTCACAGACGGAGCTTATTTTCGATAAATATTTAGGGCACTGAAAAAACATTGCGTTTCTAAAATTCAGAAGGGATAGAATATAAATGATGGGATAACATATTACAGTAAAGATATAAATAGGATATCAAGATATAAAGATAAATAGGCTCAAAGTAAATTTAAATCCTATCCAGCGCAGTTT
>CAKNXH010000925.1:63948-85289 GCA_932178445.1 Andricus quercusramuli
AAAAAAAACTATATTGGCCAAACTAGTAGACCATTATATCTAAGAAATAGAGAACATGAAAGATCGATTGATAATAATCTGCAAAATACAGCTTTAGCAAAACACGCTTATGAATACTCACATACTTTCGATTTTGACATTAATAATGTTTCAATTCTTGAATTTGAACCAAATGAAGACAAACGCAATCTTTTGGAAATGATACATATTCAACGTGACAATAATACAGTTAATTTTAGAACAGACATCCAAGGTCTTAGCAATATTTATAATTCACTTATTTCCAATATTCACATTCCAAAATAAAAATAGGGACATAACTTAATTTAAATTTCACGCGGTCTTTCTTTAGTCACATTAAGATTATAGCTATCAAGTAGTTTTTTGTTTCAACCAAAATTCATTAACCATAATTTAATACAAAATATAATTCAATAATTGCATAATCTCAAGGAATCTTTTTTATAAATTTACAAAAAACAAAATCTTAAATTAATAAACTAACTCGTTCATAAATAATTCCTGTTTTAAATAAGAATTTTTAAAGTTATACCGTAAATGATACGTTATCAATTTTCGAAATTTTTACTCTAAATTTTTAATAATAATGATACATATTTAACATAACAATAATACAGTTGATTTTAAAACAAACATCCAAGGTCTTAACAATTTACAACATAAACTTATTTCCAATATTCACGTTTTAAAATAAAAATAAAGACGCAACTTAATTTGAATTCTACGCGCCTTTTTTTAGTCACATATATATATAACCATGCATACCCTAACCTCTAAATCAACTATTAGTATCGTTATATTGTCATGACTTTTTGAATGGACTGAAGCGCGTCAACCGCAATTTTTTGCAAAATGTAGTTTTTAAATTATATAGTCTCAAGGAACTTTTCCTGTAAGTTTATAAAACTGTTACTTAATTACTTAAAACAACATTTTAGATCAATAATCTAACTCGTTCATAAATAATTTATGTTTTCAGATGGGATTTTCAAGGTTATACCGTAAATGATACGTTTTTTAAAATTGTCACATTTTTAAACAATTTTACAAGAGAGCTAAATTATTTTTTAAAAAAATGTTAAGGATACTGAAATACTCAACATAATCTTCAGCGGTTTTTCTTTTCTTACTCTAATTAGGTAAACAACGACAATATATATATATACATATAGATTGAATAATCTCCATTTTTATATTTTTTTGACACATGTATTTCTCCTTCTAGACTATGCCTTGAAAAGGACCTGAATTCAGGTTGAAACATGTCGGCAAACATTTTTTTGTAATAAAGAAATTTTTTAACACCAAGAAAAGCGGAATAGGCCTTAATTAATGGAAATAGATGAATTTTCAACTTAAATTATGAATTCTAGAAAATGATTTTTCAACCAGAGAGTTCAACCCAGACGACTAAATTTTCACCGCGCAAGATCAATTTTCTAAAAAATGTAATTTTTATGTAAATGTAATTTTTACCTAGAAAAGATTTATTTTTAATGAGAAATATCGAGTTACAATTTTTTTTAAAATGAAGAACTTTAGAAAAGGTGAATGTTCAACAAATAAATTTAAACCGTAAGTTGATTTTTAAAACGTAAGATTAATTTTCTAATAATGAAAAACTTAAATTTTCGATACAAACCAAATTTTTTAATTTTAGAGCCAAAATGACGCATTAACTTCAAAAAAGTTGAATTTTCAACCCAAAAATATAATTTTCGAACAAAAAAGTTAATTTTCCACCAAAATTAATCTTTTCGGCAAAAATTCAATTATTTTCGTAGAAAATTTATTTTATTCGCTTAAAAAAATATTTCTCTGACTGAAAATTAAACTATTCTTTTTTTTTTGTTGAAAATTTATCTTTTCTGATAGAAAATTATTCTTCTTAGTTGAAAAGTTATTACTTTGGTTGAAAATTAGTTTTTCCATTGAAAATTAATTTTTTTAACTAATAATTAAACGACATTATTTGTCGAATTTTTTTCAATGGACATTCAATCTTTCGAGTAGAAATATAATTTGGTTGAACATTTAACTAATTGGTTAGAAATTTATTTTATTTGCCTAAAAACTTAGATCTCTAACTGAAAATTAAACTATTCTATTTTTTGTTGAAAATTCATTATTTTAGTTGAAAATTCATCTATTTTGTTAAAAATTAACCTTTTCGGTTGGAAATCCAAATATTAGGTTGAAAATTCTATTTAATTTTCTATTCTATTAAAAATTATAAAAATTAATATTTGGGTTTGAAAATTCAACTTTTAGGTGAAAAATTTATTTTTCTGATTAAAGATACATCATTTTAGTTCAAGTTGTACTTTTTGGTTAAAAATTCAACACATTTTGTTGAAAATTGTTCCTTTTTGTTGAAAATTACTTTTTTTTCACTAAAAATGCAGCTTTTTGATATTTTGCATATTTTTGGGTTGTAAATTCCACTTTCCTTCCAAAAATTCGTCTTTCTGACTCAAAAACTCAACATTTTGGATGAGATTTCTTTTCTTCATTGATTGAAAATTCAACTCTTTTATTGAAAATTCGTATTTTTTTATTTAATTCAACAGTTTTTTTATTGAAAATTCAAATATCTTTAGGTGAAAATATCAACGATTGCAATTTTTCGGTTAAGAATTCATATCATTATCAAAGATTCTTCAATGTCCAAAGTACCTCTATTCCAATTGTATAATTTTTGTAAATTTTTGTGATGCTGTGAAATAAGTGCCTCAATTATGCTTTCCATATTACATTAAATTGATTAAATTTCACTTTTGTATGGAATTAGTTAAACAAATTATTATTAATTTAAATTTTCAGAAAAATATAAAGTAACAATTATTCAAATGTTAAATGGAAATAACTGTTTTCAATTATTGATTTTGTAAAATGAGTATCCGAATTTAGTTTTCAAAAATATATGTAAATATGTTTTATTTTTTATGAAATTAGTATAAAAGTTTATGAATAAATGAAATTTTCAGAAATGAAAGTAAAAATTTGTAATAATGAAAAGTAAAATTTATTTGAATGTTTCAATGAAAGTTATAGTTTAATGCTTTTCATTAAAAATTTTTGTGATGTTGTGAAATAAGTATCTGAATTCTGCTTCCAATATTATATGTATATTTCACTTTTCTATGAAATTAGTTTAAAAAGTTAATATTAATTGAATTTTGCAGGAAAATTAATTAATTACATCTACATTTTTTCACAATATTAAATTACATAAAGATTTAATTTCAATTTTTGTCTATTAAGTAACGTAAATGGATCATTTATTTTGAGGTCACGTGATTAAATATGGGCTATGATTTATATGATAAAAGTTTATTCAAATTCAAAACTCCTCCATCCCAATTACGTAATTTCTGACAATGTTTGTGATGCTGTGAAACGATTATACGAATTCAGTTTTCAAAACTATATAGACATACGTTTTAATTTTTTCTGGAATTAGTATGAAAGGTTATTATGAACTCAAATTCTCAGAAATACAATTTTAAATTAAAAAATATTCAAATTGAAAACTATTTGAATATTTCAAATAAAATAATATTGAACATTATTTCATTATCAATTTTTTAAATTATCATTACACATATTATTCTGCATTGATTATATTAGAACTTAAATTTCTTTATGTTGTAAACAGTTTAATTATTTATTAGTCGATTCATGTTTAAAATACCTTGATTTTCCAATTGTATAATTTTTGTAAATTTGTGTGATGTTGTGACATAAGTATCTAAAGTCTGTTTTTAATATTTTATGTGCATATATTCTACTTTTCTATGAAATTAGTTTTTCATTTTTATTTATATCATATTTTATTTTGTTTTATTTTTTAATTAGTTCAAAACATTAATTCAAATTTTCAGAAAAATATAAAGTAAAAGTATTTGAAGGTTTCACTGAAAATAACTGTTTATTACTTTTTATGTTGTGATATGATTAATTAATATGTGCATTCACATTTTTTTCTAGAATTAGTTTTAAAGGTCATTACTAAAATTAAATGTATTGAAATGCAATTTCAAATAAAAAAGTATATTTTGAATTCATATGAAAAAAGGTAACTTACATCTTGTGTAAGATTATTCCATACAAATTATTTTGATGTTTCAATGCAAATAAACATAATTGATTATTTACATTAAGGTTATGTGATTTAATATTGGCTGCTATTTTTATGATAAAAATTTATTTTCGCTTTTAAATATCTCCATTACAATTATATAATTTTTTCAAATGTTGGTGATGTTGTGAAGTGATTTTTCGAATTCAATTTCCAAAAGCTCTCTATGTTCTGAACTCATTAATTAAATATTAACTGTTTCTGCTCAAAATTACATTTTCTGGAATTAGTTGAAAGATTATTAATAAATTAAATTCAATAAAAGAAAAGTCCAAATTCAAAGAAAAATATATTGAATATATTTTATCATTCAAATAATTTTTACTTCACATTTGTGTGAAAATTTGAATTATTAATAACCCTTCAAACTATTCCAGAGACAATTAAAAGACATGTGCACATAATTTTGCAATGAAAATTCAGATACTCATTTCACAACATCGCTAAATTAAAAAATATATATGATTGTAATAGAGGTATTTCAGACATTAACAAAGTTTTATTATACAGATTATAGTCAATAGTCAATTACATAACCTTGTATCAAATAATCAGTTTATGTTACCTAATCAAATGCAGTTAAAATGCAATCGCCATGTAATCTTAAATTGTTAAAAAAATAATAAGCTAATAATTAATTAATCGGTTCATAAAATAAAAAACGTTCAACTATAATTTTCATTCAAACAATGGGATAATTTTCATTCTACATTTTGCAAAAATCACTATCATTCCTTAAAATTTAATATGTCAGTAACCTTTCATACTAATTTCAGAAAAAATAAAAACATATTCACATATAATTTTGAAAATTGAATGCAGAGACTCATTTCACAACATCAGAATCATTTCAAAAATAATTTAGTTAGTGTTATATCAAATTTAAATAAACTTTATTATTCAAATTATAGCCAATATTTAATAACATAACCTCAAAGTAAATGATGAATTTATGTAACTTAATTAAAGAATATTAAATTTCAATCTTCATGTAATTTGATATTGTGAACAAAATTAATCAGCTAATTCTCAATTAATCAGTTGACAACAATTGAAATTATCAATAATCTTTTAACTAATTCTAGAAAATGGAATTTTTAACAGAAACAGTTCATATTTAATTAATGAGTTCAGAACATAGAAAGCATTTAATAATTATTTTCATTGAAATATTAGAATAATGTTCATCTTATATTTTTCTAAAAATTTTAATTATTTACAATCTTTTTAACGAATTCCATGAAAACTTAAAACACATTTACGTATAATGTTGAAAATTGAATTTAAATTTTAAATATAAATAAACTTTTATTACAAAAATCATATCCAATATTCGACTACATAACGATTCCTTCGATACCAGAATATTACACAAGATGGAGGTTACCTTTTTTAATATGAAGGATTTGAACTCTTATTTCCGAAAACTTAATTCATTTATGAATTTATATTCTTTGAACATAAAATATATAATTTTGAAAATTGAATGCAGATAATCATTTAAGCATTAATCTATACTTTTCATTGAAATATTGAAATAATTTTTACTTCATGTTTTTTTTCAAATTTGAACTCTCATTTCTGACAATTTGAATTATTAATAACCTTCTAAACACATTCCACAAAATGTAAGTTTTAATAGAATCAGTTAATAATTAATTAATCAGTTCACAATATAAAAATATTCTGTCATTCATCTAATCTAATCGAGTAGAATATAGTATAGATCGGCCGAGATATAACGCGCATATCATATGACAAAGAAGAACATCTGCGACTGGATAAGAAATGTAGAAAAATCACTGAAATACATTTTATTTTACGTCATGTATTGAGAAAGTCAGTCATAACAACCAAAGATTTCATATCTTCAATAACAAATTACATTAAAAGTAATAGAGAAAATAAATAAATCAAAATAATTATCGGCGATGGATAAAATTAGAAATCTACACTGTTAGAAATGTTTGCAATTTTAATATGCAAGGGCATATGAAGTTTAATATACTTTTTATATGAAATTGAAATGTATATACAATGAATATGCATTTTAAAATGGCACATATGAAATTTAATATACAGACATATGACTCTTCAATTCGTGTATATTAAATTTCAATACTTCGCGCACTAATATATTGAGGTGGACGACAGTCAGCCTTGCCGGGAAAATACCGGCGTTCTGCGGCGTGCACGTGGCACGTGCATTTTTGATCAGAAAACGAAAAAAATCAGCATAAATTGTATAAAATAAGGAAAAAACGTGATTTTGGCATCGAGAGTATTATCCGTATTTCTACTGCAGGTGCGTTTATATTCACGTAATACTCAGAAAATTTAATTATTCCATTTCTGGTTAAAAATTTCATTCTTTTTAGTAGGAAATTCATGTATTTTGTTGAAAATTAATTTTTTTCAGGTAGAAATTGAACAATTTTGATGAAAAAACGTTTTTTTTTTTTCAAATTACTTTTTCTAACTCAAATTATAACTATTTCATTTTAGGTGTTGAAAGTTCATATTTTTTAGTTGGAAATTTATGAATTTTGTTGACAACTTGTCTTTTTTGGTAGAAAATTAGTCATTATGATTGAAAATTCATCTTTTTGATCGAAAATTCAAATATGTCATTTACAATTAATTTTTTGTATGGATGATTCATCATTAATATCATGGTAGTTGAAAATTGATCTCTTTGCTTGAAAAATTTATTATTTTGTGAAAAATTCGGTACTTTATGGTATAATATTAGGTTGATTCAAAATAATTTTTTTTCCTGTAAAAAATGTGTTAATCATCGTATAGATGTGTATTGAAACTCATAAACATCGTGTCATTAAGTTTAATATATATGCATCTTAAATTTAATATACATCCATATTATATTTCATATACGCTTGTATATTGAATTTCAGTAGCCGCAGTGCATATTTGCTTCACACACATGTATATTAAATTCCATATAGATTTTTTTAACAGTGTAGGATTCGAAAATTGAGTAAATGAGAAAAGTGAAGAAAAAAGTGAGCACATAATAATCTAGTGTCCAAAAAATGTACTTCTTTCCACTGCGTCAGTCTCACCATACCTTGCTCTTACCTACTTTTTCCTCCTCCTCATTTACATAACCCCATTTTCAAAGGAGATAAGAGAGAATCATTAACATCCGGATGAGTACGTTTGTTTCTCGACACCCTCGATCCAACAGCACGCGATATCGCTTGCCCAAGGGCGACGAAAAGGTCAAACACGGATGGCTGTTTCATCGCCTTTATCGGAATAAGCGGGGCTAATCAAGGTAGCGGAAGTACTCCGCCTAAGTAAGCATGACACTCCCGATGCTAATCTAAACTCGCGCAAGTCCCGACTCTCGGTATGGTAACCCTCCGCTATCATCCTTGATGAGCACTAACCCTCTCTTTCTCCCTAGTTTCACAATTAGTTACTTTCCGCCCCCTCCGCGATCGTGTCAAAATTTGTCTCTCCTCCGCTTTTCACCTAGAATAATTGATGACAGTTGCGTGACTGACGGTTTATTTTGTCAATGGTAAACGCAATAGATAAACCACTTCCCCAACCCTCATTATATTTTCCCCCGAATTGACAAAGCAGTGTGGACAGAAACACAATGTGACCGATTTGGGCTTCTTTCTCTTCGGGGTTGTTAGGTGTTAGGATAACAGAAAGGCTTTACAAAACTATTGATTGATTGATTGATTGAGAGGAAGAAATCATCAATTTTTCTTGTTTTTCCTGTTTCACATTCTTTGGCATCGGGCAAGTTACTAGGGTGGTTCGGAATTTTTTTTTGCTTGTTTCTCTAGGTGAAAAAGTATTTTAATTTTTTTTAGATTTCTATTTAAAAAAAAGTATTTTTAACTAAAAAGAAGAATTTTCAAACAAAATATTGACTTTTTAACAATACTGTGGAATTCTCTACAAATTACATTAATTTTTAACCACAAGAGACGATTCCTCAACAAAAAATGTAATCCATAATTGATATCTAAAACCAAACAAATTTTTATGTCTAATAAAATCCCAGTTGAAGTTGACCAAAAATGCGAATTTTTAACAAAACCTTTTAACTTTTCAAACAAGGATACTTTTCGACAATTTTTTTTTTTTAATGTTAATTGTCAACCAAATCCTTGAATTTCCTAACAAACTAGTTGAATTTTTAACCCAAAAAGACGAATTATCAGCAAAAGCTTTGAATTTTTAACAAACAGAAAAACACTTCTTCAAAAAGTTGTTGAATTTTCTCCAAAGTAGAATATGTTTTAACCAGAGAACTGAATTTTCTACCAAAAAATACGGATTTAAAAATAATACAACAATTTTTAACGAAGCAGTTGAATCTTCAACTAAAAAGATAACTTTTCATCCAAAAAGTGGAATTTTTATCTAAAAAATATAAATTTTCGACCAAAATGGAGCACTTATGTTTTCATTATAAAAAAAATTACAAAAATATCAAACAATAGAAAACATTTGTTTGCTTTAAGATTAAATAGGGTTCTTGGAAGAGCACAGGATCATTCGTTCATTCAACCTTTTCGGAAAATTTATCTTGATATGCTACAAAGTGAAAAGACAGTCCAAAGTGTTTTTTGGGTAACATAACTCTATCTATAGTTTAGGAATGAATGGGTGATTTGTAACAACCAATTCATTAACTTTCTTTATAAATTTTGCTCAATAGAACTTTTCCAAACCTTTTGATTTTATATCATGTGTACATCTTTTTCAGAAGAGTTTAGTAAATTTGCTTTAAACAATAAAAAACATGTTTCTTTTGGTTTTAAAAATCAATAGGGTCTTTGGAAGAGTTTAGGATCATTCCTTCAATTAACCTTTTCGGAAAATTTATCTGAATCCAATAGAAAATGAAAAGGCAGTCCAAAGTCTTCTTGGATATCAAACCTTATTTGTAGCTCAAGAATGAAAAGGTGATTTGTAGCAACATCTTTATAAGCTTCAGAAATTTTGCTTCATAAAACTTTTTCAAACCTTTTGATTTCATTTTATGAATACATCTCTTTGAGAAGATTTTAGCAAATTTGGTTCAAACAACAGAAAACATTTTTCTTCCGGTTTTAGGATTCTACAGGGTCCTTGCAAGATCACAGGATCATTCCTTCATTCATCCTTTCGGAAAATTTATCTGAATCTGGTAGAAAGTGAAAAGGTAGTCCAAAGTGTTTTCTTTTTTTTTGGAATAGAAACTTGTCTGTAGTTCAGGAATTAATAGGTGTTTTGCAGAAACATATTTTTAAACCTCCTTCATAAATGTCGCTGAATAGAAATTTTTCAAACCTATAGGGTCTTTTGAAGAGTTATGGATCATTCCTTCATTTAACCTTTTCGGAAAATTTATCTGGATCCAGTAGAAAATGAAAAGGCAGTCCAAAGTGTTCTTGTAAATAAAACTTTATTTGTTGCTTGAGAATGAATAGGTGGTTTGTAGCAACATCTTTATGATCATTACAAATTTTGCTCAATAGACCTTTTTCAAGGCTTTTGATTTCACATTATGAATACATCTCTTTCATAATAGTTTAGAAAATTCGCTTTAAACAATAGAAAACATGTTTCCTTTGGTTTTAAGAATCTATTCGGTCTTTTAGAAGAGTTGAGGATAAGAATTAGTCTAAGAGTGAATAGATGATTTGTATCAACATCTTTAAAAAGTCTCTTAATAAATTTCACTTAATAGAACTTTTGCAAACCTTTTTGATTTCATGCTACGTGTACATCTTTGTTAAAAGAGTTTGGAAAAATTGCTTTAAACAATAGAAAACATGTTTCATTTGATTTTAAGAATCTATAGGGTCCTTAGGAGAGTTTGGGATCATTCCTTTATTTAACCTTTACAAAAAATTCAGCTGGATCTGGTAAGAAATGGAAAGGCAGTCCAAAGTTGTGTTGGAAATAAAACCTTGTTTGTATTCAAGAATGTATAGGTGATTTGTAGCAAAATTCTCATAACCTATATAATTTTTTTCAATAGACCTATTTCAAACATTTTGGTTTCATGTTATGAATCCATTATTATCTGGATTCAGTAGAAAATGAGAAGGCAGTCCAAAGCGTTTTTGGAAATAAACCATTCTTATATTTCAAATATAAATAATTTTTTTGTTTTGTTTTTTGGCAATTCAAAACTTTTTTCAATCTCATCCGTCGAGTTCCTTATTCAATTGGAGAGAACTTTGACATCTGTGCATATAATATTCTTATCAGTTCTATTTGTATAGCCTATGATATGAGAACACGCAATCATTTCGATCCATATAGCTTCAAGATAATTATTCTTATAGACAATCAAATAAGGGTAGCACAGCGGGTGAGTAAATATAGATAGGTAAATATAGATAAAGATAAATACTTTTCGATTTGATTTTTTTTTTATTTGAAGCAACATCTTCATAGACCGACTCAATGAATTTTGCTCAATAGAACTTTTTTGAAACCTTTTAGACTTCATGCTATGAATACATCCTTTTAGAAGAGTTTGGAAAATTGTTTGTAAACAATAGAAAACATGTTTTATTTGGTTTTAGGAATCTGTAGCATCATTGGAAGAGTTTAGGATCATTGTTTCATTTAACTTTTTTGGAAAATTGATCTTGATATGGTAGAAAGAGAAAAGGCAGTCTGAAGTGTTTTTTGGAATGAAACCTTGTTTGTAGCTTAAGAATGAACAGGTGATTTGAAGCGACATCTTTATAAACTCTCTTTATAAATTTTGCTCAATAGAACTTTTGCAAACCTTTACGATTTTGTGCCATGAATACACCTCTTTCAGGAGAATTTAGAATATTTACTCCAAACAATAGAAATCATATTTTTCTTGTTTTCAAGAATCTATAGGGTCTTTGGAAGAATTTAAAATCATTTCTTTATTTAACCTTTTCAAAAAATGTATCTGAATGTGGTAGAATATAGAAAGGTTGTTTAAAGTTTAGACAAAAATTCCTTAAACAACATAAAACATCTTCTTTTGGTTTGAAAAATCTACAGTGTATTTGGAAGATCTTAGGGTCATTGTGTCATTCAACCTTTCCGGAAAATTTACCTGGATGTGGTAGAAAATGAAAAGACAGTCTAAAGTGTTCATAGAAATACTATAACCTTGTTTGTAGATTAAGAATGATGTAAACAATGTAAACAATTTTTTTGTTTTGTTCTAGGAATCTATAGGGTCTTTGGAAGAATTCATGATCATTCCTTCATTTGACGTTTTCGACAAATTTAGCTGGATCTGCTGGAAAATAAGAAGGAAATCCGAAGTGGTTTTGGAAATAAAACCTTGTTTGTAGTCCAAAAATAAACAGGTGATTTGTATCAACATCTTTATAAATTTTCTAAATAAATGTTGCTCAATGGAACTCTTTGAAACATTTTTGACTTCATGCTATGAATACATCTCTTTCAGAATAGTTGAGAAAATTTGCTGTGAACGATAAAAAAAAGGTTATATTTGGTTTTGAGGATTCACAGAATGTTGCGATGAGTTTGGAATCATTGTTTTATTTAACTTTTTTGGAAAATTGATCTAGTTATGGTAGAAAGAGAAAAAGCAGTCTAAAGTGTTTCTGGAAATCAAACCTTGTTTGTACCTTAAGAATGAATAAATGATTTGCAGACTTCTTCATAAACTGTTTTAATGAATTCTACTCAATAGACCTTCTTCAAACCTTTTTGACTTCGTGCTGAGAATACATCTCTTTCATAAGAGTTTAGACATTTTTCTGTAAACAATAGGAAACATGTTTTATTTGGTTTTAAGAATCTATAGGACCTGTGGAAAAGTTTAGGATCATTGTTTAATCAACTTTTTTGGAAAATTGATCTAAATACGGTACAAAGAGAAAAAGGTATCCAAAGTGTTTTTTAGAATGAAACCTAGTTTGTAGTTTCAGAAAGAGCAGGTGATTTGTAGTGAAATCTTTATGAACTTTCTTTATAAATTCTGCTTAACAAAACTTTCCCAACCTTTTTAATTTTGCGCCATGAATACATCTTAAGATGTATTCATGGCAATTTTCCTCAAAGATCTTTAAGGAAAATTTAGAATATTTACTTCAAACAAACGAAAACATGTTTATTTTGTTTTAATGAATCTATAGGGTCTTTGGAAGAGTTTGAAATCATTGCTTTATTCAGCCTTTCCGGAAAATTTATCTGAATGTGGTAGAGAGCGAAAAGGTAGTTTAAAGCTCAGACAAAATTTCTTTAAACAGTATAAAACATGTTCTTCTGATTTAAAAAATCTACAGGGTATTTGAAAGAACTTAGGCTCATGGTGTTATTTAACCTTTCCGGAAACTTTATGTGGATGTGGTAGAAAATGAAAAGGCAGTCTAAAGTGTTCATAGTAATATTATAACCTTGTTTATAGATTAAGAATGATTAAGTTACTTGTACCAACATCTTTAAAAAATTTCCTTGAAAATTTTATTGGATAGAACTCTTTCAAAACTATTTGTATTCTATGCTATTAATATACACATCTTTCAAGCAAGTTCACTGCTATGAATACATCATGCTATGAATACATCTCTTTTAGAATAATTGAGGAAATTTGCTGTGAACAATAAAGATGTTATGTTTGGTTTTGAGGATCTATAGAATGCTTGGAAGAGTTTAGGATCATTGTTCCATTTAACTTTTTTGGAAAATTGATCTAGATATGGTAGAAAGAGAAAGGGCAGTCTAAAGTGTTTTTTAGAATTAAACCTTGTTTGTAGTTTGAGAATAAACAGGTGATGTGTAGCGACATCTTTATGAACTCTCTTTATAAATTTTGTTCAATAAAATTCATGTTAGCATGTTATCATGTTATTCATGTTAGCATGTTATCATGTTATTCATGTTTCAAGAATTTGGATAGGGTCTTTGTAAGAACCAAGGATTATTATTGTTTCATTAAATTTCTCAGAAAATTTATCTGAATATGATAGAAGATAGAAAAGCAATCTAGAGTATTTTTAAAAATATTAGAAACTTGCTTTCAGTTTGAGAAACGATTGCATGATTTTTGCAACATCTATACAAACCCTATCTTCAAAAGTTTAGCTCAGCAGAAATTTTTCCCAGCTTTCTCAGATTGTCTGGCGAAACACGGCCTGAAACAACTTCAACAGCCTTGATACAGTCCTAACCTAGCTCCCTGTGACTCATGGTTGTTTTCCAAATTGAAGTACCCCCTAAAAGAATAAAGATTTCAAGTCCTAAAGGAAATAAGATAAAATGGGACGAAACAGCTGTTAGCTGTACCGAAAGGTGACTTGAAGGAGTGCTTCAGTAAGTGGGAGGATCGGTAAAAGAAGGTTGTGGCTTCCAAAGGAAAGTACTATACTTTGAACTCGATATCATCAACATTCACCAGAATGAACTCTTGCTCCTATTACACAACCAGGTCGGATACTTTCCGGACAGAACTCGTACGGTTTCCGACAGTGTACACCAGATTGTGTGCCACTGTCTTTCATCAACATTTTATATAAATGTATAAGGAAATGAGAGGAGGGAAAAGGGAACCTCTCGAGTAACTCGGGTGTACCATTTCAGCGAGATAAACAAGGTTTCTCCGAGAAGATCCTGAAAAGTGTGAAATAACGCGAGAAAGATGCGTTCGACGGCCATCTAGAGATCGTTTACCGACGATTCGACGCGAAGAATCGTATACCAACGTCAAAACAAGAAGAAGAGGACGAAAGGGGACAGACAGTCCGAGCATTCGGTGGAGAGTTTGCATTCGGAGTAGGTAGGAAATAACTCCTGGGAGCGGAGCCTATTTTGTATAACCAGTTTCCACCGGGGCAAAGATTTACGATCGTGACCATCTTCAAGCTCCCTCGCTTGGTAGCAATCTGCTGCTCTCCGCTTACCAGGAGAACCTGGTGCAAACTCGTCGCGACCACGATTGGACTTCGTTTTCCATTTCCAGACCTTCCTTCCTTTTTTTTTTGCCATTTTTCCTTTATTTTTTTAACGATTCTTCCTCACTCTTGCTCTTTTTACCCCTTTCCATTATTTTCTTCGGTTCTTCCTTACTTCCCACCAGTGATGAGAAATAAGTAGTTTCTTTGAACTGGTTACTGTTACAAGAGGGATCACAGCCCAGCGGTTCAGTAGTTCATTTTTGGGTAAAAAAAAGGGTAACATTAAAAAAAGTAACATTTATTATTGAAAATTTTTTATATTGTATGGGTATCTCGATATTGCTGAACGAAAGTGCTCTTTGATAGTAGAGCCTTTTGTAGCATGTTTTCTAGTCATTGTGGTACATTTTTTTTGCGAGCTAGAAAGAAATAATTTGAAAAACACAAAAATGGCTATTAAAAAAACCTACTTTTTCTGTTTTTGTTTCATTATTTTCAGTGTCCAAAATTTTGTTTTTATATAACTAACATACTATTCTCTGATACGCCGTTTTACGCATTATATATTTTACGAGTATTAAAAATGATAGTATTGAAATTAAATTGAAAAAGTCATATATAATTTATAAATAGTGAACTAAACACTAATATATTTCATTTGCTTTACATAGAAAAATTTATAAAAACAAATGAAAAATATCGTCTCGTCCACTAAATATAAAGTATATGTATAACTTTTTCATTTTTTTTTGGTTATTACGTTTGGTTAAGAATTCATATTTTTTTGTTTAGGACTTTTATCATCTCATTGAAATTTTAATTATTTTGTTAAAACTTGAACAAATTAGACGAAAAAACGTCCTTTTTGCTTTCAAATTCAAAAAATTTTGTTATGATCAAAATTCATAATTTTGGGTTAAAAAATAAAATTCTTCATAGAATAATTCGTTTTTTTGCTTAATTTTGTCTGTCCGTCATTTTTTGGACGAATTTATCATTTTTATTCAAAAATTGTATCGTTTTATTGAAAAGTTAAGTATGTGCTTGAAAATTCAAATTTTCAGTTAAAAATTAACTTTTCGGTTACGATTTATTATTTTTTGTTTAAAAATGAACTTTTTTGTTAATAATTCACATTTCCGGATTGAAAATCAAACTGTTTCGATGAAAAATTCGTCTTTTTGGCTTGAAAATTTAACAATTTGGTAGAAAATTTGACGATCATGCTATTTAATCACAAATTCTCATTCGTTTGTTAAAAGTTTATTCTTTTATTTGAGAATGTATTTATTATGTTTATTTCCAAATTTTATTATATTGTTCGATAAGTTAATTATTTTGTTGAAAATTCAACAAATTTTTTAAAAATATGTTTGGTTGAAAATTTCTAATATTCGTTTAAAAATTAACTATCTGATTGCAAATTCATAATTTCGTGTTAAAAATTAATCTTCTTTGTAGAAAATACGTATTTTTTTGTTTTGAATGAAAAAATTTGGAAGATTTATAATTTTCGTTGAAAATTTACATATATTATTGGAAATTATATTTTTTTCTTTGGTAGAAAATAAACTTTTTTGTTCAAAATTTACATTTTCGAGTTCAAATTAAACTGTTTTGAAAAAAAATGGACGTTTAGGCTGAAAAATTTTAAAATTTGGTAGAAAATTCAACTATTTTTCTGAAAATTCTTCTTCTTGAAGATTCATCTTTTTGATCAAAAATTGTACTATTCTGTTAATTTTTTTTATTAGTTGAAAATTTGTTTAAAAATGAACTTTTTTGTTGAAGATTCCTGTTCAAGGGTTGAAAATTTAAATATTCTGTAGGTAGAAAATTCGTCTTTTTTGGATAAATTTAACTGTTCTCGCTGTAAAATTAAAATCTTTTTTGCTTTAAGATTTGTCATTTTTGGTAGAAAATGATTATTCTTGGATGAAAATTTAACTTTTTGTTTGAAAATTTGAACATTTGGTAAAAAATATATTTCTTCGATTGAAAATGCAATATTAAAAATATTAGTCGAAAAAGAGAGAAAAGGGAAAGTTGTGTCAAAATGATCGATTTTAGGTGGTCTGAAAAAAAGAAGAAAGGGAATTTCGTGAAAATTCGATTAAAAATTGTTTAAAAAAATTAAAAGTTTTGCAATGAAATAGATTAAATAAGTGTCTAAGAATGGCCCTCTTCGACGAAGAAGATGTAGATCTCGAAAAAGTGAGGGTACGTGGGTTAGCATTCGCAGATGACAACATTTTTATGGAACAAATATTGAAATATTTGAATAGAATTTGAAATTGAATAATAAATAAATTGAAATAATAAAATTGAATTGAACAATATTATTTAATTATTAATTTCAAATTATTTGAAAATGGAAAATAGTTTATAAAGTTTCAATCGAACGTTTACATTTGTTGAATTACTGACCCTTTCTTTTTTTCGATTCTTCCCTACTTCCCTTATTTCCTTATTGTTTCTCTCAATTTTATTAAAAATTGTTTAAAAAATAAATAGGAATTTAAAATTCCGGTTTTCTCTTCTGCAATAAAATGGATTTAAAGATTAAAGTGGACACCCGTTTGACTTCTGAATGCAGCGTGGGAATCAGAGGCGGACCAGTCTGGACAGTTCTTTTATCGCGAAATCGATCAGATTGGGAATAACCCTTTTGAGCCTACCTCGGGTTTTGTACCTTTTTCATCATTTGCGCCCCAAGAAATTGTGCCGATGCCGCCCCCTTATCACCAAATTGACGATGATTTACTCGATAGCATCCGGCCGAGAGGGGAATTAATTTCAGAATTAGGGTGGAGTTCCGCGCTTGTGAATCACTGGAAATTCTCAACCAAATCCCTTAAATTTTCATTAACGATTAATCTTCATTATAAGTGAAAATTCACAACGTGGATTTATCAGGAATGATGAGAAATAACTGTATTCTCCACCCTGCTGGAAAAAATTTTCACATGAAAGTTCAACATCTCTCAAACTGTGATTTTTTCTTTGAACCTGTATTTTTTTGTTTAAAAAATGTATAAGATCCTATTTTCCACTTTTAAATAATTTAGAATTAATAATAACATTATATTCTTCAATCTCTTATTCAATTCCAAATCCTATTCAAATATTATTTCAATATTTGTTTCATAAAAATGTTGTCATCTGCGAATGCTAACCCACGTACCCTCACTCTTTCGAGATCTACACCTTCTTCGGCGAAGAAGGATATTCTTACACACTTATATAACCTATTTAGGTAGAAAATTTTCAATTAAGGAAGACACTTTTTTATTATTTTGAATGATTTTTTTACTTTGAAAAATGAATTTTAAGAAAATATTCAGAGAGATTTAAAAAATTTTTTTGCTTAATGAATGAGAATTGAACAATTAATTATTTGGAAAATAATATAGATTGTTATTTTATTTATTTATTATTATTTCACATTATTTAACATTATATATATTTATCTTTTTTTTATATTTTCCTTTCTAAGATTTCAATGCAAAATATGTATTAAATCTTTAACAAACGAGATTAATTTTCTAACCAAACACATGAATTTTCAATAAAATATAAGAATTTTCAACGTATATAGGATATATTTCTGACCGGAAATGGATTGATGAAATTTTTAGGTAAAAAAATTGATTATTATTAAGAAAAACGAATTTTCAACAAAAAAAATAAACTTTAAACCGAAGAAAAGATTTATAAAAATATAAATTTCTAATCAAATATTTACATTTTCAAATAGATGAATTTGCCAGCAAGACGATTGATTTTCTACAAAAAAACACAAATTCTTTTTAAAAATACATTAATTTTGAACAAAATTGTTAAATTTTGAATCCAAAAGGAAAATTTATCGACCAAAAATTTTAATTTCCAACCCGCAAATGTTATTTCTCAACGAAAAAGTTCATTTTTCACCAAAAAGTTTTTGTAATTTTTAATTTAAATAATTAAATTCAATTCAATTTAAATAATAATTAATGAATTATTTTTTATTTTAATTTTGTGTTTTTCGAAATTTTTTTCAGATTTAAATTCAGTTTGGATCTTGTCCAAACTTGTAAATATCTCCTAAACTAACTCAAATTTTTTCCCAATTCATCATTGTAATTCATGCATCAAAATTCAATAATTCCAGAAACAAATTAAAAATTTGTCAAATAGAAAAATTAAAATTGTTTAACAATTTTATTGTTAAACAATTAAGTTGTTTAATTAACGATTCAAGGGTTTCTATTACAAATAATTCGGTATAAAACTGTTTTGTTCTCAATAGAGTAGATGTCGAAAGAGTGAGGGTACGTGGGTTAGCATTT
The DNA here is from genome assembly GCA_932178445.1 of Andricus quercusramuli. NCBI lineage: Eukaryota > Metazoa > Arthropoda > Insecta > Hymenoptera > Cynipidae > Andricus > Andricus quercusramuli. The sequence goes on from CAKNXH010000925.1 coordinate 82,335, forward strand.
GCAGATGACAACATTTTTATGGAACAAATATTGAAATAATATTCGAATAGGATTTGAAATTATAAATTTTCAACAAAGAAGTAAATTTTCAACCGAATAGATAATTTTTTACCAAATTGTTTACTTCAAACTGAATCAGATTATTTTAGACCTAAAGAGTTGCCTTTTTGATTCAAAAGGCTAACTTTTCAACTAAGAAGAATAATTTTCGACGAAAAAAGACAAATTTTCAACAAAATAAATGACTTCAACTGGGAAAGATAAATGTTTAACATAAAGCTGGATAATTATATTGTTAGTCAAAATAATTAATTCTTAAAAAAAAACTAATTTCCAACAAAGCCTTTTTTTCGTGTACTTTTTGTTGACTAAAAAATCTATATTAATTGAAAATTCAACGATTGTCGAAAATTCTTCTCTTCGATTTGAAATATCGCATCTTTTGGTAGAAATCCAGATTTGATTTGATTCTAAGTAATATTGATGAACCGTTTCTTGGGCATAAATTTGAAATGATTCAAAAATTATTTTAATTAACTTTTTCTAAAACTAAAACTAAAGAGATCAAGAAAAGAAAATTTTTTCAGAAAATACACGTATTATTTTGCTAAAATCCATCCTTTTGGTCGATAGCTAACCCACGTACCCTCACCGTCCCGAGGTCCACTTCTTCGTCAGAGAGATCATTATATTCTTGGATAAGAATTTAAAAAAATGAAACTATTTCATTTTTAGAAAATTAATCTTCTTAGTTGAAAAATCATCTTTCTTTGTCAGAAAATTCAACTACTTTGTCAAAAGTAGAACTTGATTGTAAAAAATTCATTTTTGTTTTTGTTAAAAATTCTACTTTCGGGTTGGAATTTAAACTACTTTGTTGAAAATTCCTTTTCTTTTGGTTGAAGATTCATAATTTAAATTGAAAATTGACATTTTCGGGTAAAGCCAAAATCAGCATCCAATATTATAAACAATTAAAAATTAAACTATTTTGTAGAAAATTTAAGCTTTTTGGCTTGTAAATTCATCAGCTTTGTTGAAAATTGACGTAATTTGTTGAAAATTCGTCTTTTCGGGAGAAGATTAATCTGTTTGGTGATAAAATCGATCCTTTTGCTCGATAGCTAACCCACGTACCCTCACCGTCTCGAGGTCCACTTCTTCTTCAGAGAGATTTTTATATTCTTGGATTAGAGTATCATTAATCCGGACATTTTGAAATTGAGGAAGGTTTAATTCAATTAATTAAATTTTTTTTTAAATGTTACTATTACAAAGCTTTTTCTATAAGAAGCAAAATTAGTAGTTTTCTAGTAATTCAGATTTAAAAAGTAATTAGAAATTTATTTTTTATTTATTAACATTTTCTGAGTACTTGAGGAGAAAATAAAATTAGAGAAAGACTGTTTTTTGGGTAGATTAATTACCCTCGGATTTATGGGCGCCTCTCACTTTATTAAATTTCGATCGTCGGGACATCCCGACGCCACGCCACGTGAAAGTCAGACGTGATGCTGTGTAGGATGCGTTCGTGATCAGAGACTGCAAAATTCTCTTGCAAGTTCAACCCAATCTGACCTCACGTAAAAAACACTCACAGAAACACGGAATCTAATCTTGAAGATAATTTAACTCAATAATTCCCGAATGATTTTATATAATTTAAAAAATTCATTTTCATTCAACAATTTATTTTATAATAAATCTCAGGACGGGCGCCCAGTGGGACAAAAATTAAAAATTTATTTTAAAACAGCCTTAGAGCTCACAATTCTTAATCCATTTGGATGAGAGCCGATATAAAATTATTTATTGCAATTCTGTGTTAACAAATAAAGTGAAAACTGGTAATTTTAATTAATTAATTTTTTTTCCGTTAACAATCAACTTTCAACCAATTAATTGAATTTTTGACAAAAAAAGATAACCCAAACAGAATAGTTGCATTTTTAATCAAATAATCAGATTTTGGGACCAAATAGGAAAATTCTCAACTAAAGAATGAATGTTCAACAAAAAAGGTAATTTTCTACCAAATAGTTGAATTTTCATAAAAATTGTTCAATTTTCAACTAAGAAGATAAATTCTAATCCAAGAATATAAGAATCTCTCTTACGAAGAAGGTGTGGACTTCAAAACAGTGAGGGTACGTGGGTTAGCGTTCAACCGAAAGGATGGATTTTATCACTAAAAAGATTAATCTTCTCTCCAAAATATGAATTTTCAACAAATTAAGTTAATTTTCAACCGAGCTGTTGAATTTAAAAGCCAAAAAGGTTAAATTTTCTACAAAACTGTTTAATTTTCAACCCGAAAATGTCAATTTTCAATTTAAATTATGAATCTTCAACCAAAATAAAAGGAATGTTCAACAAAGTTGTTTAAATTCCAACCCGAAAGTAGAATTTTTAACAACAACAAAAATGATTTTTTTACAATCAAGTTCTACTTTTGACAAAGTAGTTGAATTTTCTGACCAAGAAAGATGATTTTTTAACTAAGAAGATTAATTTTCTAAGAATGGAATAGTATAATTTTTAAAAATTCTAATCAAAGAATATAAGAATCTCTCTGACGAAGAAGGTGTGGACCTCGAGGCGGTGAGGGTACGTGGGTTAGCGCTCGACAGAAAGGATGGATTTTATCACCAAAAAGATTAATCTTCTCTCCAAAATATGAATTTTCAACAAATTAGGTCAATTTTCAACAAAGCTGTTGAATTTAAAAAACAAAAAGATTAAATTTTGTACACAATAGTTTAATTTTTAACCCGAAAATGTCAATTTTCAATTTAAATTATGAATTTTCAACCAAAAGAAAAGAAATTTTCAACAAAGTAGTTTAAATTCCAACCCGAAAGTAGAATTTTCTACCAACAAAAATGATTTTTTTACAATCAAGTTCTACTTTTGACAAAGTAGTTGAATTTTCTGACCAAGAAAGATGATTTTTTA
>CAKNXH010000925.1:85299-107949 GCA_932178445.1 Andricus quercusramuli
AAATTCTAATCAAAGAATATAAGAATCTCTCTGACGAAGAAGGTGTGGACCTCAAAACAGTAAGGGTACGTGGGTTAGCGTTCGACCGAAAGGATGGATTTTATCACTAAAACGATTAATCTTCTCTCCAAAATATGAATATTCAACAAATTAAGTTAATTTTCAACAAAGCTGATGAATTTACAAGCCAAAAAGCTTACATTTTCTGCAAAATAGTTTAATTTTTGATTGTTTATAATATCGGATGTTGATTTTGGCTTTACCCGAAAATGTCAATTTTCAATTTAAATTATGAATCTTCAACCAAAAGAAAAGAAATTTTCAACAAAGTTGTTTAAATTCCAACCCGAAAGTAGAATTTTTAACAACAACAAAAATAATTTTTTTACAATCAAGTTCTTTTTTTGACAAAGTAGTTGAATTTTCTGACCAAGAAAGGTGATTTTTTAACTAAGAGGATTAATTTTCTAAGAATGAAATAGTATACTTTTTAAAAATTCTAATTAAAGAATATAAGAATCTCTCTGACGAAGGAGGTGTGGACCTCAAAACAGTAAGGGTACGTGGGTTAGCGTTCGACCAATAGGATGGATTTTATCACTAAAAAGATTAATCTTCTCTCCAAAATATGAATTTTCAACAAATTGAGTCAATTTTCAACAAAACTGTTGATTTTAAAAGCCAAAAAGATGAAATTGTCTACAAAACAGTTTAATTTTTATCCCGAAAATGTCAATTTTCAATTTAAATTATGAATCTTCAACCAAAATAAAAGGAATTTTCGAAAAAGTAGTTTAAATTCCAAGCCGAAAGTTGAAATTTTAATCAATAAAGATGAATTCTAAACAAAAAATGTAAAAGTAATACTTCTTTAAAAAAATTTAATTTGAAATAAAAAACATTTTATTTCAACCAAAAAAGTAGATTTTTTAACAACAACGAAAATGAATTTTTTACAGACAAGTTCTACTTTTAACCAAGTAGTTGAATTTTTTTTATCAAAAAAGATGATTTTTCAACTAAGAAGATTAATTTTCTAAAAATGAAATAGTTTAATTTTTAACCAAATTGATGAATTAAAAAAAAAATTGCTGACTTTTTGACAGAATAGTTGAAGTTTTCACATAATAAATTAATTTTTAACAAAATATTAAAACTTTTAACTGAAAAAGATGGCAAAAAGCCCCAGAGATTCAGAATTTTCTGAAATCTATAAAAACACTCAAAAGGAAAAATTTTGGTTGAATTAAATTAATTTTTATTAAAAATAATTTTTTTTATGAATTATATATGAACTTGTACATTTTCAGTTGAGGATTTATTTATTTTTTTACTATTTTTTTCAATTGAAAATTCAACTGTGACATTTTTGGATGAAAAGTGATTTTTTTTTTTTTTTTAAAAAATTGATATATTTTGTTTAAAATTCGTCTTTTTTGGTAAAAATTAATCTTCATGGTTGAAATATTATATATTTTTGTTGTTGTTAAAAAGTCACCTCTCTTCGTTAAAAAATATTTTTTTAATTGGAAGGAAATTCATGTATTTTGTTTTGTTTATGTATTTTTTTAATGCATGTATTTTGTGAAGATGCATGTATTTAGTTGAAAATATGTCTGTTTCGGTTGAAAATTTATAATTTATAGTTGACAATTCAACGTCTACTTTGAAAATTCGTCTTTTTCGGCCGATAGCTAACCCACGTACCCTCACCGTCTCGAGGTCCACACCTTCTTCGTCAGAGAGATTCTTATATTCTTGGATTAGAATTTAACTTCTTAGTAGACGTTGAGTTTTTGGAAAATTCTAGAAAAAGGGAAAAGAGGGAAATAGGGAAATGAGTGTAAAGTCTAAAATATCGAAGTGCTTTTCAAACTTATCAATTCATTATTGAACTGGACCATTTCAGCCCCCTCTCCCAACCCTCATCAAATTGGCAGTAACTAAACTTAATTTGCAAAATGTTAGAAAAAAGTACTTGTTTTTCTCATTTTCCCGAAAACTGAGCTTTCCCCATTTCTAATCCCATCTTAATTTCGAAAGCCCAGGAGCACATCTAATATAAATAAAAAATATATAAAAATATTATAATAAAGAAATATTTAATCAACACATGAATGGCCCTCTTTGACGAAGAAGGTGTGGACCTCGAGACAGTGAGGGTACGTGGGTTAGCGTAATGAATAATTCATAATTGATTAATTAATTTTTTCCCTCCGATTTAAAATCTTTGACGAAGATGGTGTGGACCTCGAGATAGTGAGGGTACGTGGGTTAGCGTAATGAATAATTTATGATTAATTAATTAATTTTTTCCGTCCAATTTAAAAAAAAAATGAAAGGGAAGCCTTGACGTCTGGAGTGAAAAAAATGTTTGCAACGCATTTTTGAACCACCCTAATATGCATCCTTCCATTACATTGATATTAAAATCGCCTTTTTCAATAAAAAAAAATTGATTGATTCAAAATGTAAATCCAGATATTATCCCTTTCAATAATCGCATCATTGGCATAAATTTGAATTTTCAATAAATCATAAGTGCGCTTCTCTACGGATGCGTATTAAAAATATATAAAACCGATTTATTTTCTCAAATCTCGAATCGCAACGAAAGCAGAAGCATAGGTATAAGTATTAATGTAAACATAAGCAAAAGCAACCCCCGCATAATTTTATTTGGCGACGCCCGCATGGTTCTATGGCGTAATCCGTTGCACGTGCAGCGCATAGAAAATAAATTCGTGCAATAATTCCCCATAGTAATAATTCCCTATATGCTCATCTGAGAGGCAGTCGTTGTGGTTGCTTCCCAGGACTATTCTAAAATCAGAAGAAAAATTTGTTAAACCAAAAAAACTGTTTTTTTGGATGGTTGGGCCAATAGAAATGTTGTTGATCCAACCAAATTGTATTTTTTTTTTTTTTTTTTTTTTGTCATCTGAAATTATGTTATTGCAATGTTCTCAATGTCTAGGTCAAAGAACAACAACTTTTCAAGAGCCAATAGGATTAGAAAATTAAAAAAGAATTAACATTTAAGAATTTTAAATTAAAATAAAATCAAACTCAAAATCTTATTCAACGTACTATACTCCATATGTATAGAATACGATCAAATTTGGACAAACACCATAAAATGCTTCTATTGTAGAAAAACATATTTTCTTCACAAAATTTTTTTTTTTTATTGGACAAAAATCAAAAAGTGGAAAGAAAAATGATAAGGCAACCCACCAAATCCCCTGCCTTCTCTTTTTTTATTTCATTCTTCTTTTTTATTTTTATCATTATCAAATCGTATTGAGAAAAGTAATGTTTGTGATTTGATAATAATAAAAATAAAAAAGACGAAAGAAATAAAAAAAGTGAAGGGAGGGGATTTGGATGGATTCCTTCTCATTTTTCTTTCCTCTTTTTCATTTTTGTCCAATGAATTTTTTTTTTTTAAGAATTTTTTTTTATTTGCAATAATTTCTAACTTTTTTACATTGTACAGTTAAAAGATATGAAAAAATGAAATCGACGCTATTATTTCCAAGGAATCTAATAATCTAATAATAATAATTTTATCATCTTGGAACTCGAATTTTTCCTACAATTTTTTGAAAATCCTAGAAAAGTTATAAAAACTACCTCAAAATCACCTAGATTCTTTTTTGAAAATTTGGAAAATCTCATCAATTTTTTTTTCAATTAACCAGAAAAAAATTCGGAATCTTTTTAAACATTTTAAATATGCTCTAAAATTACTCGATTCTTTTCCAAATTAATAATTGTTCAATTGTTATTTCTTAATTTAAAAAAAAAATCTCGAGCCTAAAGGAAAAATTTTCCGCCCATCAGTCGAATTTTCAACCAGAAAATATTAATTTTCAACAAAAAAAGTTGAATTTTTGACCAGAAACTATAATTTTTCATTCGAAACAGATTCATTTTCCAACAGTTGCATTTTTATCGAGAAAAAAAATTGATTTTCTACCCAAAAAGACTACTTTAATATTACAATTTTATGGTTGAAATATCAAATATTCAATTTTTTGTTGAAAATTCATCTTTTTTGATTCAAAGTTATACTACTTTATTAAAAAGTAATTTCTTTGGTTCAAAATTAATTAATTTTTTTATTTTATAAAATTTTATTTTTTAATTGACATCTTTTAAAATAATATTCAAATAAAAAAATTCGTTCGAGTCATTAGAAATTTTCAAAAATATTTGAAGACCTTTTGAAACTTTGAAAATCACTTAAAAATTTTGAAACATTTTAAAAATACCTTGGAATCTTTTAAATTACTCTAGAATATTGCAAAACCTCTGAAATCAATGAAAGCACTGAAATCAAATGAAAAATCCTTGGAATCTTCAAGAAACCTCTAAAAGTTTTCAAATCCTTCAAATTTTTTTGAAATTCCTTTAAATTGTTGAAATCTCTTGAAAATACCTTGGATTCTTTTGAAATACCCTAAAATATTCCTAATCTTGAAAAATTCCTTCAAAAATCCTGTTGAATCAATTAAATTACTAAAACCAGCGGCCTACAGCAAGCAAACGTTACCAGCGTTACTCTCGAAAATCGTCATAATCGAAAACGACAATATTGTTTGGAGATTTCTTAATAAGTTGCAGAATTTAATTTTTTTTTTTGACAATAAGAGCTATACATATTAAGTTTTATAAAATTTTTTTTTCAACGCAATTATTAATATTTTTCGGAATCCATTCGGAACGACAATTTAAAAGAAAGTTTTTTCTACATTCAGCTATTTTAATTTTACTAGACAGTTCAAGTTCGCAAGGTTACTTTAACTGACCCTCCCCCCAACGTAGTTTTTGGCTACCCCCCCCCCCCAAACAAAAATTGGTGACATACTTTATGAATGGGCCGTAGTGTATTCTGAGAATATTGAGTACATATTCGCTAGTTGTTATGCTTATGCTTATGCTTATGGGAATCAGGTCGCTGAGCCTGGTTACACAACTACCAATGGGCGAGGCTCATATCTGCTTGTATCGTTTTTTACTTGGTTCTTATTGGGGTTCGGGCGCCTGTCCGCCTGCCTCCAGTGAAAGTAAAATATATTCGTATCTGTGCTAGCATTAAGTATACTGTATATATAGCTATAGCTGATATATATACCTACCTACATACATATATACATACATCCATACATATATATATACGTATATGCATATACATATACATTAATATACATATATACATATATATACACAAATACATTAATACACATATAGGCGTGCATATACATATTCATATGCATACATGTGTGTGTATATATGTGCTTTATGCTATCTCACTAACCGCAATTTACCTCCGATGATGCTATATATCGTTTACTACTATCGCTGATTAATCTACCTGGGCGTTACATCGCTAATTTAGAGAATTAAGTATCTTGTTGCAGTTGCTCAACAGGTGCATTGCAATATTTTCATCTTCATCATAAATTAGTAGCGGATATTGAACATTTTTTCCCACTTTCGGAAATTTTATCAGTTTTTAATTTATCGCCATGTGAGCTTAACCTCTACATTTTTTTCACATTTTTTTTCAAAAGCGACTTACGTTCACACGAATGTGATATCGAGCTGAAAAACTTAGAAACTACATATGAAGCACTAAGAAACGCGGGCCTGGTCTCAAATTTTTATAGTTACGAAAAAAATATGTGCGTGTAATTTTGTTTTTAGATATGAACATTTAGGACCGAACTCGATTTTCTTAGTGCTTCATATTTAGATTCCCAAATTTTCCACTCGATATTGCGTTTCATGTGAACGTAAGTTTGTTTTGTGGAAAATGTGAAAAAAATTTTGAGGTTATCCTCACATGGCTTTTAGGATAACAAATTTACTCTCCAAATCCTAATTTGTAGAAATTTAACTAATGCCATTAGTAGCATTGTATCTGACTGCTAAATTAGTAATTTTATCACTTTTTACTAAATAAAATGGTAAAATTTATGTTGCTGAATGAGACGAATTGCTAGGAAAACATAATTTAATAATTTCATTGATACTTCCTAACGGTCTTTGAGTTTGAATTAAGAAAGTTCAATATTTTCTCAATTCGTGTTTTCATATAAATAATAATTGTGTATGAACAGTGTTCAAATTTAAAATGATAAAAAATTGGTTTTGGAAGAGCATTTTCCGAAATATTGATAACAATTTTTGACATAGTATATGCTGGAGAATTAATAGTGCTATTCACACGTTTCAAAGAAAAATCATTTTTAGAAATTTTAGGAAGGCCACACATTTTAGCCAAATTAGTATTTTATGTTGTTTTATGATATTTTCTTATGAAGACAGTTCAATTTTTAACAAAATTGAGGAACATAGTTGTATTTTCGACCAAAAATGATGACTTTAAGGAAATGATTGAATTTTCTAAAAATAATTATATTTTTAACAAGATAGTAGAATTTCTAACCAAATGGTTGAACTTTGAGTAAAGAAAGATGAATTTCCAATCAACTGGTCGAGTGAGGAAGCTATGGTAATGTATAATATTTGAAAATACGGATTTTTATGGTAAAACTTTCCTTGGTTTTCCTTGGTTTGAAACGAACAAAATTTTTTATCACCTATAATATTAATACATCTTATAGAAGAGTAAGGAAGCTCTAGTAATGGATAATATTTGATAAAACGGGTTTTTATAGTAAAACTTTATTCTGAACATAATTCAAAGTTGATGCATGGATATAAAAGATTCCTTGGTTCGGAATGAATCAATTCACATATAATATTAATACATTTTATTGAAGAGTAAGGAAGCTCTGGTAATGCATAATATTTGAAAAACGGTTTTTAATAGTGGAACTTTTTTCTCAACATAATTTTAAGTTGATACAAGAATATAAAAGATTCCTTGGTTTAAAACGAATCAATTCACCCAAATATCAATACATTTTATTAAAGAGTAAGGAAGCTCTGGTAATGCATAATATTTGAAAATACGGTTTTTAATAGTAAAATGTTTTCCTCAACATAATTTGTAGTTGATGCAACAATATGAAAGATTCCTTGGTTCAAAACGAATCGATTCACGTATAATATTATTACATTTTATTGAAGAGTAATGAATTTGTGGTATTGCATGATATTCAAAAATGCGGTTTCTAATAGTAAAACTTTTTTCTCAACATAATTCAAAGTTGATGCTTGAATGTAAAAGATTCCTCGGTTCGAAATGAATCGATTGACTTATAATATTATTACATTTTATTAATGAGCAGAGAAATCATGGTAATCTATATATTTTTAAAATCGATTTTTTGGTAGAAATTTTTTCTTTCTCATAATTTGAAGTTGATGCGAGAAGAGTAAGGAAGATATGGTAATGCATAATATTCGAAAATACGGCTTTTTTATAGTAAAACTCTTTTCTTCGACATAATTCATAGTTGATGGAAGAATATGAAAGATTGTTTGGTTCGAGACGAATCGATTGACCTATATTATTGATAAGTTTTGTTGAAGAGTAAGGAAGCTATGGTAATTCATAATATCTGAAAACACGATTTTTTATACTAAAACTTTTTTCACTAACATTATTCAAAATTGATGCAAGACCTGAAAAAAATGCTTTGATGCGAGGCAGATCGATTGATATATAATATCAATACCTCAGTTTCATTGATTTATTAGTATGAATTCATTATATTATTTAGATGACCTAACATTTCTCGTAAACCTGAAGCCTGCACACTTTTTATTTTAAACAAAAAAAGGAAAGACAGCTTCATCCAATCAAGGATTTCCCGTCAACAATAGTTTCAAATTGTTTCGAGTAATTTCGAGATGGTTTCGAGAAATAATTGAAAATGGCATCATTTATAATAAATGGATTCCCCTACATAGCTGAAGATGAAAAGTTAAAATTTTTCAATTGTCCAAGTGCTTTCAGATTGGCATTAACTTAAGACTGAAATGGAGTAATGAAAGTTGGAATGGGTAAAAGCCTGGGAAAAACTGGCCCCATTGGCTATAAATTTGAAAGGAAGTCACGGAGTATGTGCTTAGTTGACTAACTTATGACTCTCTGGTTTTATAAAATCGAACGTCTTCGAATCCAATTAACGTCGCGATAATTGAACGAGTGAGCTTTAGTCGGCTGCCGATGCCATAGAGAACAAGTGAAGGAGTCAGTCCCCATTGGTGTTGGATCAGTTGGAGTTTACGGTGAGGCCCTCACATCAGTGAGGCTGAGGCCCTGTAGCAGTTTCTGATCAGACGCTACGGTGCGAGACACGAAGACCGATCAGATTTATAGCCACGAGAAACGATATAGAGACAGTTCAACTCTAAAGGAAACCGAGAATCTCACCAGTTACGAAGAAAAAAATCACAAAGAAGATTATCAATTAATTGAATTATTAAAAAATTCCTGAGAGGGAAACACTCCTCAAGAAGTGTTTTCCTCCGCTGGGCCGTAACGAATCATTTGAAATGTTCCCAGCAAACTGAAGAAATTTTTTCTTTTTCTTCAAATCGAAAAGTGATAATCTGTCTATACAATTCCTAAATATTGAAAAAAGTTTTATAAACAATTTTCAAAATGTGCCCACTTTTTGAATTATCATCCAAAATGGCTGGCTAACGAACTTGACGCTCATTTTTGGACACTTAAAGAATATACCAAAGTCCAGTCAAATAGGTTGATTCTTTTGAAAGTGATCGTGCTAACAAACTAAAAATCTACAGACAAAATAACAGACAGACAGACTAACAGACAGACAGACAGACTCAACAGACAGACAGACTAACAGCTAGGCAGACTAACAGGCAGACTAACAGACATACATACAGACAGACATACTAAGAGCCAGATATACTAACAGACAGACAGACTAACATACTAACAGGTAGACTAACAGACAGATAGACAAACTAAGAGCCAGACAGACAGACTCATAGACAGATAGATTAACAGCTAGACAGACTAAAAGGCAGACTAACAGACAGACAGACAGACATACTAAGAGCCAGACATACTAACAGACAGACAGACTAACATACTAACAGGCATACTAACAGACGGATAAATAGACGAATAGGCAGACAGACGAATAGACAGAGAGACTCAACTAACAGACAGACTAACAAGCAGACTAACATACAGACAGATTAACAGGCAGACTAGCAGACAGACAGACTAACAGACGTACATCCTAACAGACAAACGAACAGACAGGCAGACTAGTAGACAGACAGACTAACAGACAGACAGACAGACCCAACAAGCAGACAGACTAACAGGCAGACTGACAGACAGACAAACAGACATACTATCAGATAGACAGACTAATAGACAGACAGACAAAAATACAGACAGACCCAACAAACAGACAGACTAACAGACAGACAGACTAACAGGCAGACAGACTAACAGGCAGACAGACTAACAGGCAAACTAACAGACAGACAGACATACTAACAGACAGACAGAAATGTAACTAAAAATTTTTTTAACTAACTGTTTTAGAAATTTACCTAAAAAGATTATCAAATAATTCAAATATTAAACAATTCCTGAGAGGGAAACACTCCAAGAGGAGTGTTTTCCTCCGCTGGGATTACATAGCATTATGGTGAATTACTGAGCCTAAACTAGACTCACGCGAATTTTCAACCAAAAAAAATTTTTTTTTTCCACAAAATTTATGGATTTTTAACAAATCAATTATTTTTTAACAAAATAGTTGAGTTTAAAAGAGGATAGATTGATTTTCTACCGAAAAAGACGAATTTTCAACAAAAAAGATTAATTTTCAACGAAGTTGTTGAATTTTAGACTGAAAAAGATCAATTTTTCATCAAAAATGGAACAGCTGGATTTTCATTTCGAAAATTCTTCCACCAAGAGACAAAATGAATTTTCAAAAAAATAGCTGAATTTTTGAACAAAAAGAGGAGTTTTCAACAGAACAGTTTAATTTTTTAAAAATATATACTTTTTAACAAAATTATTTAATTTTCAAAAAATTCGATGAATTTGTAACCGAATTGTGGAATTTTGAACGAAAAACTTGAATTTTCAACTGAAGAGATGAATTTTTTACTATAATGATCAATCTCTGACCAAAAAATAAATTTCTAAAAAAGTAGTTTAAATTTCAATCAAGTGAATTTTCCACGAAGTAGTTAAATTTTTAACTAATTAAGGATTATTTTGCTTGAAAAATGGAATAGTTAAATTTTTACTTGAAACATTGAATGTTAACAAGAAAACGAAGAATTTTTAACAAAATAGTTGAATCCTCATCCAAAAACATTAATTTTTTAAAAACAATTGACTTTTCAAACCAAAAGAATACTTTTCAACACATTTTTAATTTTCAACAAATTTTTAATTTTCAACAAATTAGATTAATCTTTAACCTAACAGAGGAACTTTCAACCAAAAACGTGAATTTTAAACAACAAAAAAATGAATTTTTCACCAAAAAATATGAATTTTAAACCAAATACCTAGTTGAATTTTCATCTAGAAAAGTGGAATTTTCTACAAAAAGACAAATTTTCAACAAAATTAATGAATATACAATGAAATAGTTGAATTTTCAACTAAAAAAGGTAAATTAACAACAACAACTGGAATGGTTGAATTATCAGTAAAAAAATTAATTTTTTCAACTAAAAAAGATACACTTACAGTCAAAAATTGAATAGTTAAATTTTCAGTTAAAAAATTAATAAAAATCATATTTTTCTACAAAAAGAAATTCAACCAAATACATGTATTTTTAATTGAAAAAATTAAATACTTATTGTCATACCCAAATTTGCAGTTTACAAAATTAATTTATTGAAAATCCTACAAAAGTAAAAAAAATTACCTCAAAATCATCCGAATTCTTCTCTAAAAAATTTGCAAATCTCATTCAATATTCTTTTGAAATTAATTCTTCACGAAAAAAATTATTGTTAATTTTTCCGAAAATTTTGATACAAATTTCTCAATTATTTAAAGCCTTTCAAAATGCTTAAAAAACCTATAATTTTTTTTTTCGAAATCTTCGAAAACCTTCATTGCATTCAAATTTTTTGAAATCTTTTCACTTTTTAAATTATTTTGGAATCTTTTCAAAACTTATAAATATATTTTAAACTTATTAGACTGTTTTCCAAATTAATAATTATTTGATCATCGTTCGATATTCGAAACTATTTCCAAATCATTTTGAATTTTGTCTTAAAATTAACTATCAAACAACGAAATCATAAAAAAATGTCTCCAGAAAACTTGAGAATTTTTTTTCATTTTCTTAAAACCTCTGAAGATCCTTAAAAAGATTCAAAACAACAGAAAAAATGTGTTGTTTCGAGACAAATCGATTGACCTATAATATTAATGTATTTTATTGAAGAGTGAGGAAGCTATGGTGATGTATATATTTTGAAAATCGGGTTTTTATAGTAAAACTTTTTCGATTAACATGATTCAAAGATGATGCAACAACAAGAAGGATATGTTGATTCGAGACGAATTGATTGACCTGTAATATTAATACATTTTATTAAAGAGTAAGGAAGCTATGGCGATGCATAATATTTGAAAATACAGTTTTTTATAGGAACACTTTTTTCTTCAACATAATTCAAACTTGATGCATAAACATAGAAGATTCCTTGGCTCGAGACGTATTGATTGACCTACAATTATGATACATTTTATAAAAGATAAGGAAAGCTATGATAATGTATATATATTTCGAAAATCGGGTTTTTATAGCAAAACTTTTTCGATTAACATGATTCAAAGATGATGCAACAACATAAAATATATCTTGATTCGAGATGAATCGATTGACCTATAATTTTAATACATTTTGTTAAAGAGTAAGAAAGCTATGGTAATGCCTAAGATTTGAAAATACGGTTTTTTATGGTGAAACATCTTTCTTCAACATAATTCAAAGTTGATGCAAGGATATAAAAGATTCCTTGGTTCGGCGCGAATCGATTGACCTATAATATTAATACATTATATTGAAGAGTAGGGAAGTTATCGTGATTTAAATATTTACAAACTCGATTTTTAAAATGAAAATTTCCTCATGCTCATAACTTAAAGTTGATGCCAGAGCAGAAAAGCCGTGTTGATTCAAGAAGAATCGATTGACCTATAATAATATTACATTCTGTTTAAGAGTAAGGAAGCTATGGTAATGCATAATATTTGAAAATACGGTTTTTTATAGTAATACGTTTTTCTTCAACATAATTCAAAGTTGATGCAAGAATATAGAAGATTCCTGGTTTAGGGACGGATTGATTGACCTACAGTTATAATAAGTTTCATTGAAGACTAGGGAAGTTATGGCAATTTACATATTTTGAGAATCGGTTTTTATAGCTAAACTTTTCTAATTGATATGTTTCAAAGTTGATGCAGGAACAGAAAAAAGACGTTGATTCGAGACGAATCGATTGAACTATAATATTAATACATTTTATTGGAGAGTTAAGAAGCTATGATAATGCATAATTTTTGAAAATACAGTTTTTTATAATAAAACTTTTTTCTTCAACATAATTCAAAGTTGGTGCATGATTATAAAAGATTCCTTGGTTCGAGAAGGATTGATTGACCTACAATTGTAATTGATTTTATTAGAAAGTAGGGAAGTCATGGTAATGTATATATTTTGAAAATCGGTTTTTTATAGCAAAACTTTGTCAATTAACATGATTCAAAGATGATGCGACAACAAAAAAGATATGTTGATTCGAGACGAATCGATTGACCTACAATTTTAATACATTTTATCAAAGAGTAGGGAAGTTATGGTAGTTTATATATTTTCAAAATCGATTTTTATAGTAAACATTTTTTCATTCTCATAATGCAAAGTTGATGCAAGAACAGAAAGGATGTGTTGATTTGATAACAATTTATTGACCTATAATATTAATACATTTCATTAAAGAGTAAAGAAGCTATGGTAAGGCATAATTTTTGAAAATACAGTTTTTTATAGTAAAACTTTTTTCTTCAACATAATTCAAAGTTGATGCATGAATATGAACGATTTATTGATTCGAGACAGATCGACTGACCTATGATATTATTACATTTTATCAAAGCGGAGGGAAGTTATGGTAATTTAAATATTTTAAAAATCGGTTCTATATAGTGAAACTTTTTTCATTAACATAATTCAAAGTTGTTGCAAGAACAGGAGGGATGTATTGATTCAAGGCGAATCGATTTGCCTATAATAATAATACGTTCTATTAAAGAGTTGGAAGCTAGGGTGATGCATAATATTGGAAAATACAGTTTTTTATATCAAAACGTGTTTCTTCAACATAATTTAAAGTTGATGCAGAAATATAGAAGATTCCTGGTTTTGGGACGAATTGATTGACCTACAATTATAATAAGTTTTATTGAAGAGTAGGGAAGTTATGGTAATTTATATATTTTGAGAATCGGTTTTTATAGCTAAACTTTTCTAATTGACATGTTTCAAAGTTGATGCAGGAACAGAAAAAAGACGTTGATTCAAGATGAATCGATTGACCTATAATATTGATACATTTCATTGGAGAGTTAAGAAGCTATGATAATGCACAATTTTTGGAAATACAGATTTTTAGAGTAAAACTTTTTTCTTCAACATAATTCAAATTTGATGCATGATTATAAAAGATTTCTTGGTTCGAGAAGGATTGATTGACCTACAATCGTAATTGATTCTATTAGAAAGTAGGGAAGTCATGGTAATGTATATATTTTAAAAATCGGTTTTTTATAGCAAAACTTTTTTGATTAACATGATTCAAATATGATGCAACAACAAAAAAGATATGTTGGTTCGAGACGAATTGATTGACCTATAATTTTAATACATTTTATTAAAGAGTAGGGAAGTTATGGTAGTTTATATATTTTTAAAATCGATCTTTATAGTAAAACTTTTCTTATTGACATAATTTAAAGATGATGCAACAACAAAAAAGATATGTTGATTCGAGAAGAATCGACGAACCTACAATTATGATACATTTTAATAAAGAGTACACTCAGAAAATTTTTTTTCTCCAACCAAACAAACTGTTTTGTTAGATATACATGAAAATTTGGTTGAATAAAAAAAATTTGTGTTGATTCAACAAAATATTTGATTGACCTAAGACATTTTTTTGGTTGAATCAGCTAAATACTCCATCTAACAAAAGATTTTGTTAAAACCACCAAAAGATTTGGTTGCGTCAACCCAATATTTTGTTATCCATATAACAACCAAATTCTATGGTTGAACCAACAAAAATGTTGTTAATTCAACCCAATCGTTTTCTAAGTGTAGGAAAGTTATGGTAATTTATATATTTTTAAAATCGAATTTATAGTAAATTTTTTTTTACTCCCATAATTTAAAGCTGATGCAAGAATAGAAAGGTGTGTTGAATCAACACGAATCGATTGACCTATAACATTGATACATTTTATTAAAGAGTAAGGAAGCTATAATAATGCATATTATTTGAAAATACGGGTTTTTATAGTAAAAGTTTTACTTCAACATAATTTAAAGTTGATGCAATAATATAAAAGATCCCTTGGTTTGAGACGAATCGATTGACCTACAATTGTAATACATTTTTTCAGAGCGTAGGGAAGTCATGGTTATTCATATATCGTGGAAATCGGTTTTTTATAGTAACTTTTTGAAATTGATTTTGATAGTAAAATTTTTCTCATTCTCATAATTTAAGGTCGATGCGGGAATAAAAAAATGGTGTTGATTCGAAACGAATCGATTGACCTATAATATTGATACATTTTATTAAAGAGTGAGAAAGCTATATTAATGCATAATATTTGAAAATACGATTTTTTATAGTGAAAGTTCTTCTTCAACATTATTTGACGTTGATGGAAAAATATATAAAATCCCTTCGTTTGAGACGAATCGATTGACCTACAATTATCATACATTTTATTACAGAGTAGGGAAGTTACGGTAATTTATATATTTTTAAAAGCGATTTTTATATAAAAAATTTCTCATTAACATGATTCCCAGTTGATGCAAGAAGAGGAAGGATGTGTTGATTCAAGACGAATCGATTGATCTATAATAATAACACATTTTATTGAAGAGTAAAGAAGCTATGCTGATGCATAATATTTGAAATTACAGTTTTTTATAGTAAAACATTTTTCTTCAACATGATTCAAAGTTTATGGAGGAATATGAAAGATTCCTTGGTTCAAGACGAATCGATTGATCTACAATATTAATACACTTTGTTGAATAGTAGGGAAGTTATGGCAATTTATATATTTTTTAAATCGTTTTTTACAGTAAAAATGTTCTTATTCTTATCACTCAAAGTTGATGCATGGATAGAAAAGTTGTGTTAAATCAAGATAAATCGATTGACCTATAATATTAATATATTTCATTAAAGAATAAGGATGCTATGATAATGCATATTATTTGAAAATACGGTTTTTTATAGTAAAAATTTTTTCTTTAACATAATTCAAGGTTGATGCAAGAATATAAAAGATTCCTTGGTTCGGGACAAATCGATTGACCTAGAATATTAATACACTTTGTTGAATAGTAGGGAAGTTATGGCAATTTAAATATTTTTAAAATCGTTTTTTAAGGTAAAAATGTTCTCATTCTCATTATTTAAAGTTGATGCATGCATAGAAAATTCGTGTTGAATATAGACAAATCGATTGATCTATAATATTAATACATTTCATTGAAGAATAAGGAAGCGATGGTGATGCATAACATTTTGAAATACGGTTTTTTATAGTGAGACTTTTTTCTTCAGCATAATTCAACGTTCATGCGAGGATATGAAAGATTTCTTGATTTGGGACGAATCGATTGACCTACAATATTAATATATTTTATCAAAGAGTAGGGAAGGTATTGTTTATATATATTTTTTTTAAATTGATTTTGATAGTAAAATTTTTCTCATTCTCATAAATGAAAGTCAATGCGGGAATAAAAAAGTTGTTTTCATTCAAGATGAATTGATTGACCTATAACATTGATACATTTTATTGAAGAGTAAGGAAGCTATACCAATGCATAATATTTGAAAATACGGTTTTTTATAGTAAAAGTTTTTCTTCAACATAACTTAGAGTTGATGCAAGAATATAAAAGGTCCCTTAATTTGAGACGAATCGATGGACCTACAATTATACTACATTTTATTAGAAAGTAGGGAAGTTATGGTCATTCATATATCTTGAAAATCGGTTTTTTATAGTAAAACTTTTTTTATTAGCATAATTTAAAGTTGATGCACGGACAGAAAAGATCTGTTGATTCGAGACAAATCGATTGACTTGTAATATCAATACATTTCATTGAAGAATGAGGAAGCTTTGGTGATGCATAATATTCGAAAATACGGTTTTTTATAGTAAACTTCATTCTTCGACATAATTCAAGGTTGATGCAAGAATATAAAAGATTCCTTGATTCGAGATGAATCGATTGACCTATAATAATAATACATTTTATTGAAGAGTAAGAAAGCTATGGTAATGCATAAGATTTGAAAATACGTTTTTTTATGGTGAAACATTTTTCTTCAACATAATTAAAAGTTGATGCAAGGATATAAAAGATTCCGTGGTTCGAAACGAATCGATTGACCTACAATATTTATACATGATGTTAAAGAGTAGGGAAGTTATCGTGATTTATATATTTTCAAACTCGATTTTTGAAATGAAAATTTCCTCATTCTCATAATTCAAAGTTGATGCCAGTGCAGAAAGCCGTGTTAATTCAAGAAGAATCGATTGACCTATGATTATATTACATTCCGTTCAAGAGTAAGGAAGCTATGGTAATGCATAATATTTGAAAATACGGTTTTTTATAGTAAACTTCATTCTTCGACATCATTCAAGGTTGATGCAAGAATATAAAAGATTCCTTGATTCGAGATGAATCGATTGACCTATAATATTCATACATTCTATTAAAGACAAGGGAAGTTATGGTGACTTATATATTTTGAAAATCGGTTTTTTATAGTAAAACTTTTTTCTTGAACATAATTCAAAGTTTATGCATATGCAGGAAAGATTTGTTGGTTCGAGATGAATCGATTGACCTATAATATTAATACATTTTATTTCAGTTTTCCGCACTTTTTTCTCAAAATTTTTCCACCCGGGAGGATGATGTAGTGCTTAGCAAGATGAGAGAAAATCTTCAATAAAAAATGAATCCAGCGACTGCAGATGACACTGGTCTCTTTGGAATTAACAGCCCATAAAGATAATCGTTTTGCCCCAGCTTGGAAGAATGACAGCTTGCCTCTACCCTGAGTTGACTAATTATTGTCAGAATATCATGTAACATTGTAACCGATGGGATCATCTCTGAAATATTTTTTTTTACACGATGACAAGAAGAAAAAGAAATATTAGATTTTAACGATTGGGGGTCGATTGGATACGTTCCGAGGGTCTGTCGAATCATCCCCAACGTGTCATTAATTGCAGCCCTTAAAAAGATTCGATTATAGTAACTAAATACTTGAGCAGCTTTCTGCAAATATTTAGTCAATTTAACGAGGCTTCATTCATATTTAAATTTAAAGGAAAACAAATTATAAAGAGATCAATTTTTTCTTAACGAGCATCATCAATCGCGCGCTGGGCGTCTAGTTTTTTTTTTATCAAACAGGAAAAATAATTTTTGATATAAAATACAAATTCAGAATAACTATATTTATTTTTTTATTTTTCTTTGTTTTTACTGATGTACATATAAGATTCCTACAATTCTTGAGAAAATTTAAAGACATTTTTGAAGATTTCAGATATGTCGAATCAAAAATTCAACAAGAATTTTCATTTTCAACCATAATATATGAATTCTAAAATAAAAATTCAATTGATAATTAAATAATTGGATTAATTAGTAATCAATTTTTCCTGAATGAATTTTCAACCGAAAAATATTTTAATTTTCAATCCAAACTAGTTGTATTCATTAATGAGAGACAATTTTTTAACAAAAAGTTGAATCCTCAACCAAGAAGATTAATTTGCACCAAGTAGTTGAATTTTCAATAAAAAAAAGATTCATTTTCAACCAAAAGAATATAAACAAAATATATAAATTTTCAACAAAATAGTTAACTTTTCGACAAAAAGAAATTATTTTTCAAGTAAGAATCTTAATCTTTTACCAAAAAAAGGAAATTTCCGCAAAACACATGAATTTTCAACTAAGAAAGAAAATTTTCTTATAAAAAAATGTAATAGTCAAATGGAAGTTAAAGAATAATTAATTTTCAATAAAAAAAAGATTTTCAAGAAAATAGTAACAGATTTTTTACCAAATATTTCAATTTTTGAACAAAGTGGTTGATTTTTGAAACGAGATTACTTATCTACCAAGAAAGAAGAATTTTTAACAAAATACATGAATTTTCAAACGAATTGTTGAATTTTTCACAAAATCGTTCCGTATTCAACCAAAAAATTAATTCTCAAATAAGAATCTTTATAAATTGAAGAAAAAAAAATTCAACCCAAGAAAATTTATTTTTAAAAAAGAATCTTAAGTGTATATGGAAGAAACGAAATTTCAACAAAATAAATGAATTTTCATCTAAGAAAAACGAATGTTCACAGAAAATGAAATAGTTAAATTTTCAGATACAAAAATTAATTAAAGAAAAAAACTATGTTTCGATAAAATAGTTGTAATTTCTACCAAAATATTTCAATTTTCAATCGAGTAGTTGAATTTTTTAACGAAAAGATTACTCTTCTACAAAAAGAGAACAATTTTCAAGAAATATATGAATTTTCAACAAAAAAGTTAATTTTCAAAAAAAATATTAGAAAAACAAAACTGAATACAGAATCATTTTTCAAACAAAATAGATTTTTATTTTAAATCCAAACCAGTTGCATTTATTCAAAAAAGACGAATTTTTAACAAAATTTTTGCATCCTCAACGCATGAAGATTTTTCAATAAAAAAAGATGCATTTTTAACGAAAAATATAACACATAATTAATATTTCTACAAAACAAAAATGATAATATGAATTTTCAACAAACAATTTAATTTCCACCAAGTATTTGAATTTTCAATAAAAAAAAAATTTCAACGAAAAATATAATACATAATTGATATCTTGACCAAGAAAACAATGTTGAATAAAAAACGGTAAAATTCATCTAGAAAAGAGAATTTTCAACAAAATACGTACATTAATTTAAAAAAAAATGCAGAGAATTTACACTCAAAAAGTTGAGTTTTCATCTAGAAAAGATAAATTCACATTCAAAAATTGAATAGTAACATTTTCACTTAAAAAAGTAAATTTCCAACAAAAAAAACAATTCTTAACAAAATAGTAGAATTTTTCATAAAAATAGTTCAATTTTCAATCAAGTGGTCGAAGTTTCAAATAAAAATATTACTTTTCCTTCAAAAAATATTTTTTTTTAACAAAATACATGAATTTTGAGCCAAGTAGATTAATTTTCCAAAAAGTATTTCAGTATTCAACCAAAAAATGAATATTTGAGTCAAAATCTCAATTTTTTACCGACGAACCGTAACTTCAACAAAATACATGAATTTTTAATTAAGAGACATATTTTTACAAAAAATGTAATAGTTTGATTTACAGTTAAAAAATTAATTTTCAACAAAAAAAAACATTTTCTGCAAAATAGTTAAAATTTTCACCACTTAGTTCAATTTTCAACCAAGTGATTGAATTTCCAAAGAAAAATATTACTTTTTTGCCAAAAAAGAATAATTAAAAAAAAATAAATGAATTTTCTACCAAACAATTGAATTTTCCAAAAAATCGTCAAGTATCGAAAAAAATGAATTTGCAAGTAAGAATCCTTATTTTCTACCAAAGAAACGAAATTTCAAAAAAACATGAATTTTTAATTGAGACAAATTTTATAAAAAATGAAAAAGTTGAATTTTCAGTTGAAAAAATTAATTTTTAACCAAAAAGAAAAAATTTCTAACCAAAAAGATGAGTTTTCATCTAAAAAAGATAAATTCACAATTAAAAATAAAGTAGTTAAAATAAAAGCTGAAAAAATTGACTTTCAAAAACAAATTTTTTTTAAGGAAACAGTTTAATTTTTTAACCAAATAGTTTGATTTTTAAGCAAGGAGATTACTTTTTTACCAAAAAAGAACAATTTTCAACAAAATACATGAATTTTCAACCAAATAGTCTAAATTTTCAAAAAATATTTCTGTATCTATCCAAAAACTACTAGGAACTTAGAAACTAAGAGAAATTTTTATGAAAAATGAAACAGTTAAATTTTCAGTTAGAAAAATTAATTTTTCACAAGAAAAAAAATTGAAGAATATCAAACCAGAAATATAAATTTTCAACTAAAAAATGTTAATTCAAATTAAAAATCGAAAGAGCTGAAGTTAAAATTGAGAAATTTACTCTCAATGAAGAAAGAAAAAATGCTCAACGAAATAGTTAAATTTTTTATAAAAATAGTGAAGGGAGGGAAGTAGGGAAAATAAGGGTGAGTAGGAGAGAGGAGATAGTGTAAATTAGAGGAGGAAACTGAAATGGAGAAGTAAGCGAATATAGGGGAACAGAGGGGAAAATAGGGCGACGAGGGGAAGTGAGGAGAGAAAAAGTGATCAAATGTGGATAAGTAGAGGAAGGGAAGTAGAAGAGAGGAATTGAGGGAAGGTAATTTAGGTTGAGTAGAGGAGGGGAAGTTGGAAAAGGGAAGGAAAGTGAGGGGAGAAGAAGAAGGGAAGTGTGCTTGGGGATGTGGAATTAGGGAAAGGGAGGTGAGGGAAGGGCATGGTAACTAAGGGAATTAAGGCAGGAAAGTAAAGAATAGACGTCGGCACAGAGAGTGGAAAATAGTGGGAAATAGGGAAAGTAAGGAGAGAGGAAATAAGAAAGTGAGGATGGAGTAGAAGAGAAGGGAAGTGGAGTGGGTAGGGGAAGTAGGGAAATTGAGAAAGGGAATTAAATTCTGAAATAGGGAGAGAGGGAGAGAGGGAAATAAAAAGAGAGAGAGCAAGAGTAGGGGAAGTGCAAGGAGAAAAAGTGGGGTAGTGCGGATGAGTGTGGGAGGGGTAGTAGGAAAAGGAAATTTAAGAGAGGATATAGGAAGTGAGGAAATTGAAGGAAGGAAGTATAGAATAGAGAGGCGAATAGGACAGGAGGCGAAGGGAAGGGAAATACGTAAAGTGAGGAGAACTGAGGGAACGAGTAGGAAAGTGAGTATAAGTGAGGGAGTGGAAGTAGGGAAAGAGAAGTGGAGTGAGGGTGTCGGAAGTAGGAGAATTGGAAAAGAAAAGTAGAAAATGTAGGTCTAGGAGAGTAAAGCAAGAAAAAGGTGCAGTGAGGGAAGGGAAGTTAAGTTGGAAAGTAAGGGTGAGTAGGAGAGGGAAAGTACAGGTAGGGAAGTAAAGCTGAGTACAGGAAGGGAACTGAAGGTGAGTATGAGAGAGGAAGTGGAGGAAGGGATGTAAGGGCTGGCTAGGGGAATTAGAGGATTTGAAGGGTATTAGAGAATGAAAAAGAAGCGTATGAGAGAGGAAGTGAGAGGAGAAGCGGTAATGAAGTGAGGGTATGTGAGGAAGAAGAAATAGGGAACTGAGAGTAGTAGGGGATCTAGGAGAATATAGTGTGAAGTAAGGCAATCAGGGAAATTGAGGAAGGGAAGTAGAGAACATAGACGTAGAGGAATCGAGAAGTGAGGGTGATCAGAGGACTGAAAGTAGAGAAACTGTGAGGAGTCGCTAAGACAGCTAGGATAGTCGTGAAAGGGAAGTGAAGAATAAAGAAGTAAGGGAGGCAAGTGTAAGCGAGGGGAGGAAATTAAGGAATGTGAGAAGTGAGGAGAAGTAAGAAAAGTGGGGATATGGAGGTGACTAGTTGTGGAGAAGTAGGTGAAGGTAAGTGAGGGTCCGTCTACTGGGTAGGTGATGTAGTGAAATTGAGGAAGGGAATCAGAAAATGAAAAAGTTGTGAAAGTGGAAGGAAGTGAGGGGTAAAGGTGTAAGAAAATAAGGGTGTGTAGGGGAGGGGGGAGTAGGGGAAGAGAAGTAGCGGAAGGGAAGGGGGAGTAGGGGAAGCGAAGTAGAGGAAGGGAAGGGAGTATATTTTCAGTTAAAATAACGACTTATTTTCAGTATTCCGAGTAAAAGTTTCGAAATTGTTCCTTCCTGAGGCAGATGAGTAACTTTTCTCGGTAATAAAGGTGATGGTCCAATTGAAGAATAAAGGTTAAAAACTTCTGTGATATCGAGCTGGAGAAGTCGACGAACTCTCTTTTTCTGGCTCACTCACCCCCTTCAGTTTCCTTGTCTACCTACCCCCTTACGTGTCCGATTTCACTTACAAGCGAGCGTGGGTTGAAGCACACGGTAGGTACCTTCCTACGTTTTGATCGAGCATAATAACGCATTCGCCACATCTGCAGCAAAAAAACAAATCCCCTTTGTACATTTTTTTGATATTTCTCATCCACCCACTCGACCTCGAGGACCCCGGGGTCTACTCCGAATACATGTCCAAGAGTCACGGCATCATTTTAGGACTGCTTTTATCTCCTCATTAGGGGCCGTGCATGAATTA
>CAKNXH010000926.1:9571-77002 GCA_932178445.1 Andricus quercusramuli
CGAGAAGAAATGTTTTGAACTAAAAATTTAAGCATTGCATTTTTTGTTGATCTTTGTAGATTAAAATTCTCCTTTCTCAATTATTCTGTTGAAAATTCATCGATTTTCTTAGATATCGTGGCAATTTACATATGCATCAATACTTTAACAAAATAGTTAAATTTTTAACAACATAATTGAATAACTTGAATTTTGAACATACAGAGATAAATTTCAAACCAAGAATATGAATTGTCAACCAAAAGACGAATCTTAAAAAAAAATACATACATTTTCAATAAATAGTTTAACCTTCAAATAAAACAGATAAATTTCACAACAAAAATGGAATCGTCAAATTTACAGATTGAAAAATAAATTTTAAAAAGTGTAATTCCAAACAATTGAAGTCAACTAATAAGACAAATTGTCAACAAAATAGTTGAATCCTCAACAGAAAAGACGGATTTTCAACCAGAAATATTAATTTTGTACTCAGAAGGTCGAATTTTCAATAAAATATATAACCTTTCGACCAAATATTTGAATTTTCAACTCACAAAGGATTAATTTTCGATCGAAAATCAAATAAAATGAAAATTAATTTTCTACCAGAAAAATGAATTTTTCACAAACTAGTTCAACTTTCAACTAATTAGTTGATTTTTGGACCAAAGAAGATGACTTCTTAACGAAATAGTTTCATTTTTAACGAAATAATTCGATTTTCAATCAAATAGTAGAATCTATAATCAAGCAAGATTGATTCTAAACTAAAAATATAAAAATGGATTTTCCAACAAAAGAAATTGATTTGTAATCAAACCTATTTCATAATTTTCTTCTTATAAATTAAGTTTTACAATTTCTTCAATCAAGAAACGGATGTTTTTAGCACTGTCGCTAATCGATTTATGCAAAATTCAAACTTGATGTCACTCACGATGTGTTCTATATAACTGAACTGAACTCAATATTTATGTGATTTTATGCAATTCATTATGTATCCAGAACATTTTATCCATGCAAGAATTTTGGTTTAAGTTAATCTCCTTCGGCTCAATTAAAGTGTCTGTATAAAAATGCAACATATTCCAGAAAGCATCAACTTGTTTACACAAATTCATAATTAAAATTTTTTTATTTTGAAAATTGTAGCACCGTTCTATCATAATACATTTCCTGCATGAGCATTTTCTACTGATTGATAAACAAACATTTCCACTTTTTATTTGGTATACTTCTTGGCATAGCGGCAAAAACCATCTTCCATGTGCGAAATTTATTGCAGGTGTTATCACTGCCTTGTTTTTCTTTTTATACCTTGTCGACAAATGGCCGAAGAATTACGATTTATTTGCTAGGAAAGCATCGAACTTTGCATGAAAATATTCAAATATGTGATGAAGCTGTTTGTGTATTCATGCTTCTGTGTGTGAATGAGCGTATGTGCGAGAAATTTGTATTTTGTAGAAAGCTGAATAATCACGCATTCACCTTCACGAAGGTACGACAAGAAATATGTCTGGGGCCAATGAAGAAGTCGTCAGTTGTTTGATAAACTTCAAATCTTGTGATTTATCGGAAATTAAAAGAATTTCAAACAAATTAGGAGCCGAGCGCCTACAGAAAAGGGTTTCGTAGCCCATCAAGCCGTTATTGAAGCCTTTCAAATTTCCCCCTTCTGTAATTTTTCTCCCTCACTTCCCTTCTCTCGTCCATTTTCGAATCACCTTTCATAATTCCTCCCTTGCCACTTTCCCTCCTTCCCTGTATCTCTCTGCCCTTCATTCACTCTCATCACTTCACCTAATTACCCTCCTCTAGTTCCGTTTCTCCCCACACTGCAATCACTTCCTTCACAACCACTCTTATCATTTCCGTTACCTCTCGTTCCATTGCTTTTCTTACTTTCTTCCCCACTCTTCATCTCCCGGAATGTCCCGGAAGAAAGTACGGCGGACGACGGACACCAGATGAAAACTATGAAGGTTTCTGCCAGGGACTACCAAAGCCTAAAACTGTAAGAAAAAAAGCACCACCACCTCTCTATACATCTGCCTACTTCTCTATTAACGCCCTGCCACCTTGACTCGTCTCTCACGCTTACACCCTTCCAAATATTGGTCCCCTCCTCCAAATCTTGAATGCCCCTTCTCGTTCTACTACATGCTTCTCTCATTCTACTATGCCCTCTCCCTGTAGCCTGTACATCCCATCACACTTATCATCCAATAATCTTATATTCTGTCACTACCCTTCTTATCAAATGTATGTCCTTATGAGGCCTAATCCTTTTTCATATCTTTTTCTCTATCCCCTATTATCTCCAACCTTAACACCTCTGTCTCTCAGACCCTCTCTTCCTCACCGTTCTAACATATAACTTTCCTTTTTGTTCTCCTTACTTTCATTCTAATCTCTTCAACTTTTTTACTCTTTCATGTTATCGTTCGCACTCCTCTTTTACTCCTCCATCTATGTACCCAATCGACTATTTCACTTCCGTTTTTCACATATGCACCCCTTTTCATAACTCTCTCTTTTATATCACACCTTCCTTCCCATATAACCATATTCCCCTCACCAACTTCCTCTCCTCTCTACAACAACTCTTTTCTACCCGTCACTCCACACCTCACTTATACAAATATATACTATTTGTCCCTTCTGGTATGTTCATTAACAATACAGTTTTAATTTATATGCTTAGCCTTTCTTGCTCTCTACACTCTCTTCCATCCTCCTCTACCTACCTTCAGTCTCTATGGGCCTTCTAGGCCAACCTCCTGAATCCTACTTACTTCCTAAAGCTCTCTTTCACACCGCAAGTTATTTTCACTTTTCAGCTATCGCAACCCTCTCTCTCCTCACTAGCATATAATTTACCTCGTCTTATTCACAACTCTCTCTCAGTTCCATATCCCCATATCCCCATGACCACCTTCCCCATTTTCTGCATCACCCTCCTCAACCCTACTCCATTATCAGCCCCTCTCCTACACTACCCACTCCTTTTATTCTCGAGCCTATTTAGCCCTATTTAGCCCTTCCTCGTCCTCCTAGCCTATTTTGCTCCTTCAGCTGTTCTCTCTAACATCTATCACTTATCTCCTCTTATCTCTTCCCATAACTTTCCTAACCCCAAAAAATTCGTCATCATCTATGATAGCATCCCCCTACCCATCTTATAATTATGACCTCTGCCCCTACCCCCTGTATTTTCACTGAAATTTCACACATCTCCCACCAATCCTATAGTTCACTCCATTCGAGGCACTTTTCATTATCCGTTGCTAGCGAATTTCTTAAAATTAAAGCTTAGAAAAACTGTGAAGTAAAGGAAAGAAAGTAACTTGGTCGTAAAGTGAGATCGATTCCGTTCAATATCTGCCTCGACGAAACAATCTATTTCTTTTTTTAATTCCACCGCCACTACAGCGTGAAAATGTTATACTTATAAATACAGGTTGAGATTCGTGCTCGATTGGAAATGGTTAATGCAAAATTCATTGCTCCCTCGACTATTCAGTTGGGCGAAGGAAGAAGGGCAACGGTGGCGTCTACAGGAAGTCACGTCACAGAATTTCAATTTCCGGAGCTTGGACGTTGCTGGAAGGAATGAGAGTCACTGCCTTCCGTGTGTCGTATCGTATGCACCTAGAACCCTACGAATTGATTGCCACTGCAAGAGTGCAGCGGTATGCACCGTAGTGCAAATCGATCTTGGAAACTCACCAAAGGAAACGGAAATCATAGAATATAGTGCAACTTCGGTTAGACCGGAAATCAACATCTTCTTAATAAATTTTGTCATTTTGTTCAATTGGTGAACCTCTCGCTATAAGAAATTGTTTATCTTTCTATATTATGAAGAGATTTCGCCGCCACCACTGTTTCAGTAATCGAGGCTGTTTAAAAAAAGTTGATTCGATATTGTACTGACTATACTGACCTAACCAAGAAACAGACCCAATTTGTATGTATGTTTTTGGAAAAGATCGCATAATATTGTACCACATTACCCCATGTCACATTTTACCACGTGTGCCATATTAACCCGTATTCCACAATACCCCAAATATACTAACCTAACCAAAAACATAGACCTCATGTGGTAATAAAGTTATTTTTTTACTAATTTTTTTTTAAATTTTCAAACAAAAAAAATTTGGTTTTAAAGCGACATTTTTTGAAGAAAAATTACTCTTTTTTAGGTCTTCACCCCATTTGCCATGTTACCTTATGTGACATATTGCCCTATGTATCATATTGCACCATATACATACACTTTCTTCCCAATTTATTATATATTTTATAATAAAATAATTATGATTAACATTGATTTTATATTATTTCTTGATATTCCAACAAAAAGAAGATTTGTATTTTTATCAAAAATATTTTAATTTGACAAAAAAGACATAATTTTTCAAAGAAACAGTTAAATTTTCAACCAAAAAGATAAATTTTCTAACAAAGGGGATGAATTTCTAATCAAATACGTAAATCCCCAATAAACAAAGACGAATTTTTTATAGAATATTTGAATTCTCAACTAAAAGTGATTAATTCCGGAACAAACAGATGGATTTTTAACCAAAAAAATTCATTTTCAATAGAAAAGACGAATCATTACCAAAATACATCAATTTTCAACCAGTTAAATTTTCAAAGAAAGATAACTATTTTCTAACAAAAAAGCAGACTTTCTAACAAAATGCATGAATTTTCAATTAATAAGGATTAGGTTTCTACAAGCGAAGACATTTTTTTAGCAAATACATGAATTTTAATCTTAATAATTGAACTTTCAAATGAGAAATCACACAATTTTTAACCACGAATGGAATACTCAAATTTTTAGTCCTAAGTTAATTTTCAACCAAGGAAAAGACCAATTATCAACCAAAGAGTTGAATTTTCGAGCAAATAGTTCAATTTTCAACAATTTTCCTAAATTTTACGCCAAATATTCGAATTTTTAAAGTGAAAAGGTAAATCTTCACCAATAATCGAACAGTTACGTTTTCTTTCAGGAATAGAATTTTCAATTGAAAAAGATGAATTTCTATAGAACAGTTGAATTCTTACCCAAGTAAATGAATTTATATTGAAAAAATTAATTTCAAACAAAAAAAAACAATAATTTTCAACTATAAATGTAATAGCTAATATTTCAACCACGGAATATTCTTATTTTGAATCAAAAACCGTTTAATTTAAACCAAACAAGACGAATTTTTCAAAAATTCTGAAATCCTTAAGCAAGCCAGTATAATTGTCACCGAAACATTACACGCTTAACGTAAGAATTGATTTTTTGTTTGAAAAAATATGAATTTTCGACAGAATACATACATTTTTAAACATTAAAATTTTCAAACATGTGGATTAGTTTTCTATCAGAAAGTCGAATTTTTAAGAAAATACATGAATTTTTTAACCGAATAGTCAAATTTTGAACGATAAGGATCAATTTTTTAGACAAATGAGTCAAATTCTCAACAAAATACATGCACTTTCAACAAATGATTGAATCTCCAACTAAAAAAATAAACGTTCAAACAAAAATAGAATAATCAAATTTTCAGTAAAAGAAATTAATTTTTGCACAAGAAAATACGAATTATGAAGAAAATATTCAAATTTCCAATCAAAGAAATTAATTTTCAACTGAAATAAGGAATCTGCAAACAAAAAATGTTCTTCAAAGTTGTCCAACTTTAGACCAAATTATATAACTTTTTACCCAAAAAGACAAATTTTCTACAAAAACTTCGAATTTTCAACAATACAGTTCAATTATCAACCACGCAACATTTCAGGTCCTTAGAAAACTATGAAACTGTACGTTTCTGAAACTTCATATTTTTTGTTATCAACACATTTAATTTTCTAAGTTTATAACATCTTCGTAAGATTTTTGGAAGTCCAGAGCAAATCTCACTGTATCGTACATGGGAATGTTGGGTTGAAAATTTTAGAAAAATGTCTCACGTAGTTTGGAGATTATCGATTATTCATTCATTTATTTATTATTATTTGGTGAATTTATGATTATTGCAGTTAATATTAATATTAATCGGTACTTCTAATATTATTAAGTGAATTTCAAGTAATACTGTTGTAATGATCAGTAAATCAACATTCATGATTTTCGTAAAATATTTTGAACTTTTGTTTTTTAGTGATTCGCAGACTTAAAAATATCTTACATAAGAAAATCGTGATAAAATTTTTCTAAATTATTTGAACAAAGGTGAGTTTTCTTTGAATTAGGGAAAATACTGTATACAGAATACTGTAATGGCAGAGCTTAGTGAAGAGAAGAGAATTAAAGGAAAAATGTGTGAGGACTTGAGTAGTCTCGTTTCCGGGATCAACATTGTTTTCGAAAGGCACCCTTCACTTCCTAGGGAACTAAGGTGAAGGGTTCTTCTCAAAGTTTAATGATGCTTTATACAGCATTGAAGACTTAAACAGTTCTAAATTAGCGTTTGGAATATTCAGAGCTTTTATTTATTTTTTTATTATTTTTTTATTATTTATTATTATAAAACGAGTCATATTTATGATAAATCAGTCAACAATAATATATGTTTAGAGGTAGCAAGCATTAAGTTTACGTAAAAATGGGATTTTATAATTTTTTTAAATACACATATCAGTTTCAGAGAAATATCTTGTGAATGGAAATTGTAGCTAATATAAAGGAGAAAACTCGCTTTTTCTGCTCGATTGAAAAACAAAAAATTATCTGGCGTTTGGTTTTATGGAGAATGTTATATGCTAATATTTGGATAATAATCCGGAATTTGAAAGTTACAAACGTTTTTTTTCTCTCAATTGTTGAAAATATTTGTCAAATTATTCATAATAATTGCTGTTTCATATATATAATTAATTGCAGAAGTACAAAATACAGTTTTTTATCGTTTTCAAATACACAGTTAGAGTTGCAATCAATTCTTAAAGGACCCTGAGTTTTATATTATCCAGTAACAACAGTTTTTTAATAAAAATTAAAAAAACATTTAAGGTATATTTTTCTGACTGGAATAACCGACTCAGAAGCCACCAAAAGATTGCAGAACAACTGAATGTCATCCGGTAACAAGGTATTATCATTAGAAAAAGCATATTTTTTAGGTGAATCTATTAAGAAAATATGATAAAAAATATGTTCTTCTCATCTGAAACACTTGTTTGATAGATTAATACAGAAAAATGTATATGATTTACAATCGTAACGATTTTGTTCACATAACCTTGTCAACTGGTAAGAGAAATGCTACTTGCAACAAATAAAATCAGTGGAAAAACGAAACAAATCCATATAACTTCAGAAAAGATCACAGAAAAAACACAAGATAAACTTCACATCAATTTCCAACGAAATATTCTCTGCAAGAAAAATTAACTTCCCAGGATAAACTTTACACAAATATCGGTTAAACTTGATTTTTTTTTCCATGACAAACAGTTGGCTGAACATAACTTTATCGCTCTAAAAAATGTCCTGGAACAAATTTTATTCTTAGTTTTTTCTGTGATGGTAAGATTGTCCACTAGCGAGGTTAAATGTAGGTTGTCGATGTAGCCGCGGTTTTCGATCTACTAGTCCGGTAGTTTTTTATAAAAACTTAATTTATTACGAGCTTCCGCCCGGCTATACCGGGCCTCATCAGGAATACATGATTAGAAGGAACGTCTAACACTAGAAACAGATTAGGATTTTTTTGTTATAACATTTTTTTGTAGGGTGAGGAAAGATCATTTACAGAAGTGGAAAAACATAACTTGTATTTCACTTACGTGACATATACGCAATTAAAGAGGTTTATGATGACATGAATGTTGACGATTACGAAAAAACCCGTTGTTAGTGGAAGCTCTTTATATAGGAAAATTATTAATTTGGTAGACAGGGCCGTCTCATAATCCGATATAAGCTTTGAAGGCCAAATGATTATCCAACATATTTTTATAAAAAATAAATGAACAATAGATTAGACTACTTCAACAATGAAAATTCTAATCCTTTACATTTAACGTCAAACGACCTATCAGAGTTTTCACTAGACAATATTTTAGTTCTATCTTTTGTCATCGAACTTGCTAGATTTTATTAAAGCATTTTTAGAGAATTTAATTTACTTGTCACATTGAAATATGAAAAAGATCTTTTTCAGTGTTTCTCTAAATTTAGAGATAAAATTTCTATTGAGCTCAGAACTCATATAGTTTATAGGGTTCCTTGTGAGTGTGACTGCGTATATATAGGACAAACCAAGCGTTATTTTAAAGACAGGATAAGAGAACACAGAAATCATTTTAGAAACGACTCTAGAAGCACTGCTTCAGTACAATACTCACATACATTTTAGCACAATTTTGACTTCAAAAAAGCTAAAATTATAAGTAGAGAACGTTATTATAATAAACGTACGTTTAAGTATATGTTCAATATCATCAAACACAACAATATTGTTAACAAAAGATGAGACACTAACTTTTTCACTGACGTATACCAAACTCTCATCATTTTAACTAACGAACACAAAAAATGGTTAATTTTCAAAATTCTCCCGCGCCTGTCTTTACTCCCACCTATGCACAAAAGAGGTACATCCTTCTACGCACGTAAGGGTTATTTTCTGTCTTAGCTTCACTCCTGGACAGGCACCTTAGCAAAGTGGAGTGCTGTCCAATACTGTTTTACATTATTTAATTAAATGCTTTTTCCCATCCACAAGTGGAGTAAATACAAAGTATAAATAATTTTTCCTTATATAAAGCTCTCACTAATAACGGATTTTTTTCATAATCGTCAACATTTATGTTGTCATAAACTTTTTAAATTCCGTATATGTCACGTAGGTAGAATACAAGTTATGTTTTTCCAAGTCTGTAAATGGTCTTTCCTCACCCTACAAAAAATTTTATAACAAAAAAATCCTGATCTATTCCTAGTGTTAAACATTCCTTCTAATCATGTATTCCTGATGAGGCATGGTGTCGCCGGGCGAAAGCTCGTAATCAAATAAAGTTTTTATAAACAATTACCGAACTAGTAGTTTGAAAACCATCACTACATCGAAAACCCACAAAAATCGATATAAAGTTTACTTCTTTGAATCAAAAAATAATTTATGATAAATTTTGAATAATATTATTTTGCGAGGTGAACATAATTTATAAATATATAATCATAATGATATTAAATTTTTTTTTATCTTTAAAAATCCCCTGAAATTTTTCGAAAAAGGTGTAAAATACCTTGGCGTTCTTGAAAATACCTTAAAATCTTTTAAATCCTTAGAAAAAATTCCATCAAATAATTGAAATGTATTGCAGATTTCTTGAAAGCGTTGCAAATATCATGAGACATTTTTTAAGAACTAGAAACTTTAGGCATACCTTGGAATATTTAAAAACCTCATCAAAATCTTGGAAATCCTATGAAAGCTCTCCATTTTTGTAAATGCATTTTTTGAAATTCATTAAAATATTGTGTAAGGTTAGGAGCTAGATCACTGTTACTGTGAGAAGGACAGGTGTCAATAGAATATAATAAGGTTGAGTTTGGGTTTTATGTAATAGCAGAAGTGTAAAGCAGAGTTGCGGTAAAGTGGTAGTGTAGGGTAAAAGGCTGCTGTGGCGCCATGGAATAGGGCTTTCGTTTTCTCTTCATATAGCGTAGGATAGGAGTATAGACGAATAATTTAAGTTAGGTTTGAATTTGAGGAGATTATGTATAATTTGTCATGTTTTTATGAAGACTCTCAAACCCGTAACAGGGAGAGAGTATAATAAAAAATACATATATCCATACATACATACATACATGCATGAATATAATTCCTGGAAATTACTTAAAAATCCTTTAAAATGCTTAAAATATTGGAAATTTTTAAAACCCCTTAAATCTTTCAAAATATCTTAAAATGTTATAAATCATATTCGAAATCCTTCTTGATCTTCTGAAATTAAAGGAAATTCTTTTAAGCTGCCTGGAATTTTTGGAATTCTTTGAAATCGCCTGAATTATTTAAAAATCTCTTTGAATCTTTGAAATCCTATGAGAGATCTTAATTCTTCTGTAATTTATAGAAATATTACTAAATGTTCAGAAATTGTTGATATCTATTGTTATATCAAGAAAAGCATTTGATATTTTGTGAAGTCTGTCAGGATTACTGAAAATAGCCTTAAACGTTTCAAAACCTATGAAATAATTTCAAATTCTTCAAAGGGTCAGAAAATTCTTTGCAATCCAAATAACTTTTCTTTAATTTCTTAATATCCTTTGAAAGCTTTGATGGCTTTGAAATTATATTAAATCCTAGTCCGCTTCTGTAAATATTAAATACAAACTGAGGGCGTAAGAAAATCAATAAATTAAGAATTTTATTCTCGTAAATATTTTTGTATTCAATTGTATCATGAAGAAAGACGTAATGAAACTTTAATTTTAATATTTTGAAGGTCGAAAAGCAGATCTAATTGCTATTTTGATTAAAAAATATCGTAAATGGTTTATATCAAAAGAATGTCATTGAATACAATATATTATGAGTGTGAAATAAGAGCTTATTACCTAACTTCGATCATCATTATTTTTAAACATGTTGTAATTAATATAAACAACAAAAAAAACATGTTTTACATCGATCTGAAATCATTTTCTCCATTCAATTCAAAATCGAATAATTATAACTATTGGATTTTCACCACAAACATTCAATTTATTTTTAATTGGAATTTAATAGTCATGTGAGTTTTGCTTGGAAATAAAAAAAAATCAATGAGATAGAAAAAGCTGGTATTGAAGTATGTAACTAAAGCAGAGCCTTCGACAATTAGCATCACCGGAAATAAGGGTTCTGGCATAACACGTTCCGAACGGAAGAGGGCAATCTCGACGGTAGATTACAAATAAATATTAAGTTGGGAATCCCTTCAGTGTCTGGGGAGAGAGGGGACCGGAAATTTCGAAATAACCGCCTTTGGCAGTTGCCAACTCTGGATAATGGATGAGAGGATAAAGTTCTCAAAAGTTTATAATACTTCCCTGCCAGAGAGATAGTTGGGCAAGTCAATGAAATTAAAAACTTTTGTACCTTTTGTAATTGATTTTTAGAATTTGTTAACAGAATTCAAGGCGTGTAATAATAATCACGTCTAATTTTAACTTTTCTTGGCTATATAAAGGAGAAACCACACATTCTTTCAAGTTGAATACGCCAGTAATTCTAAGGTAGAAACTGTCTAAGAAAAATGTCTAAGAATGACCCAAAATCGTCATCATTCAATGTATTAAATTGAATAATATAATCCTATAATAAAATGAATATCTACTTGAGTTTGAGAATAAAATTTATAAAATATTATTAATTATTTCATGTATATAATCAGTGAGTGTGATAATATTATATTATATTCACATGTAGTTCCCTTCCCCCATCTGTCATTTCATATTTTATTTCGTAAATTTAAGATATATAGGGAAAACCACCCTACAGTCGATAGGAAAAAATTTAACAGCATTTAACTGCATTGGTTTCCAAAAATCAGGAAATATGATCATTGTTCAATAAAGCTTACATATTCAATTGAGTATTCTTATAGAAGAAAATATCACGGAATTAATCAATTAGCTATATTGAACATTTTAATTAGACCTGGTCTAGGGTACGATTTTTACACCTTTGTCCATCAATAGATAATCGTTTCTGGCATTGCTCCTGGGCAAGTCATAATACTCAAACCTAGATAATTATAATTTATCATTAGTATACTCCCAATTGAAATGAATCTATTGAGTAAATAATAGTTGAAACTATGATTATTTTACAAAAAACGAAAAAGCTTAAATTATTAACATTTTTTTATCTCTGATATTTTGTAAGATTGGTACGAGATGTTTAATCTTCATGCCATTTGACCTCACTTGCGATGACAGAAAAGTGCAGCTTTTTTACACACACCTCATTTATAAAAATCATATCTTGTCCGAAAGGCTTTTTAAGCCACAGCTAAAATTTATGAGCTCTTCAATAACTAATAATTTACACTATTTTCTTAGTTTATGATTTATAATAATTTGAATTCAGAAACTTAACAAATCGAATAAAGAAACACAACCTTTAACTTAAAACAACTGCCAGACAGTCGCAGAGCTGCCAATTTTGACACAGATATTTTTTGTAATTTTCCGATTATCTACTGTTGGTTATCTACTGTTGGAGAATATAATATCCAATTTTTTTTCCAGGTTGAAAATAAATTTTTTGCTCTCACGCATTAATGAGTTATAAAATTTCAATGAAACTTCGTCAGACGATATAGTATCCTAGCCGAAACGTTATACTCACAAAAGTTATTCAATTTTTTTGTCAGTTTTCCAGTTAGTTAAGATTATCTAATGTAAATTATTATCTACTGTAGGGTGTTTTCCCCTATCAAGTTATAATTTAATATAAAATATATCAGTTTTTTGCCTTCTTTATTTTTTTCCTTTTTTAATTATTATTATAATTTCGTAAACGTAAACATGAAGTATTGTTAAACTTATGCACATATTAATTTTATTATAGGATAACATTATCCAATTCAATAAGTTATGTAATTGCGATCTTGGGCTATTCTTCCACATTATTTTTGTTTGCCTTAGAGTTGCTGCCGTTTTTGACTTTTTGACATTATTTTTTATCCTGTACCTTCTGGTGAATTTTTCCGAAAACAATTTATCATTTAAAGAAGGGATTATTTCTTCGCAAAAAAATGCTGTTCCTTTTCTATGGCAGTGCTATTGTTCCAAAAATTTTTAGAGAATATAATATAAATTATACTGATGTATAATATTGACGTAACATTTATAAGGTTTTTTTTTTTTTAAATTTTATTAGCACTATATGAAATAGCTTATATATACATATGTGTGTGTGTGTGTGTGAGTCAATACAATACATATTTTTCTTTTTATTTGTAATTATGATTATAACTGAACTTTACAATCAAGCTAAAAATAGACGAATTAAAAATTTGAAAAAGGTCTTAATTTTATGAAAGTTTAAGAGAATTTAAAAATTTGATATATGTACCTGATTTAATGCGTCAATCAAGAATTTATACACATTTTTTCTAGAATTAAAATTTGAACTCTATTCAATTTTAAAGATGACTTGCAATTCAAAGGTCTGCAATTTTAAAGATATACAAATAAAAATTCTTAAATTTTTTCAAGCGTTTTGAATTCTATGTCTTTTAAAGTGAAACAATTTCAAACTGGAAACATAAAAATCAGAGACCTTTTAATTCTAAAACATGAAACTTTCATATTTTTTTATTTAATATTTTTAAAATTAAAAACTATTCAAGTCTTCAGTCTTAAAGATTCGAAAATCAAGGGCTACAATTTTAAAGAAATAGATACTATCGAGAATTGTTAAATTTTCCAATAAAGAGCTGCAAATTATTCAACTTTTAAGGATTATATTTTGAAGGTATGTAATTTTGAACTTTTCTTGGAATATTTCAATTCTGAAGATACAAAATTAAAATCTATTCAATTGATGACAATAGCGAAAACAATATTCAATTTTAAAGTTTTACAATTTTCAGTATTTGCAATTCAGTATTCTTCAATATTCAATGTCTTTAATAGTGAATGATTCAATTTTGAATGCGTCCCATAGAATAGATAATTTTTAAGGTTTAGAATGTGAAATGGCTAAATTTGAAAGATTTAACATTGCAATTTTGTTTACATATTGATCTTGCGACGTGTATATGTGTATCACTCATAAATCTACACAATACTTATCCTAATATTTATCAACAAATAACATTGATATTGATTAAAAGAATAAAACAAAAACTCATCAAATTATAATCGCACGTTCAAGAATAAAAATTTGAGAAGAAATTAAAGTTTGAAATTATCTTGTCCTTCAACGTGCTAAACTGAAAATTTATATGAAGAAAGAAAAGTTTTTAAGACATACGTTTCATAAGTAACAATCAGCATCTTTATTTATTTAACCTTGTCTTTAAATTTCCTTCTCAAACTCAGCAGCTTCTAAGTGGAGAACTAGTAAAAGTAATTTTTGTACCCATTTAATACTTGTTTGAAATATTTTTTGGGTAAAGTAATCTGTTTCTATATTATGTATCCATGGGAAAGAAAAAGTGACCTTTATATTGAGAAATACACACATAAGTCTTCTTCTTGCTGCGCGTATTCGATCAAAAATTGCGAACAAGTGTTTGGAATCCGAGTAAATTGAAGACGAAACAATATATTTTTACCTTCTTGAGACAATAAAATAAAATGAATAGAAATGGATGAAACCAAAGCAGTTTCTCCAACCATAATTTGTTTTCCCTCGCTGAGAAAAGCCTTTAGTATTTGCGAAAGATCACGGCAGTCAGGAGTCGCAGGCTTCTTATTTGAAACGACATGGCCCTTAATACAAATATCTCTTTTATTTTTTTTACTTCTCTCGTAGCGCATTTTCTCATGGAGAACCGCAAGTCCCTTGGTAGCATTGTGCAATTTTAATAGAGACTTCCGGTTACGCCAAGGACAGTATCACAGGAGGAAATGGAGAGCCAGGCGAGTGTGCGGAGTAGATATCGTGTAAGTCGAACTTAAATCCCCTTTCGCCGTATTCGCCCATCCCAGCTCTCGCGAAAACGCAACTACCCTTTCGCGTAAGAGCGAGATTCTCTCTTCACTCTTTTCACGGAATATCGTTTTAGCTCAGACGATTCATTCGATTTTCGCAGATACGAAATGCCAGTTAAGCCGTACGAAAGCTGCAATGAAAGTCAAGAGAATCCCTTCAGATTGAAGGAGCTTGATCAATTTTCTTACGTATTAAATTGTGGTTCTTGAATTTAAATGAGGCGCGCCCTGTGTCACTTTTTGCCGCTTTTAGGTGGAAGAAATTTTAGCGTTTTAGCTTCGCTTTTAAATTTCGAACAAAAAGTGTCCAGTAGTTAATGACAATTTCAGCCAGCCATGATGAAGGTCAAGTACTATATATTATGTTAAGTCAGCCCTCAGGGGTGTAAAGTAGTATCATAATAACGACGTAATACTGAGAACTTTTTAATTGTCCAATAACAAGCGCTTTCACTCAAGGGTTTGGTACGAACCTGTACGAATTAAATTTTTTTTAACATTTTCAGTTTGGTATGTTGGTCTTGTGTTGAATTTGTAAATAACTTTTTCAACATTCACCCTAGGAGCTTATGAAGAAAATGTTTTGCTTTTTTCAGCGACTATTGTGCTAAACTCTGTTGGTTCACGTGGAAGACTCAAGAGAACCACTTGGGAGGTTTTGGAGGCCTTCGTGGGGTGAGGCCTTCGTGGAAGGCCCTACTGGCTGCTCTCGTAAGGGGCCAACACTAGGCCAGGGTGGTGCCAGGGCTGGAACTTAGCTGAACCTTGGTTGGTTTCCGATCGGCGACGCAGCTGAAGCGTTGGCGTCGTTGGCGAACTGTCTTTATAATATAGAGAGATAATCTTCGATTCATTCATTCTCTCCACATTGAAACATATGTACAATAACGTTTGTTCGACATGCTGTAAAATTGTCTTGAACATAAAGATATTCTCCTTGATTTTCAAGTTATTCATTTTGCCCTTAAGGACAAAATGAGTCAGTTTTAAAAATCATCTCGCACAATTTGGAAATTAATATATTCAACGACTCAGTTACAAGATCCTAATTTGAAAATTGTTAAAATTGAAAAAAAAAATTAATTTAAATTTAGTTTTTCTTTATTTCTTTAATTCATCACGCTTCAAGATCATCATTCCAATGTACAATCATAGTTTCAAATGCGCAATTGTTAAACAGTTTTTTGAACCCTCAACCTGAAGTGTTTTTTTCTTTAAAAGGAAGGAGGTCAAAAATAAAGGTTGAAATTTTTTTTTTTTTTTTAAAGCACGGGTTTTTCTTTACTGTATGAAAAAATCTTAAGTTTTTAATT
The DNA here is from genome assembly GCA_932178445.1 of Andricus quercusramuli. Taxonomy (NCBI): domain Eukaryota; kingdom Metazoa; phylum Arthropoda; class Insecta; order Hymenoptera; family Cynipidae; genus Andricus; species Andricus quercusramuli. The sequence continues at coordinate 25,559 of CAKNXH010000926.1, forward strand.
TAAATACCTTCAGACTGAAAAGTCAAAGTTTTGTTATTTATTGATATAAAAAGCATTCAGTAGGTTTTTAAAGGATACTATATTCTTCAACTATTGAAATTGAGATTCTGCGCAATCAGTATAATAGTTTGAAATTCAAATATTGAAAATGTTAGTGAAATTTTACTATTAAATCGTTCAAAATCACATATTTAACGCCTTGTTAGGTAGTTGTGTATCAAATAATTAGAGATTTCAAGATTCTAAATTCATTGGATTTAATTTCAGTAGGTGTTCAATTTAATACTTATAGATTTTAATAGTTCAAACTGATTATTTTCAATTTCAAACTTACAAAATGATATGGTATAAAAAAATTTTGTAATCGCAAAATATATAAATTGAAAGACTTCACAGTTGCACAATTTTTAGTTTGAAGGATTTATATCTAAACAATTTTCAATAAAATGCCTTCAAAACAATGAAATACTAGGAAAATAATTGGTTAAATTCCAGTCTTAAGAATGAGATGATTTTAGAACTAGGCATCAAATATTGAAATGATTTTATGTTGAAAATGTTCCAAAATATTGAAAATGTCATACTCATCTTAAGAAAAATTTCGAAATGAAATGTTTGAAATTGTGCAATTTAAAAAAAAGAAATTGCATCTTGCAATTGTTTCCAACAAAAACGTCAATTTTCAACAAATCATTTTAATTTTCAACAAAATATTTAGATTTTCAGTCGAAAAAATTAATTCTCAAGAAACAAAAAAACAAACGAATTTTCAGATGAATTTATGAATCTTTAACCAAAAAATTGGACTTTTAGAAAAGTAGTTCGTTTGCCAATTAATAAGTTATATTTTTAAACTAAAAAGTAAATTGTAAACAAAAATATAATAATTGATATTTGGAAAAAAATGTTTTAATTATAAATAAAAAATAACCGCATTCAGCTAACAGAAACAGATTTTCAACAAAATACTTGAATTCTCTACTGAACAGATGAATTTTCAAAGGCAATTTTCAGTTGCATTTTTAAGTAAAGAAATTCAGTTTTGCAAGAAAGAATACGAATTTTCAACAAATAGAATACATTTCCAACTAATTACTTGAATTTTCTACTGAATTGCTGAATTTCAGAACCGAAAATACGAATTTTTAACAAAATACTTGAACTCGCTACTAAAACAGATTCACATTCAATCACAACTTTTATTGCAAAATCAGGTATCATATACCACATAAATCATTTTAAAAAGCGATAAAATCAATATAATTACTATTTTTATTCTTATTTTATTATTATGCTAATATTTGCTAAACATTTAGAATAAATACTAGGTACATAACTATTCCTTATAGTTTTTTTATCACAAAAAGGAATGTTTATTCCCATAAAAACCCTTTATTTGTGTCTAAAGACAACTAGAACGGGTTCGGGACGTTTCAGTTCAGCCCCACCTAGTTGGGGCATTTAGAAATGCCCATTCTTAGGTGCGTGCGGTTCAAACACCCATTGGGTGTTTTCGGTTTGGGAGCCTAATTTATACAGACAATGCAGTATGAATGCACATGTTGGGTTTATAGCGGGTGTTCTGCAACTTCTCGAAGCTCGGTTCAGAAATGTGAGCGTATGCATAGGAATGTTGAAGTCAGGAGTGTTAGTGGTTGATTGCGTCCGGCCGAGATGATTGCTTTTCGTGGGACTATATGCACTCACATTGATACACCAAATACCAACACCATGTGAACTCCAGTCACACGTGTTGTGCACACACGAGCCCTCGAAACACGCAATGTACATTGTATAACAACACGAGGATAAATGTGTATATGAGGAATCCACGGACGATTACTGCACGTGCGGGCCGACCGTATTTCAATATTCCGATAGTTTATTCGTCTGGACCGGTGACCGCCTCCTACTGGCAGAAAATCACTTCCATTTTAGTTAACGCCATCGTTTACGTTATACACATGTACGAACGCATCTGTTGTGCCTTCTGTTCTCCAGTTATAACCAATACGACATGCATGAAACCAATGTCACTATTTTGATAACATTGTGCGAGAAATCAAATTTATATATTCTATTTAACACACTGTCAACAGTTTGTAACTTCTTCTCTTGATTTTATGTACACATACTTCAGTACTATTCAAAACTCTGAGGTGCAGTGACACTTTGATAAAAACTTACGGCTACACTGGACCACCTTTTCTCACCTTCGGCCCTTTTGGTTCAGCTCCCCCTCTTGGATTTCCTCCTTAAACCATCTCTTACTACCTCATCCATATACTAGTTTACTCCATTTAATCTTCGTCAATTTACACCCACCCCTTCCCTCTTTTCCCCTTACCCTCACACACCTATAGTGTCCTCATACACACTAAACCTCATCATATCTTCTAGGCTTATCTACCCTCCTCCTCTTTAAGCGTTCCTACCGGGTTCCCTCTTCACAGTAAGAACTCTGGAATAAATTTTGTTGCAGCTAATTTCAAGATGAGGATCCATCTTGCTCGGACTATGGGTACGAAACTATCGTCTATTGTTTTTTCCGCAAAGCTTTAAAAAAATGGACAGCAATTGACGTTTCGTATCCCAAGTCCGAGGGAAACGACCTTGTGTAATGGTACTATTCACTCCACCATGATTATTTTTCGTTGCAGGGAAGTTGTATCCTGAAATAAACGTTGGATTCATACTTTGTTTTTTCTGTGTTCTTTTCACCTTCTCATCTCCATACCACATTAATTCTCAACCTTAGACTTTTCTAGCCTATCTACCCTTCTCTTCTTTAAGCCCTCCACCCTAGTTCCCTCCTCTTCTCACTTTCCCATTCCCATACCCATACCACACTGATGCTCATCCTGAGACCTTTCTACTGTGTCTGCCCTCCACCTCTTTCGTCACAACACCCCTGTTCGCTCCTGCGCTTCCCGCCTCACACCTACACCATACTTATTTTTATCCTTTCACCTATTTACCATACCTACCCTCCACCTCTTCAGTCATACCACCACTGTTCTCCCTTCCCTTCACCTTATCACACATACCACTATTTTCCCCTATCCCTATAATATTTAACTCTATACCCAACCCCTCCTCTAACTCACTTACCCTCACAGCCCTATCATCCTGCATTTTTCCCTTCTACTACCCACCAGCCTCCTTGTCATATCCATTCAGTCTCATCTTCATACCTCTCCACCATAGTATCATTATAATGCACACCAATATTCCCAATATATATACCCGATATATCTTCACCTGTATATCCATTATGTATACGCTCTCATTATATCCCATTCATTACCTCTCCTCTTAGCACCTCGCCCCTATATACTGTTATGTATACAAACATTTTACGTCCATCCCCTCCTTTATATCAATTCTAAGCCATTGTAACCTTCCATACTTGGCTTCTTTTCTCTAACAACGTTCTGACCCAATCTTCTTATTGACGATTGCATATTTTGTCATATAAAATACATTAAAAATCGCCAACGGTGATACCACGCTGAAAACACCAGTTCTCGTAAGATCACTGAAGTTAAGCAGACTTGGGCGCGGTTAGTACTTGGATGGGCGATCGTTCGGAAATACTGCGTGCTGTTGGCCCGTCGTGGGTGTGTTGAGCCCACACTAATAGTACTAGTAGTAAATAATCCACTTAGAAACAATACCCGAATCGGGTAGCGTCACGCCTACCCCGAAAGGGAAATGCCTTAATGGTATAAAAAAAACTAGTCTTATGTTTTGTCCAAAAATCGCAATCTAGCATAAGAACAGAGAAGAGAATTCAAAAGAAATAGAAAATTCGACAAATCATACTCAGAAATTAGGTTTCTAAGTCACTTTCTGCGAACAAAAAATTAATTTTTGAGCCTTTTATGGATGTGAATCCAAATATTTCATGCATCGTAAATGGAATAACCTCATTTTACTTAATTTTATTAAAGAATTTTGAAGCTTTTAGCAAATAAATAATGAACACAAAAAGATGTATCAGGAAAACTGAATAATCCAAATTTTTGGGCTAAGGTTCTTTGGTTCAGAATGACGAATTTTCGGTTTGGCACATACAAAATTTTCCAAAAATTGTGCATATGACACAATCCAAAAAACCATATACTTTAACTATTGAAAGAAAATTTCAATTGAGCAAAAAAATCTTTGCTGAATGTATAATATTCCATTCTTTTTTACTAGTAAAAACTGCACTTATAAAAAATTCGACCCATTTTCTCAAACGGAAGGAAAATTTTTCTAATATTTAAGTCAAAAAAGGGAACAGAAGATATTAGTCGGTATCAATTTTTTCTTCTCCACTTTTTTTGGCTGCCAACGAACAATTTTTGGTACCTTCAGCTTAAATGATTAGAGTGATTAGAACACCTGCACTACGCCTGACTCTACATTAATGATTTAATAGAAATTTATCAAATTATTTTTTATAATAATAGACAATTCCTATAGGAGATATTCGTTGACCCATAAGGGGTTTTTCCAATTTATATCAAACATTTTGCATGTGTGAAATTCTTTTTCTTAATGTGTTACCAGAAAGAACTCGATGATGATTTCTGTTCTTCATATGTCTTTTTTATTTTTATGTTTGGCTGCTTTAACTTTTCAATATATTTTAATTAAACAAAAATTCAAAGCTGTTATTTGTTTTTTACACTATCCACTATAAAATTGCTATATTGACTTTTGCGGGCAATTTTAAAAGAGCCTAATTTAATCTTTCATTTTATAATATTATTATTAAATTTTTAACAATGAAAAATACCTAAAGAGATTTGGATCAGAGCATCACTTATCGGAAGATTCGTAATACGCGATAATCCCCATCCACAGATAAGATACTTCATTTGTGTGAAGCACCTACTCGCATTTGATCTTAATCCGTAATCCTACGTGTTTACTTAGTCTCAGGCGTCTGCTTACTCTCCCACGGTAGTTAAAGTTGGGTTGAATATAAAACAACGAGACGACGCGAAAATAGATGACCAGATTTTTTTATAAGTACAAATCATGGAAATGAATATCTCGAATATAGATGTTATTTCGTCGACCACTCTAATTAATGAATTTCTGATATTGAATTGTGTTTATTACTTGGTCTAATAATTTTTGAAGAAACGAGAAAAAATCAGCTTTGGCCCGGATTTGAACCGGGAACGCCACTATGTATAAGTGGACCAATAATAATTAATTACGCAACCGTGGTCATGGTAGATTAACGCTCCACTCAAGTATAGTGGCAATCCCGGTTCAAATCCGCTCCGAGGTCAATTTTTTCTTGTTTTTTTAAGAAATTATTGCACAAAGTAATAGACCAAATTTAACATAAGAAAATAATAAACATCAAATATTCATTTGTTTTTTCCTTCAAAGTTTTGAACGTCATCAGGAATAAAAAAGGTTTTAGAACATGAAACATATTTTATGCCCATGTAAATTTATCTTAAACACAAAAATTGAAAAACTCTGGTTTTAGATCATCATCTGAACGGAAATTTCTAACTACATGCAAAAAGACTATCTATAACTCTAATTGATGTACTAAATACCATTGCTAATAATTGCTCATTAACTTGTTGCTACGAATCGAGGAATGCATTCAGAACACACGATCATTTACTGCCTTTTCCATATTTCTAACTTTAAACAAACAGTTGAATTTTCAACTAAAAAATATAAGTTTTCAACCAAAAATGGAATCGTCAAATTCTCAAATAAAAATCTTAATGTCGAACCACAAAAAGCACGAATTTGAAAAAATAGTTGAATTTTGAACCAAAGTATTGAATACAATGGAGCGAATTTTTAATAAAGTCTTTTAACTTTCAACCATAACCGATCAATTTTCAATTCAATAGTTAAAGCTTTAACAGAAGAAGTGAATTTTCTACGAAAAAGATTATAATGTTCTACCGAAAAAGACGAGTTCGTATAAAAATGCATGAATTTTTAACAAAATCATTGAATTTATAAGCCAAAAGGCAGAATTATCAAGGAAACAGATGCATTTTCAAAATGAAAATACGATTTTTCAATCAAAAAGGTCATTTTCCTTACAAATAATTAATGTTTCAAATTAATATTTTGGATTTTAACCAAACAGTAGAATTCAACCAATACATACAAATTTTCAACAAACTAGTTAAAACTTCAACAAGAATAGATCACTTTTAAGAAGAAAAACAAAGTTTCAACACAGGAGTTAAACTTTGAAAAAAAGTTAGTGTCTAACCCAGCAGGTCAATTTTCAAATTAATAGTTTAATTTTTAACCACATAGTTGAATTTTCAGCCAATAATACGGATTTTCAGCCAGAATCAAAAATCTTTGACAATTAAATGTGAAATCATCGATAGTAGTAATTTTGTGATTGTGAATTCTCTTCTGTTAAAGCTCCTTCGGCTTTAACCAACACATTCTCATCACGCATCTCGTGCTTCGCACTCGAATAAAATGTGTCCAATACGCGAATTTTCCTATATTATGTTCAACTTTAATATATTAAATGTATACTATGTTAATATATTTATCTCGGTTTCGAACTGCTCATTCAGGTATAGCAAAATATTTACGAAACGTGATTATTTGTAAATCTTGTGCCTCTGCTCGCAACTGCTGAATTGGACAACAAAATGAAGCGAATGTATCTCATTATTTGTTCTTTATTTCACAATAATTTTTTTGTATTCATTGTACAGAGTGTATATGAACAAATTTGTTTTAGATAAATGAATAGATTTTGATTTTACCTATTTTGGTTGTTGCATAGTTTAAATGGATAGTTGAATTTTTAATAACATTTTTCATGATTAAAACAAGAACTATCTTCGGAAAATGTAGTCTAAACCAAATTTCTAGATTATTCTGAGATGAACAATTTCGTTAGTTAGCATTTTTGTGTCTTGCAATGTTCTGCCTGAAAATAGAGAAACTTATTTTGATTACATTTTTTACGAATAAAACAAAAACCAAGCTTGTTATGAAGAATATTTTGCTAGAAAATTGGCCTAAATCTTCTTGAGATGAATGATTTTTTAAATTATTATTTCATTTTATGAAAAAAATGTATAGTTTTGCTGGGAAATGGAATTTTTTATTTTTTAAAAAGCATTTTCGATTAATAATATCGGAACTTCGAACAGTATGCCAAGGAGTAGTCCAATCGGATAATTCCTTTGAAAGTTACAGCGTTTACAGATTAAAATGACAAGGGCGACAGACAGACACCGAAGTAAAATTAATTTTTTCTCAATCAATGAGTCCGAAATCGTCGAGATTTGATGAAATCCACCAAATTTTCCATGTTTTCAGAAACATTCCAGCAGTTGTAATCACGTTCTTGTAGGGCTTTCAAAAAGTAACGATTTTCATTTTATGGCTTTTTTCCTATCGTGCTTTGCTTAATAAATTTGGTTTTTCTTTTCGGCCCCCTTAAACTGTGTGCCAAAGCACAATACAATCCAATTAGTATTTCAAAAGTTATCCAATATGCAGACGACAACGACAACGACGATAACGACGTGAAAACTATTTTTTCTGACATAGAGGGCCTCAAAACGTCGACATTTGATCGATTTCACGAAAGTCATTCTTCACATAAAATCAATACCTTCTCATTATGATGAGGATGTAAAAATTAATTGCTGTCCAAATGAAAAGAATTTTCAAAAAGATAGGTTCTTCACGCAGACACGGCTCTTCAACAGAAAAATGATCTTTTAGGAAAGTAGTTCAACTTTCAATGAAGTATGTATTTTTTTGAGGAAGTAGCAGAATTTTTGACTAAACGATGTAAATTTCGAGCCAAACATATAATAGTAGACTCAATACCAATAAATAATTAATATTCATCAACAATTATTTGGATTTTATCATTAGTTTCTATTAATTCAGTTCATATTTAGGCGAAAATAAGAGAATAAAGGAAAGTTTCTTGAAAACCAGGGAAAAATAAGAATTCACAAAAAAGTGATGAAGAGGGGAATTGGGGAGCAGGGAAAAAACTCGATCGTAATTTTTGCCTCGACCCCCTTTCCCTCTCAAAATGTTACATACTAACAATTCTGAGATTAACTTCAGCATGTTTTAATTTTAAAAGAGACCCAAGGAGAAGTAATTTAAAGTGTAAGTTAAGTACTTTCTCAGTTATTCGTAAATAATTTATGTTTCATAAATCAAACTAACGAGAAGTAGTAGAATTTGTAATTAGGCTGCCCATAATTTATATTCTTTGCACTTTTGCTAATTGAAAAAATTAAAAAGACAATTTATTTTTGCCTGAGTCCTGTCTTTCTTCCTACTGTGTCTAACCACATACAGTTTTTTCCACTGTGAGTTAGTTTCCCAATTTGAAAGTTTTTAATTCTCGGCGCAGGATTAATATCTTTTGAGGTTGAATGTATTTGGCTTATTACCTTCTGATTATTCAAGAAAAGTATCTTCCTGCTCTCGGAAATGAGAATTAGACAAATGGAAATGAAAGCAACCGAGAGAGACGGAAATAAGATCACGTTTCCGACAAGAGGCACTTATATTCCGAAGAGCACCCGGCGCGCGACGTGCATTATGCATGCCGGTGCCTAATGTCCATCAGAATTATATCCGTAGCTTCCGGACGATCTAAATTTCCCAGGATGAAAATGGTAATTAAAATCATTCGGAAATTAGTACGGGCTTCCCTGATACCAGCAAAAGAGAGCTATGCTCTTTAAAGTTTTTAATTTGTAATTTTCATTTAATTTGTCCTCAAGAAAAATATATAATTCTACATTTATACAGCCAGTACTATACGGTAGAAAACCCTGGACCTACCAAGAAAAGGGTAAGAGTAAAATTAACGCGATTGGCATAAAATTCCTGCGCAATATGTGCGGTAAAACGCTAATGGACAAGGTCAATAATGAGAGAATTCTCAAAGAATTTGTTGTAGAGGAGACACTATTTGACATATGAAAAAGAAATCAGTTAAGGTGTTTTGTACATGTTGAGAGAATGAAAAATGAACGATTGACAAAACAAATATACCAATGTAAAGTGAATGGCAGCGTAACAAGGGGCAGGCCGAGGAAAAAATGTTTAGAATGTGTGGAAAAGACCCTAATTCAAAGAGATATAAGAAGCCATTGAAATACAAGAACTTGCATGAGAAATGCATGGGCGTGAAGAAAGCTAAAGAGGTATGCCAGGACAGAAAATTGTTACGAGAAACAGTTTATAAGCAAAAATTCAAGAATCTAGAAAGCGTCTATTGATTATATAAAACTTTTACTGGCGAGGGGGGGGGGGGGTCCGAAAAATCATGTACACATTTCACCATAGATTAAACTCCATTAAAATCTTATAAAATCCATTAAAATTTGTTGCATTCTCTGAAAATTCTTTATGATATTTGAAATTCCTTGAATTTCCGTTCAATTTTTTTAAATCTCTTCAAATACTTTGAAGTCTCATAAAATCAATGACACTTCTTTATATATCTTCAAATCCGTTAAAATTTTCTCAAATCTTTGAAGAACTTTTTAAATCACTTCAAATATTTTTTGATCCGTTCAAATCCTTGGAAATCCCGTGAAATCATTGAAAAAACTTTATATCTGTCAAAATCCGTAAAAATTCTTGACAATTTTTTAAAATCTCTTGAAATCACTTGAAGTCTTTCGAAACCTCTTTAATACCTTCACATCTGCCAACTCTTACTGAGATCCCCTGACCTCCTTTGATATAAGTGAAAATACTTCGGTACTACCTAAAATCCTTCGAAATCTTTTTAAATCCCGTGATTTTGTTTACAATATTTTGATATCTTTCAAAATCCTTTCAAATGCCCTGAAATCATCGTAAACCTTTATATATCTTGTAAACCTTTAAGTTTCTTCAAAATCTTTCGGAATCCGCGCAATCATTTCTATATCTCTTGAAATCCGTTAAGGTTCTTTCAAATTCTTCAGAATCTTTAGTAATCTTTCAAAATACCTTTAAATTCCTTAAAAGCTTCGAAATCTCACTAAAATCTAATAATATTCTTTAACGTTCGTAAAAATACATGGGTACTACATGAAATCCTTTAAAATCCTTTTAAATCCCGTGACTTTTTGTGATCTCTTAAAAACCAGTATAATATTCGGAAACATTTAGAAAAAATTTTGAATGCTTTGAAATCTTACAAAATCCTTTCAAATACTTTGAAATACTTTCCAATTTTTCAAACTTCTTAACAGCTCTTGAAACCCCATTACAGTATTTGAAGCCCTTTACATCTCTTAAAATCCTTTGAAATTACGTAATATATTTTAAAATCTCTTCAAATACTTCGAAATCCATGGAAATTCCTTAAAATTTCTTAAAATTGACTAAAATTTTTTAAATTCCATGATTTACATTGAAATCTTGAAAGATCTCGTAAAATCTTTGAGATCCCTTTAAAAGTCATTGGAACCTTATAAATCCGTGATAATCTTCCCAAACCTATTGAAATCTTTAACGGTTTATTGAAATTTATCAAAAGATTTCAGAAGCCGCTGCAAAGTACTCTGGATGTATCCAATATTGTTTTATTTTTTTTTCTCTTATCCCATGAGCATTTGGCTTTCTCATGAGTGTCAAATAAATCTGCTTTCTTATAGAGCGAGGTTTTTCTCTAACGAAATATGTTAAAAAAAGACTCTCAATGTCTTTCAAGCTTATATTTCTGTCTAACCGAAAATCTCATTTTCAGAAAATTTTACAGCCCATCAAAAAGTTAATCGATATATTCTGCTAAAATTAACAACTTCCTAACTTACGGTAGTTTTATATTTCAGATAGAAAAAGGAACAGTTTTCTTTCTATAAACAATGCAATCTTTTCTTCTAAACTTTCTAAATCGCTATTACTTATTCAAGAATGGTCATCGAAAGTTTGTCAATAAGTCAATCCACGCATCTCGATGACGCGAACAATAAAATAAAATACAATACTCTTATAATCCCAATTCGGAAAATCCTCTTGAAACCAAAGTTAATAATTTTGTTAAGAAATTGAAATTTAATATGAGTAGGTTATGGTAGGTCATGGAAGGTTGTTCAATTGGGCAATCGGTGAGTCTCGAAGACGAGAACAAATATATCAATTACATTGTTGTTGTATTCCCAATATTAAAAAAAGTTTTCCTGTTATTGAGAAGATAAACAATATATTTTTCCTATTTATATATCAGTATTGCTTGATGATAATACTGGAATTTTAGTTTTTGTTCACTGTGGAGGACGGTCACATTTATATGCGCTTTTTTTCTTGACTATGAAAACGGGCAATATGGGGAAATTTTATTAAGGACGCATCCCAAAAAACTACACATTGACCTAAATTTAACTTTGATTTCAAGAAAATCGATATGTTACGGATCTTTTTTCATGTTTCACATTTGCTGTTACCAGCAACGTAACACTTAATTAAAATTTATGTCATTTTTCTAAAACCTGCTCTGATATGTCCTTACGAATGCACTTATTTATTTTTCCTAGATATGTAAAAGTACTTCTTACCACTTTTGGGGGTCTCTTGGCCCCCTGTGAAATGGATTCTATAATAACTTTATGAAAATTACTACTTTTGCCAGTAAAAATAAATAAATGAATGAATGAATCGATCTTCTGAAATTTTGAGTTTGCCCGAAATGTTATATTTTTATTTTATTTTCATACAGCCTGAATATGCAGGTCAGTTGTGCAGGTGCTTTTTCTCCTCTAACAAATCATCGATTGTCATGGAAATGCAGGTAGTGCGATTTCCTATAACGTTACTGACCCATCAGTTACAGTATTTGTATGCAGATACATCCCTGAAAAGTTAAAACTACCATTTATCAACTTTTAATTAAGCCTTCCATGTCTGCAATTCAGAAACTATTTTTATATTAACAAAAATGAACAAAAAGTATAAAAAGCGCGAACTCTATAAAATTGAAAATACTTTTGCGAGAAGGAGAATCAAGTGTTGATTCATTTTTTTATAAAAAAATGTTGAGTAAACCTACAACATGGGTAGAATAGAGTGAACTGTGAAAATGCAAATAAGATGCATAATTACAAAGAACTGAATCATCATAGAACCATTCTCTGATTAAATATTTTGAGTAAAGTATTCAAAGTATATTTTCACAGTAAACCCCGGGAGATCATACCGTTGCATATCATTTTGATTATCAATCTAATATCAAAATTATCCACTTTTGGGGATCCGACATTAATTTTTGCACAACTTTATTCGTACCTGCCGAGTTTCAGTTGCTATACATTTTATTGGAAATCACATGTTAGGCATGACCAATATAATATTTCGAAAATAAAGAATGTTTTGAAACATGTTGAATTTTAGGGTAATAGAAAAATTTCATTTTTCCTATATTTGACTGTAGATCTGCGTAGCTCTGGAAATTATTTTGTACACTAAAAAATATTAATTTCCGGTTGAAAAATATATTTTCGACAACAAAATAAAACAATTTTCAGCCTACTAGATGAATTTTCAAACAAAAAGTTGGACGTTGAATTGGAATTATGAATCTTCAACTGGAATAGTTCAATGTTCAGTTTAAAAAATTAATCTTCAGAAAAAAAAAAATTCCAACAAAATAGTTAATTATTTAACAAAGAAGATCAAGTTTTGTCAAAGAACTTAACTTTTTAACTCAGAAGGCCGAAATTTCAACAAAAATGCTAAATTCTCGACAAAGAAATTAAATTTTTAGCCCAATAATAATTTTTTTAAACAAAAATAATAAATTTCCAAATAAAAATATAATAGTAGACTTTTCTATCAAAAATTATAACTTTAACCCAAAAATAGTGGGACTTACCTCACCAAAGATATGACATATTTACCAAAAGAAATAAATTTACCACCAATAAGTTTAAATTTCAACCAATAAGATTAATTTTATACCATAAAAGAAGAATTTTCAAGGAAATGCATTCCATTTCAACAAAATACATGAATTTTAAACCAAATATTTTATTAATAACTGGACAAATTAATTATCAACCAAAAGTAAAATTTTCAATTTAAAAAAATTCTTTTCTGCCGAAAAGAACGAATTTGGAACATACTAGTTAAATATTTCACAAAATGTGTTTACAAAGAAGTTCAACTTGCAACCAGGTAGTTGAATTTTCTAGCAAATCGTTGAATTGTCAAGTAAAAAGTTCATTATTCAACTAAAAATGAAATAGTTAAATTTGCAATTAACAAATTAGGTTCTAACAAAAATAAAGTTTTTTCAACATAAGAGTTAAAAATTAACCAAAGAGTTAAAGTTCCAAACTCAAATGATGAATCTTTAACCAAAAAATGAATCTTCAACAAAAAAAGATAAATTTTCTACTAGAAATGGAATAATCAAATTTCCAGTTAAAAAATTAATATATAACAACAACAAGACTTGTTTTAGCACAATAGTTGAATTTTCAACCAGAGAAATGAATTTTCACCAAAAATGAATGAACTATCTACAAAATAGTTTAACTTTAAACTAATTAGCAGAATTCTTTCATCAACAAAATAAATTGTTAAGCAAAAATGGAGTTCCAATGCAAAATGAGATTCACCAACCGACCCGATAAGAGGCTTGCAGACCGACCCTAAAGGTCGTCCTACCCAATTTTTTGAAACTTTAGAAGATTTAAAAGATTTGTAGGAATTTTAGAGGATTTAAGCAGATTTTGAAGAATTCAAATAATTTCAAAATATTTCCAGAGCTTTCAAGGAAATTCATACAATTTGGAAGGATTCCGAGACAAAAATTTTGTTCATTCAACCAAAGCGTTTTCTGAGTGTTTTAATTTCATTTATTCATTCTTTTATATTCATCTACTTGAAAAGATACTACTTTTTAATCAAATTATTTGAGTGAAATCAACATGATTAAAAATTGAATTACAAATTTTAACCATGCGAATGAATGTTTGTTATGTTTGTTTTAACTTTTCTGATTGAGAAATTAAAAATGAATAACACGAAAACAAATCTTTTCGAATTTATGCTTTTGAAACTACACAATTCATATTCAAGGCCTCTAAAATTAAACTATTTTGGAATTTCTCTTTAAAAGATGTAATTTTAACAGTGATTAGATAGGTGAAAAGTTATTAGATTTTTTCAAAACTAGGAAACTGACATTGTTGTATAAAAATAAATACAGTCTTATTTTCATCTTTTGAAATTAGAAAATTTGAAAATAAATATAAACCTTCAAACTTTAATCATTCTCAAAATGTTGACAAATATATGATTTCTAATTGGAAGCATTCGAAATGATCAAATTCAAACTTGACAGGTTGAAAATTAAACAATACCAGACTTCTTTCAAGATGGAATTTTTCTGGGATTAGAATCTTAAAACTAAGTCATTTAAAATTATTCATTTTAAAATTTTGCAGCATGTCTTTCAAAATTCACTCGTTTTAGTCTAAAGTGCAAAATTAATAATTTGAAAATCAATGATAAGGCATTTATATGCAAGGGAAACAACTTCACTTTAAGACAATTTAATAAGATGTGAAACTGATGTTTACTAGTAGAATTTCACATAGACATCATAGAAAAATGCGCAAGATAAAAAACACACGAAAATCCAGCGGAATCATGGGAGCTTAAATGTGGACCCAATAAATGCATGAATAAAATCATAGATTATTATAGTTAAATACCAGCTACTGGTAACTGTCACAGACAATATTTCACTTTAGTTTTACATAATCTTAAGTTTCAAAATTATGTTTTGAATGAAAGTCGTCTACAACTATTATTTTAAAACGCGTTGAGATTGGGCGACTAGGGCCTAAAGGACATTCCTTGATTTCTTCTGTGGTCATATCTTCAACCGCGCCGCTGTCCATATTTATTTTCACTCGCTTCGCAAGGTGATAATGAGGATAATGTTTCATCATATGTAACCCACGTAGATATCTTTGACACTGCACTATTGCAAAGACGTCACCCTTGGAATTTGATAATACAGTTTGTTCCTCGGTTGGTATGGGCCCAAGTAAATTATATTCTTTCTTCAATTGAATTGGTTTATCGCGAGGAAAAGTGTATCTTCGGATTTCAAATCGCCGGTTCGGATTTATGTTGGGAATAAGCCGAACAAATCTAAGTTGTTCAGATTTGAAACTACGTAGGCGTAAAGAAGAACTAGTGGCAGGAGCAGAAGGAGACCTAGACCTGGACCTGGACCCAGCACGAAGAGAAGGCTGGGCATAAAGAAGATACTTTCCAGGACAAAGATTTCTGTCAAGAGAAGAAGTTCCGGGAAGAGAAAAACACGGAATGGGGTCGTCATTAGCTACACAATTCAACTGTGAACCCAAATCTGCAACAAGAAAAAGAAGATTGAAGTTTAGTCCTGTATTCTCTTTCGACATATTTTTCTATCCTGGAATAATTTTTTCTCTTTATTTTATTTATTTAGAAAATAAAAAAAGCCCAACAGTTCAAAGAACCAATTATAGGACTACAAGGTTGTATATTATGTACATTAATATATCTAGATGTAAGCACACAGGCAGACTTTTCTATCCTGTTTGTGTGTTCAAAAAAATCATGAAAAACATTCAAGGTTATAATTGATTAATATGACCTTGTTTGCGCAATTACACATATTGAAAATCGGGGAGGTATTGCTCTTAGAATTCGAGAAATAGAATATAGGCGAGCTTCTAGTGTTGAACTGCAGTACATTTATCGGAATGCCTTCAAGTGAGGATGAACTAACAATTAGTCTTTGGATAATTTTGAACTATGTTTGAATATTTGCGAATATTCGTATATCTTCAAGAGCTCATATGGAATCTATTGCATAATGCATAGTGGTCAGATCGCCGGGAAGGGTAAACTTTTTCCTCCTTGAACGCAAGGTATTTAAAGAAACGCCTTTGACAGACCTCAATAGAGGCTATATGCTTTTTTGTATGTTGTGACCAGATGATAGACGCATATACAAGTTTCGATCTAACAAGTGAGGAAAATAATGTTATAAGCGGATCTGTTGTTTTTAATATCCACATGCTTTCATCAGAAAGCCAAGAGTTGTATTTGTACCAGCGACCAACTCATCTATGTAGTCATTGAAAGTCAAACGAGTATCTAGTAAAATACCGAGATCTCTATAGACCTCAATCCTTCTCAGTTCAATGCCGCCAATGGAGTCTCTATGAGTTGCTATATCCGGGATTGAGTTTTTTTTCCTCATCATGAGATATAATCGAATCATTTCTGAGGCATCCGCTTATGACTAAAATATGAGCTTGACAGCACGTGCCAGGGCCAGGGATCGCTGTCCAATACGGAAGACACGTATAGTATCAAACAAAATCAATAAAGATGGATTTATGATCTTAAGAAAGTCAGTTGTCTGAATGATACCGTTGTTTATCGTTGCATCCCCTTCAGTCTCAGTTTTGGTTAAGTTAAGGCCATGTGACGAGTGGGTCACGTGACCAGATTCCTACATCACCGGCGCTTTTTTATTTGTCAACTTATTTTCACACGAATAGCCACATCGAGTTGACAATTTGGGATAATGAATGAGAAGCACTAAGAAAGGCAGCTGTGGTCCTAAATTGTAACAATCATGAAAAAAGTCTTCTTTGTCAGAAATTTTTTTTTGCTTTTTTCATGATTATTACAATTTAGGACCAGAGCCGCCTTTCTTAGTGCTTCTTATGTATTATCCCAAATTTTCAATTCAATGCGGCTATTCGTGTGAAAATAAGTTGACAAATAAAAAAAGTGGCGGTGAGGCAGGAATCTGGTCACGCGACACACTCATCACATGGCCTTAAATATTAAAATATTTTTCTTATTACGCAGGCTGATTTCATTAATCCAGGATTTCACATCACATACTTGTCGGTATGAGAAATCATGGTGTTGGTTGGCTTCGATTTTATTTTCCTTGCCTACAACTTCATGATCATTTGGTCAACAGAGCTAGTATTTTCATGAACTAGTTATTATTTTCCTCTCGGATGAAGGTCATGGTTGAGTTAGAAGTGGCAATACGAGCTAACCGAGGCGAAGACTAGGCAATGGCCCGGACAACCACGAGAACATCGCTTTAAATGGTCGGACCAACTAAGGAGGGACATCCTTACCTGTTGCAAAAGAAGCTCACCGGAGCGAAGAGGATTCATGCAGAGATTAGATGACTGTTGGGTCAATATGTACACGGAATATTCTCATAAAACGCCTCGTTTCAGCAAGACCACCTTTGCAGATATCCGATAATGCAAACATGAGAAGTAGGAGTTCTATCCACCAAAAAGTCTTTCTCATGATGGATAAATTAGCTGAAGCTGATAACGGTTCTGGCTACATCCTGCTTAGTTCTAAAAAGCACAGTCTTTTCGAGCTGAGCATGTTGTACCAAGATTTCGAAGTTTATCTTGTAGTTCTCATAATTGGCTATCTTGGAGGTATAAAAGCTTCATTTATTAGCCAACTCAACAAGATTCCGGCTTTCCAGCCTCAGGCTCATTTCATCGCGAACCGGATTGAAAAGGCTGTTCAACTGGGATCACTTTGTCTGATCCATCAACACTGTACCTCATGACATTCTACAAAGATTGATAGGTCTAAAAAGTATCCAGAGGTGAAACATTCATCTACAACTGTCCCGTCTGCCGCGTAAGGTTGTCCGTGGCTAGAGAACTGACTCCAAGGAACAGTGTTGTCCGATGTTACCTCGCGTAAATTTCCCGCTCTCGCTTACCTTCTAGGACAGAAGGAGCAGAAGCTTCCGGAGCCTACAACTTCTCACATATTCTCACAAACTTTATTATTATTATTCTCACAAATTATTATTTTCTAGTTCGGTCGAAAGTATCTTGTTTTGTGACGCCGTAGAAAAGGCATTTTCAATTTTAGATGATAGATTGTCAACAGAGATAAGCGTTTTCTCAAAATCTCTTTTTAGTTCTGTGTGACATCCATTGCATTTTACAAATCCATCATCAGCGTTGTTTGGCAGCTTGCATTTCACATACGCACAGAAGTTGTTAGCATCAAGAAGTTTTTCATTCCGAATGTTGTTGTCGACAGTTCTAATCACAGCTGATTTTATATACATACACACACAGTTGAGTCAATCGACTGTGCGACCAATAAAGTCTTGTAAACAACTGTTTTAGCGATAATACTACAAGAAACCAGGTTTACCATATAGGTAATCAAAAGTGGGTCGATTGAACGCATCCAATAAACCAGAGCCCAAATGATAGGAAAAAGAAAAATTATAGAAAGTCAAGAGAGAAAAAACACAATATCTTAGAGATTACAATCATCCTTAAAGAACTGATCATCTCTGATGAAAACCGGACACTAGATACAAATTAATATAATATCTGACTTAACGTTAATAGTCACACGGGAACACAGAATTTAGCGATAACGAACAGTCAACAGTAATCGCAACATTTTATGCAGGAGGTTAAACTGGCTCTGTCAGAAAAATTGCAAACCCTCCACTAGGAGGAGCGTTAATTTTCTATTTCAGCATATTATGCCGGTGATGAATTTTTTAATTTGTTCGAATGCACATGAAATCATTTGGGCTCGCCCTACGCTCGGTTTATCTAGATTTTTGAACTTCGTGTTCGACTTCGATGGAAAGAACAAGTTTATTTGCAAATATTATGAAATTATCAAAACCTCTATATATGAAGCGATTTTTAAATTTGTTTTTATTTTCGACTGAAAATGAACTTTATTTACTTAAGGTTCTATCGACCTTAAGGAACACATTTTCATCCAGACACTCGTGCTTCGCGCTCGATATTTAAATTGAACATCATTTGAACCTTGCGTTCCACACTTGGTTCTGTGCACCGTATGATAGAAACAAAAAAGTTTTAGTGCACTTACGGGGCGCGATGTGGTCGTCGCGCTACGCGCTCCGGAATACACTGATGGCGCACATTGCGCTTTGTGTTTTATGTTCTTTATATACAAATTACTAAATTTGTATTTGATTTTGAATGAAGAAGAATGATATAATTTAGGCGAAAAATTTTATTAGTTAAAATGTTATTTTCGCTTGTGCTGTTTTTCAGAAGAGTTAATATTTTTCATTTTGAATATATCCTTACAACAAAAATTGATTACAAGTTTGTAAATCCTTTTTGATGCACAATTGTTGTTCATTCATCTGTTTTCGAAAATAACAAATTTGTACCCTTTCCTTGGATACAAAATTTGATCTTTCACATTTTTTTCGTAACTCGTGTTATTCGTATGAAAATTTAATTTTTGTATTTTCAATACTGTTTTTTGCAAATAAAACCAAAACTACGCGTCATATCGAAAAGTGAATAATGACAAATTTGTAGATCTTTTATAGCTGCATAATTTTGATCGATTCGTCCTTTATCGTATCTCACATAGTTTGACAGGAAAGTGGAATTTTTTATTATTTTTTTTTGCGATCAAAATTTGAATTTTTGATTCTTTCGAAAAATTCAAAAAGTTGTTATGCAAATATTGTAGGGGTTCAAAAAGCAAAGTTTTTATCCTTTCGACTTTTTTCATATTGTGCGTTGTTTGGGTTAAAATGTTCATTTTCGTTTGTTTTTTTGGAATTTTGAAAATACTTTATTTCCGGTAATTTTTGTTATCCCAAAAAGTCATTAGAATGAATTTTTAGAGTTTTTGAGTACTATGAATGGCCGTAGATAGAATTTTTAAGTCTTGAAAAAAGTGGTGGCAAAAATTTTCAAAATGCTCTAACTTTTTGAATTTTGATCCTAAATAGCTGGTTAACGAACTTGTTCTTTATTATTAGGCCTCAAAAAAGTGTACCAAAGCACAATCTAATCTGATTATTTTTTTGAATGTTATCGTGCCTACAGACTACCGACAAACAGACAGGCTGGCAGGCAGGTAGATAGACAGACAGACTGACAGACACCTTCGTGAAAATCGTTTTTTCTGACTCAGGGGGTCTCAAAACGTGGAGATTTGATGGAAACCGACTAAGTCAAATTTTACATAAAACCAATACCTTCTCATTATGATGAGAATGTAATACAATTCCAGTATGATATACTGTAACAGGAATGTCAAAGGATCTTCTATCCTCCCCACTCTTCGAGTCCCAGAAGCAAGGGCCCGTTGCCACTGCTTCCCTTGTGCGGGGCAGTTAGTCCGTTTGGTACCCCTGACCAACAAAGATCTCTTACAATAAAGAAGTCCTGCGATATAGTTCAGGCACAATAAAAAGTATTTAAAGTGATTCTTCTGACCCGTTACAAAATTGGCGATCCTGCCAGGATAGGAGTACACGATCTTGTCTCTACGGAGCAATTTAGAGATCAAACGACCCTATCTTTGGAAGACAATCTGGAAAGCGGAAATCACTACGGTGGTTAAAATCGAGGAACTCCGGACTGTTACTACGGTGCAGCCCGACAACCAGGAAACAGAATTTGCAGTAGTGGCAACGAAATCTCTACGGAGGTTAATATCAAGGGATAAATCCAGGACTCCGGACTGTTACTACGGTGCAGCCCGACAACCAGGAAGCAGAGTTTCAACAAAGAAAAAGTAAGCGAGTTTTTAAAAAATAAGATAGAAAATTTTTGCTAAGGCGTCGGTATACTGTTGGCATAGCACGACCCCGTAAGCGCAGAATTTATTTCTGAAAAATAAATTATTTAGAAAATAAGCTAGAAAATTTGTGCTCAGAGGTTGTTATACTTTTGTAATGAGATGTAATGAAATCACGCAAGTGCAGTGCTTAAAATCAAATAAAATATCATATTGTTACGCGTTCGCGACACTTACACCCGACACTCGCAATCAGGTTTAAAACTGGCTTTCCACGCCTATAGGGAAAATTTAAGTACACACTATCCCACACATACAGACACTTCCACAGATTCTGATAGCTCCATCTCTGAGCCCTGTACGACCGCTCCCACTATGACTTCAGAGAATTCGTCAAAACAAGATCAGGATGTTCTAACACTGATCCTCAACCAACTTCAAATAATCGTTGAGAAACAGGACAGGTTCGAAACTAGCCTCACGACTTTGAACGAAGAAAACCTGAAGCGAGCGGGCGAAATTAGAAGTCTCGCACAGTTTAGCAATGCCTTGGTCACGGAGGATGAATCGAACGACCATCCACAGCATTCCAAGTCGTCTGAAAAGGAAGCATTGTCGCCACAGCACTCCGAGTCATCCGAAAAGGAATCGTCGCCAGACGAGGAAACGCACGATCGCGACCAAACAGCAGGTGGTCCAGAGAGACTCATCTCGCCCGGCGTTCCCCCAAATTCCTTCGCACAGTGTAGTGATCAGTTTCAAAGTGTTCGGCCTATACACCCCGTCCCCCCGGAGAGACCCATCTCGCCCGGCGTTCCCCCAAATTCTTTCACACAGTGCAGTGACCAGTTTCAAAGTGTTCGGCCCATACATTCCGTCCCCCAGTGGTCTAACACTTACCCAGAGCCGCGTGTTCGACTTCAGCCCCCAAATCCCGTCATTCAGTGTACTAGCCAACAGCCGGCATCCCCACGTGAATCTGTGAGATCTAGCAGAATAGCACTTTTCCGAGAAGCAACCCATTG
The DNA here is from genome assembly GCA_932178445.1 of Andricus quercusramuli. Classification (NCBI taxonomy): domain Eukaryota; kingdom Metazoa; phylum Arthropoda; class Insecta; order Hymenoptera; family Cynipidae; genus Andricus; species Andricus quercusramuli. The sequence goes on from CAKNXH010000926.1 coordinate 47,185, forward strand.
CTACCAGCGATGCACCGAATGGAGAACGTCGAACCGCTTTCCCAGGCCAAAGAAATCATCCGCACGGTCGAGGTTTTAAACGGCCAAGATGATGTTGGCGTACACGATTTCATCAAGACCGTGAAACGCGCGAGGTTAAGATGTTCCCAACCTAGTTTACTACTGGACTACATTTTAACGGAGAAAATAATTGGAAGTGCTAAGAGAGCAATCCGGCACTACCCTATAAGTAGCTACGATGATCTGTACAGCGCTTTAAAAACAAATTTAGCTACTACAACCACTCTGGAAACGTGTCGTAGTAAACTCGAAACTATCAGGCAAAATCATGATTCAGTTCAGTTTTTTAATCAAAGATTTAGAAGTGCGTATAATGAATTGATTTATACAATTCAATCGGAATATTCATCCGGAATAGAGCGGAAATTAGCTCTTCAAATGGAGGAAAAATCTGCCACGAAGAGGTACGTTATGAACTTACGCGATGACATTAGCCATCAAGTGCGACCCTTAAAACCCAAAAGTTTGAACCAAGCATTACAGGAAGCTCTGGAAGCAGAAGTGTGGTGCAGAGAACGTACGCGTACGAAAGTTTCCATAACACCTCGACCAGTACAACCAAATGTTCTTAGACTACCTATGAGGAACGTAACGGTACCTGCGGCCCGAAATCAACAGCCACAAATGCGAAATCAACCCTCCGATAGTCCGAACCACGGACTACCTTTACAACAAAGGATGCAAATGACTTGTAACTTCTGTAAGAAACCGGGCCATTTGGAGAAACAATGCTATGCGAAATCAAAGCAACAGGGTTTTCGCAATGGAACATCTCAGAGAAGACCGCCAGAGATCAGGAATATACAAGAGATGGAAGATCTACAAGACCCATTAGAATGTTACGAAGTAACATCACAGGAACAGGACGAAATCGAACGCTACGAAAAATCTGCAGAGTTTCTGCAATCAGCGGACGATTGCAATCCATACATGGAAAGCATTCTGATGGACGCACCTATAGACTACTAGTAGATTCAGGAGCCTCTATTAATCTCATTAAACATTCTGAAGTTCCCATAGAAAGAACACCATTTGAGATGAGGAAACGTTTTGCCATGGGGAGAGATATTAATTATTCTTATCAAGCAGTAAGAATACCATACTTAGGGAAGTCGCATTTATTTCACATAATTGATAATGATTTTCCCTTGCCAGAAGAAGGTATCATCGGCCGACAATTCTTTAATGCATTCGATAAATATCACATAACTAAAGATTTCCTTTACCTTGATAACAAAAAATTACCCCTTTATGAGGACGGAACATTTGTTTCGGGAAACACAGCACAGATAACTCGGATCAAAGTTGTAGAAAAGGATCAAGATGTCTATATAGAAAATCACGACTCAATCCCCGACGGCGTGTACAAAATAGAGAACCAAGAATTAGTTGTACCCTTATATAATTATGGAAATATCCCCTTAAAAATACCAAGCAGTTTGGAGTATGATAAAGTCGATCAAATTAAAGAAACAAGTAGAGTCAGTGTCACTAGTTCGGAAGGAAATCAGGCAAAACGGATACAAGATCTATTAAACAAAACGAGATTGGACCACATAGAAGAAAAAGAACGTCCTTATTTATGGAAAATGGTAGCAGGATACAGTGACATTTTTAACCTTGAAGGAGACCCATTTCCTTGTACCGATTTAGTAGAACATGAAATAATTTTGAAAACCGGCAAGATAGTAAATGTTAAATCTTATCGTCCTCCGCAATGTCACAAAGAAGAAATAAAAACACAAATGCATGACTTGAAAGAAAAAGGCGTCATACGAGATTCGAATTCACCCTTTAATTCGCCGATTTGGGTGGTGCCAAAAAAGGAAGACGCTTCTGGCAAGAAGAAATGGCGCATAGTAATCGATTTTCGAAAGATAAATGAGGACACGGAACAAGATGCATATCCGTTACCCATCATCGAGGACATTTTAGATCAATTAGGAGATGCAAAATTCTTTTCTGCCTTTGACCTCAGCTCTGGGTTTCACCAAATCCCAATGAGTGAAACATCAAAGAAATACACGGCTTTCTCGACATCTGAAGGTCATTTTGAATTTAACAGAATGCCCTTTGGACTCAAAAATGCTCCCGCTACCTTCCAAAGGATGATGGACAATGCCCTGAGAGGATTGGTAGGAAACAAATGTTTTGTTTATCTTGACGACATTGTCGTATTCGGTTCAACTTTAAAGGAACACAACGAGAACCTAGTAAGCCTATTTGACAGACTCAGAGAAACGGGATTAAAACTTCAACCTGACAAGTGCGAGTATTTACGCCCAGAACTCGAATATTTAGGACATTTGTTAACTGAGGACGGCGTGAAACCTAACCCCGCAAAAATACAGGCAGTACGAGATTTTAAACCACCACAGAATGTCACCCAAGTTCAGAGCTTTTTAGGACTCGCAGGGTATTATAGAAAATTTATAAAAAATTTCTCTCAAATTTGTAAGCCTCTTACAAATCTCACACAAAAGGAGACACCTTTTGACTGGTCAACGAATTGTCAAGAATCCTTTGACAAAATAAAAGAACTATTATGCTCAGCACCGGTTTTGAGATTTCCAAACTACAAGGAGAAATTGACTTTAACGACAGACGCATCTAATCATGGACTAGGCGCAGTATTATCCCAAAACGGTCATCCCTGTTGTTACATATCAAGGACGTTAAACAAAGCCGAGATCAATTATAATACAACGGAAAAGGAATTGTTAGCGATAGTTTGGGCATGCAAAAGGTTAAGACAGTACCTTCTTGGGAGAGAGTTTACAATCCAAACGGACCATCAGGCGTTAATATGGCTACACAACGTGAAAGATCCCTCTTCACGATTGTTACGGTGGAGATTACGTTTGGAAGAATATCTTTACACTGTCGAACACGTAAAAGGAAAGGAAAATAAAGCTGCAGATTGTCTATCTAGACTATTTCCAGTTCAACAAGAAGAAGATTCCCTACAAAATACAGCAGAAGAAGTTGAGCTGGATGTGGAAAGAGAAGAGGAATTAATAGGACAAGAAGCAGCCGGTACGTCCAGAGAGTTTCCTCGGCGTCGCATGGATGCAGATCAACTTATCTCAGATGAGGAAGGATTAACGGATGGGAGAGAAAATTTGTTAAGAGAATATAAAAAATACATCACAAACAGAATGCCTAGCAGAGAAAATGTTAAACCTAACGCCGGAGGTAATCTCTGGCGCACTATATCCAAAGAAAGGACAGGAATCCAGGATACATCTCAATATAAACTACCTCAATTTAACGAGGCTAAATGGCTGGAGGTATTGGATAGAATAAACCGAGAGGCCATGGCCTCTAAACTAACAATTACACGTTACCACTTCATAGATCCAACAATTACCCCTTTAGAAAAGGTGAAGATCCGGGACTATCTCAACTTCTTGAGCCAAAAGCATGAAGACCAGCAATTTCACACCTGCTACACACCACGAGCAGAGCTCACTCAAGAAGAAAAATGGGAAATTATAAAGGAATCTCATGGATCTATTACGGCACAACATTTTGGGGAGAACAAAACTATTGAAAGAGCTAGAACTCTTGGAGAATGGAAAAATATGGAACAAGAAATCATCCACTACATCAAACGATGTCCCGTTTGTCAACTACAAAAAACGGTTAGAATTAAAAGACAATGTCCAGCAATTATTCCAGACACGCCTGTCAACCCCAACGATAAAATAGCCATGGACATTTTCGGACCTTTACCCTTGACACTTTCAGGAAACGAATATATTCTCAGCATCCAAGATATGCTCACAAAGTACTTAATCTTGATACCTCTTAAGAATGCGGCATCTGAAAGCATTATAGAAGGGTTATTCGATCACTACATATATCTATTCGGAGCACCAAAGAATATCTTAACAGATCAGGGACAAAACTTTGTATCTGAACTGGTACAGAATTTTGAAAATCTATTCAGGATTAAGCACATAAAAACCACAGTTTATCATCCACAAAGCAATGGAGCACTCGAAAGAGCCCACTCGACTATTAAAAATTTACTGAAAACCAGCATTGAAGATCATAGCACTGAATGGGATCAAAATTTAAAAATAATTTGTATGGCATACAATACTATGAAACATGAAGGCACCGGATACTCCCCCTTTCAACTGACCTTTGGGAGAGATTCAAATTTGCCCTCGATGTTAAGCACCACGCCAAATGTCAGGTACGAGGAATTACTCAATCTATGGAAAAGAAAGCATGAACACTATCTCCAAAAGGCAAAAGAAAAAATAGAGATACAAAAAATCAAATACAAAAAGTTACAGGATTCAAAAATCTCTATACCACAAGGTATCTTCGAGCCTGGGGACCTGGTCAAGTTTATTAATAACCATCCAGAGAACAAACTTTCTCCCTCCTGGAAAGGCCCAGCAGTAATTACAGAGAGACAGGAGAACAATAATTACACAATCCTGTTTAACGACAAGCGAACTAGAATACATTCGAATCAACTGATGCCCTATTACCAATGATGTTTCAGATGATGGCCCTAATCTTATTATGGATATTGAAGATCATATCGGCTGAGGTCATCACAACTGACCTAACCGGGGTAACTATTTACTCGGAAGAATTAGGGCAGGCTCAACTCTATCATGACACCTGGAATATGATACTAGGAGTAGAGACCAACGAAATAGACGAGCGATATGAGTCATTGCAACACATTTTCGCATCCGTCTCGCATCAATGTGATGACTGTTTAGAACAATTTGAGCTGAATTTAATAAAATCAAGAATACAGCGTTTGAACAATCAGAGAAATCTTTTAAACCAACTTCTAGGCAAAACGCGAGCTAAAAGAGGGTTTTTTAACTTCATAGGCGATGTATCGAAAACACTTTTTGGTACTCTAAGTGAAAACGATATGAAATATATCAACGAAGAGCTAGATAAACTGTTCAATGACAACAAAGTCATGTCACAAAGTATTTCTAATCAAACTAAGATTATAAAAGTATTGTTGGATTCAGCCTCTACCGATTTTAAGACCCTTGAAATACACAGTCGAGAAAATAATAATCGCATCAATCAAATAGTTAACGGAACAAACAGAAATACAAAAAATATAGCCATCTCAAACCAAATGACGATTTGCATGATGATAGTTGATGAATTGGGTGAAGATATCAACTTACTGATAAATGCGATAAATGACGGAAAAAACGGAATAGTCCATCCTCAGCTCCTAACACCAGCAATCCTGATAATGGAGATGAAAGAATTCGAAGAAAAGTTCAACGTCAAATACACTATCCCTTTAAAACAGACAAACTTCCAGCATATCGTCGACGTCTCGACAGTCAACGTGGCTATCACAAAGAATAGATTTGCTTATTCCATCCACATTCCTATCCCAGAAACCGAAATATATGAAATTAAACACTTAATTCCTATTCCCAAACAAATTGGTTCAGTTTTCCTTGCCATAATTCCTGACTACGAATACTTATTGATGGGACAGGGGCACACTACATACGTACCTACAGATAGAACAATATTAGAACTATGTAAAAATTATGGTCAGATGAAAATTTGTAAACGAACGCAACCCACATATTTAATGTCAGAAACTAATAGCTGCGAGAATAGCATATTACGGATGAATGTAAAGACAATCAAGGATGAGTGCAAATATTCCCCCTTTAAAATTATGAACATCGCTTTTATACCACTTATGAATGGATACATTTTAATACCCCACGAACCACTAGAGGTTGATGCATTGTGTGAATCAGGTCATGATAAAATTAAAATCCAGGGCCCTACGAAGATTGTTAGTAAGGACAAATGTATATTGAACGGATTAAATATTATATTAAAATTAAGCTCTACCGACACAATAACAAGAGAAATAAGCTATAGGAAAAATATTTCATTACCATATACCGACAAACAATTAGATTCTATAAAAGACAAGCTGATACCGTTGACACAAGAAATTAGGCCTCTGAATTTAAATAATTTAAAACAATCAGTCGACGACATCGAAAATGCAATAGATAAGGTCACTAGAGACAGAAGAACGCGAACCTGGACAGAACAGGCCACCAGTTGGCTGCAGTACTTAGGATATACAGCAATTGCTGCAATCATAGTTTTTATGTGTTACAAATGTGGAATCTTCGCCCGACTTCGTGAATGCATTCCTAAAAAGATTTGTATATTTTGCGTAAAAACCCAGGTCACCGCAACACCAACAGTGCATTACACTGTCGCTCCTACTGCACCTACTGCAGAGATAAAAGATGTAGATCGTAGAATTAAGACTACTAATGTTAAAATAAAATCTAGCAAAAAAGTTTAGAGACTAAACCTAATCTAAGAAGGGGATTGTAACAGGAATGTCAAAGGATCTTCTATCCTCCCCACTCTTCGAGTCCCAGAAGCAAGGGCCCGTTGCCACTGCTTCCCTTGTGCGGGGCAGTTAGTCCGTTTGGTACCCCTGACCAACAAAGATCTCTTACAATAAAGAAGTCCTGCGATATAGTTCAGGCACAATAAAAAGTATTTAAAGTGATTCTTCTGACCCGTTACAATACTTTGTCGAAAAAATTTCTTCAAAACAATGGGAAGAAGACTCCATGAATGTAGAACATTGTATAGTTCCAGAGATTATTGATAGATAGTTTTAAACTGCTCATTAATTGATACTTTTGTTATCAATTTTTATTTGTACTAAGATTACCTTGATAGTTCTCAGGTTCACTTTTCTTCCCAAAATTTGCCAGAAAGTCTCTTTCTTCGGGAGGCATACTTGATGATATTTCTGTGGAAAGACAAAAAAGATTGATGAATCTGAATGATTAAAGATGTATTAAAAATAGTAAAAACCTAATTTGATTATGCCATTTCATTCAGTAAAAATCAGTTTAGCCCTATCAATGATTCGCGGTTGTGAATCGCCGCCAAGCAATTTTAAGTAATATGAAACCTATACTCATGAAAAGGTTGATAAGAGAACTCGATTGTATAACATTTTCAGCTTTCTTTACACAATGCGAGAAGGGTATTGTGAACCTTGTATATCGGTTAAGACACCTCCACCGTTATAACTTATCGACAAATGATTATATCAATGTGAAAAAAATACATTTATACACTTAGTCGACCTTGCCTTTCATTAAAATCACAATCAAAATTCAAAATCGTGATTTTGTGAGAAAAAAGTGACGCTGAATTGGCAAGGTGTTTATGCTAAAAATGTATTCGAATATCCTGCAAATCTAGGCTTTTTTGTTTTTGTTCCTCAAGAGATATTTTTTTCTCGAAAATGTGATAACTCGCAAGGTTTCAAATTTTAAGAGAAATATTTCATATTTTGACCTGTAAACCTAAAAATTTGGCAGAGAGCAATAAAAATTGAATCTTCTGAGGCATAATATTCTAATGTATAAAAAAACACTGACTAAGATGAGTAAGTCCTAAATATCTATTCAATTATCATACTTAAGCACCAAAAAGGATATCAATAATAATATATGTCTATTAAAGATTTTATATGTTATTTTGCATTTCTCAGTATACAGTAGATATACTTACTATACAAAAATATTAAAAAATCATATTAATGTAAAAATGCAAAAATGAGTAAAAAAGTGTATAAATGATATTAAAAAAATGATTATATACCAATAGAGTTAAGAATAACGTCCAGGGTTAAGACAAGGATATACATAATCTTCATTTTTTCAAAATGTAGGAAAAACTGATTGACGCAGATTTTTAAAAGCAGCGTAACTAGTGAATATTCTGAAGTTTCGTGTATATGTATCCAGTTATCAGAAATATAAGTTTTTCCTCATCCCGGGCTTAAATCGCCTATATGGATTGTTTCTGGCCTTGGTGAGATGACGAATTTCAATCAGTATCACATTATCAATTCAGTAGAAGGTAAACTATCGCACGTGTGTAGTTATTGCGTCTTGAGAAACTCAGATCATTATCGTAGTTTCACAACATTCTCTTGTGAAATTTTTATTCCATCATCCCACTTCAGGTAAATATTTTGATTCTAGGGCATATGTATCACTTTCGTATAGATTACTTGATGTTTTATCTGACTTACTTATCTGCCTTAAGATAAGCTACCGACATCTTTAGCTTTTTTAAAACGGTGTAGGGACAATAATATCGTCCCAGAATTATTACAGTTGAAAAACCATTTGGGGGCATCTAAATGTAAATCAATTCTACATAAAACGAGTTTTCTGGTCTTGGAAGAAAAAATACTCTATAACAAATTTGCCTTGCACACTACCTCCAAAAAACTATTAAAACTTCACATTTTCCTGTCAAACTCTCTTTGCTTTGACATTTGGTCTACATTGCACCGCATATAATTTAACCAATCCATGCCAAGCCCAACTTCCCTCCTCAAACTTTACAAAACAAGAAAGAACAGCAATTAGAGAACTCAATCAGAATAGAGACAAAATAATATTACCCGCAGACAAAGGCAACGCAACAGTAATAATGAAAAAAAAAGACTATAAAAACAAAATCATGGACCTTCTAACTAACGATACATATAGAAAACTTAAAAAGACCCTACAAAAACAATATTCAACAAAACAAGAACCCTTTTGAAAGACTCAAAACTTGACAGAAAAATAATATCTAGATTAATACCTACTAACTCCATCTCTCCAAAGCTTGACGTACTCCCAAAAATCCACAAAAACAGCATTCCACTTAGGCCAATCGTCAGCGCAATAAATTCTCCAACTTACAACCTAGAACGCTTTCTCACCAAAAAACTGAAGTACATAATAAAAACCTGGAGTATATAATCCATTGTCCTTGTGGCGAAGTCTATATTGGAGAGATCGGGAGGGCGGTGAGCCAACGTGTAGAGTAACATGGGAGCAAAGTCAGGCTAAAGCATTTCACGCAATCAGCACTAGCTGAGCGTCATATCGAAATAGGACATAGCATTTTATTTCGCAAAACAACCGTCTTTGCAAAAACTTCCAATATTTCTCCAGGGAAACATAGAGAAGCAATCGAAATCTTCGAACACCCTAATAACGTCAATAGGGACAATGGTTATAAGTCGCACCCGATTTTGTTGTCCAACCTCCCTACTTTTTTTTATACTTGATTGGCCAATCAAGTTCGAACAGTACCGACCATGGGGCGCTCTGGCCAATCACAGGCATCGTAGAGAATACATATATAAGTGCAACATAACCTGAAACTTCAGTATCTTCCAAAACTTTTGATTCCAGGGTGGAACAAGAATTCCAATTTTCCTATATTATGTTTAATTTTTGGAAATCTAGGAATTGTTTTCAAAAGGTCATTTCCAGAGTTCGGATGTACATGTTGTCAAATTTCGAATTTTCAAGATGGATGTTTCAGGGTGACCTCTAAAAATAAAAATAATTTTCTGCCCATTTCCCGTTCAACACACATTTTTTCAAGTTATAAAAATAAGAAATGTCTTGCCTGGAAAAATGCTCAATCTGAATATTGGATACTTAACTACAAGATCAAAACATTCAAATCATTGGAACTCTTCTAAATTTGGAGTATTTCTAGTTAAAGTTAAGTCCTTTTCAAATCATCAAATAATTTCATCAGATCCGCACTCGGTATCTATACTTCCCCCATACTTGTGCACGGACATTTTAAAGTTAATGTTCAAAGAATCGACAAATGTAGTTTCGTGATTGTGAATATTGTAGGGTGTTCAAAAATCAACGTTTTTTTTCTCATTATTTTTTTTCATATCGTGCGTTCTTTGGGTCAAAATGTTATTTTTTGTTTGTTCTTCAGAATTTTATACATGCTATAACTGCAGTAACTTCCGTTTTATGAAAAAAAAAGTCATAGGAATACATTTTTCGTCTTTTTGAGTACTAGAAAGATCCGCGCACAAATTCTTCAAATCTGACAAAAAAGTCGTCCCAAAAATTTTTCAAATGCGCTTACTTAATGAATTTTTATCCCAAATGGATGAATAACGGACTTGGCCTCCATTTCAAAGTGATTAGATAATTGAAAAGGGGTTAGATTTTCCAAACTAACAAGTGAGATCGCTATATAAAAAGAAATCCAGTCTCAGTTCTATCTTTTGAAGTTAAAGAATTTGAAAATATAAGCCTTCAAAGTATAATCATTCTAAAAATGTTGCCTCATATATGATTTCTAATTGGAAAAATTCAAAATTATTAAATTTAAACTTTAAGCGTTAGAAATGAACAATGCCAGAATTCGTAAGGAATGGCAGTTTTCTTAAATCAGAATCTTGAAACTAAGTAATTGAAAATAATTCATTTTCGAATTTGGCATAATGCTTCTTAAAATTCGCTCATTTTATTCTAAAGTGCGAAATAATTAATATAAAAATAAATGATAAAGCATTTGTATGCATGGAAAATAACTTCACGTTAAGATAATTTGATAAGACTTAAAACTGCTATTTACTAATAAACTCTTATATTGGCATGATAGAAAAAATCGCAAAGAACACAAAAACAAGCAAAAATCCAGCGGAATCGTGAGAACTTGAATTTGTACAGAATAAATTATGAATAAGATAATATATTATTATAGTTAAACACCAGTTACTTGTAACATTTTGAACCTACTTCATACTACAAACAATATTATATTTTAGTCTTATATTTTCTTAAACATTAACATTATTTTCGACATGAAAGTCGTCTACAACTATTATTTTGAAATGCTTTGAGATTGGGCGATGAGGACCTAAGGGAGATTCCTTTATTTCTTCTGTGGTCATATTTTCAACCACGCCGCTGAACATGTTTATTTTTACCCGTTTTTCAACATGATGTTCAGTGTAATATCTTATCATATGTAATCCACGTAAATATCTGCTACACTGCACGATTGCAAAGACGTCACCCTTGTAATTTGATAATACATATTGTTCTTCGGTTGGCATGGGCACAAGTATATTATAATTTTTCCTTAATTGAATTGGTTTGTCGCCAGGGAAAATGTATCTTCGAATTTCAAATCGCCGGCCCGGATTTACATTAGGAATAAGCCGAACAAATCTGAATTGTTCAGGTTCAAAATTACGCAGGCGTGGATAAGAACAAGTGGCAGTAGGAGACCTGGACCTGGCACGAATAGGAGGTTTGGCAAGATGAACCACCCTTCTGGGAGAAAAATTTCTGTGAGAAGAAGAAGTTCCGGAAAGAGAAAAACACGGAATAGGGTCGTCATTAGGTGAACAATTTAACTCTGGACCTAAATCTGTAACAACAAAAAAAGAGGACTGAAGTTTAGTTATTTATTCTCTTCCGGTATATTTTTCCATTCATGAGTAACTTTCTTCTCTAGAGAAGGAAGTATCTAACCTCATTGAATCAAGATGAATCGCAGGATTTTATGCAGGAGACCGAATCCATTCTAAGTCAGGCAGGCAGTGCAGTTTCAAATCACAGTAAAAAGAAAAACTTACAATTTAATTTGATTTACTCTCAGGATTGCCTTAAATTCATTAGGTAACTTAATTTACGATATTGAGGTGAAAGTAAAGTCAGTCTGTCTTGGTGGACAGTGAAGTATGGTTAAAAACGAAAAACAAGAAACGAAAACGCATTTACTTTTTTAAATTCAGTCCACCAAAGAGGTAAATTCATCTTGATCGACGTACTGTCTGTCATAACAACCTCAATCTCCGCATTCTAGATCTTACTTTGCGAACCAAAGATGGCGCAATTTTTTTAGCAAAGCGTGCAGACTTTAAGTTTTCAGGCTCACGCTGACCTTTCTGCCATTGCGTTCTTCTTTTGATCACACCCTGGATTCCGTCGCTATTGGGCGTGATATGACTTTTAAAGAAAAATGTATGGATAAGTTGAAAGGCGTGAAGAAATCATAGATTCAAATTTGTTATGATCCGAACAAATTGTGATTCTAATTGGCATGGTTTCGAAGATGATGGCTTCTATAAAGTAGGAACGGAAACCAGAATAATTTCTTCATTGTACTTCAGAAATCCGTTACAAGAATGTAAATTGAATTTTTTCTCAAACTGTCGATGTATCAAATACTCACTTACCATTACGATAAATTAGCGGTTAAAATGCTGTGTTTAGTGGGCAAGACTTTTCAACATTCAAATGTGTATCATAATTCGATATCTTTTGTTAACAAGTGGCCAGTATATTAGAACTATTTTCATGCAATGGTACTTTTTAAAACATAATCATATATTTGCGTACATTGATGCGATTCTGCATTCTAAATTTGCCCACAACATATGTGCCACATCTTACTTTGCCTAAACTAAAGCCATGTGAAGTTGCTTCCAACTATATCTGAAGCATATCTGGCACACCTCAGTTTGCTTGCTTTCATTTCAGACAAAGTCCGAAATCACATCCACTTTTTTGCCGAATTTGTATATATTCAAGAAAGAAATCTTCCAAGCTTAATGCGGGCTACACTATTTTTCTGCTCAGGAAAATTTTTTTTCCTTAAAAAAAAAAAATTATTTTCGTGCCAAAATTGAAAAAGTCTCATTTTCTCATTGTCTCTCAATTTCCTATGTTATGTTTATAGTAAGATGATATCTTCGCTTTTTTTTGCGAGATATAGGTATCAATTGACTCAAGTATCATAATTGCAAATTAGATTTTTCAATTTAAATTAGTTCTGCCTTAAACAATGCATTTGATAAAGGGAGGTGTTTCAGGTTTCAATCGTGTCCAAAACTACGAATCTTGCCGACGTTTCGTGAAAATAGCTGCTCAATTTTTCAGGGCTAACCTGTAACTGAAGTTTTAGGTTCTGCTGTTCTTATATATGTATTCTCTCCGCTGCCTTTGATTGGCCAGAGCGCCGGTAGGACGTGGTCGAACGTGCTTGGCCAATCAAGTCTTGAAAAAAAACCGAGAGGACGGAAAGCCAAATCGGAATGGTATTATATCCATTGTCCCTATAGATGTTATTAGGGTGTTTCAGGACTTCGATTGCTCCTCTATGTTTTCTTGGAAAAATATTGTCCATTTTTGCGAAGAAGGTTGTTTTGTGAAATTAAATGCTATGTCCTGTTTCGCTATGATGCTCAGCTAGTGCTGATTGCGTGAACTGCTTTAGCCTGATTTTATTTTTATGTTCCTTTATAAGTTATCCACAGCTCTCTCCCGGTTTCTCTAATATAGACTTGGACACAAGTACAAGGGATTGTATATACTTCCGGGTCACTGACCGGTGCCTTTTTGTCTTTAGGATTGTTTAGAAGTTTTTCTATTTCCGCAGGTGGCTTACGTATAGTTTGCATTTTGTTTATGTTGAGAATTCGTCCTATTTGTTCTGTGATACCTTGAATGTAGGGTGGGTTGATGGTCGTTCTTCTCTCTTTTTATTTAGTAGGTTGTGTTGACATGTTTTTTCGAGTGAATTTTCTTATCTCTTCATTAATTTGTTTATTTGTGTAATCGTTTTCTATTAGGATTTCTTCAACGTTTTGTAGTTCCTCTTTTAAGTTATCTTTATCTGCTATGGAGACAGCTCTGTATACAAGGGAGTTGATACCGATTGCTTTTGAGATGGGTGGTGGTGGGAGGAGGCATGCAGGTATCTGTTTGTATGCGTGGGTTTTCTGTAAACTTCATGTCCTAATGTGTTATCAGATCTTTTGTGAACTAGTACGTCCAAGAAAGGCAATTTTCCGTTATGTTGAATTTCCATGGTGAACTTGATATTAGGGTGTAACTGATTGATGAAATCGAAGAACTTGTGTAATTCATCTAGTCTATGTCTCCAGATGACAGAAGTGTCGGCAACGTAACGGCAAAAAATTTCCGGTTTAAGCTCGGATTTGCTCAAGATTATAGTTTCTAGACTTTTCATAAAGATGCTGGATATTAAAGGTGAGATTGGTCACACTTGCGTTCGCGCGGCATGACCATCATCATTATAAGAACGCTCCATGCACGTGTCACATATAATAGAACCGTGCGTTTCGCAAACATGTTTCCGACAATCTTTGCAGACCAGTTGTGTTATGTGGTTCTTTTAAATATCCACAGATGTCGTATATAGGTATCCCGGTCACGGTGGTCAGGAAGGATGAATAGGTATGACAAAAATGGCAATAAAATCCGTTTGCAGGATGATATTCGGGCACAAATATGCATCAAAAATCCGTTCGAATTGAAATCCTAGCTGATCCTGTTCACGAGATATCGTCAAATTACGTATTTCAGCTAATTATGACTTTTATACAAGGTATGTATAGAATAGATGAATATATGCTAGTTTAACACCCGTGTTTATATATATATATATATATATATATATATATATATATATATATATTTCTGCTCGGTGGGTGCCTATCACCACTAAGCAGCGCGTCCTCGGATAATTTTTTTAAATCAGATGTAATTTTTTCGGCCAAAGTGAAGCTATCTCTTCGAACAAAATAGGAACTAAACCATTTCAGAAGAGATGATTCACGAATCCTTGCAGAATGTGTAGTTCGGAAATCACACATTTTTTCATGAAGTACAGTTCATCATCTTCTTCAAAGAGAGGAGGGTTGACTGTATTGCGACAATCTTTAGCTTTTATTTTATTTTTGCCTAGAGATTCAAATTTATTACAATCTTTTTTTAAATCTCCGTAAGTCTTCAACTGAGTACTTTCATCATGAATATCTTCAGAATTTTTATTTGACGTGTCTTGTGTGTGACGTAGTTCTATTAAAGTAAAAAAACAATAGGGACAAGGTTACTTTGCTGATAAAGTTTGTTGTCCATTCACCAGCAGCAAAACTTTGAAATCTGATACATATTTGAAGGGAATATCGTTAACTATAGTCAATTTGACTAATAAATTGAGGTTTTCATAGGTTTCTTTTATTTGAGGCACTACGCACAATAGTATCAATTCCTGAACACTTGTTAGTTTAGCTTTTGTACCGTTACTTCCCTTGGCACTTTCAGTAATTGCAGAATAATCTTCAGTCAAAATTGTCATCGAAATTTTGAAAAACCCCTATACTCCATCCGCCATTAATTTTATTTTAGGTATACCAATTTGACCCCGCTTTTCTACAACTGCGTCCAGCAATTCTTCAGCATCTGCCCAAATCACAGGCCTATTTTCTTCTTGGTCGTTTTCAGTATCAAACTGGAAAACCTTATCCTTGTAAACATCTTCTAAAGTTCTTAATTTTTGCGATATGTTTTGCTCGTATGATACACGAACAGATTTCCTGCCTGCGTTGCTTCTCAAAAAACTCTTCATTTTTTTCATGTGGTTGCATGAAACACCAGAGTTTACATGAAAATTGTCTAATTTTTCGGCATGAAAAACAACTTGCTTATTTGGTTTTGGATTCACAGCTACTCTTATTTTGGAACCCAGAGTATTTAAAGTTATTTCTTCACCTTGTTGTTCAACACTAGATCTTCTTGCTTTCAAAATTGAAGAAAAAATTTGATTTTGTTGCTTTTCAGGTAACTTTCCTACTATTTTCAATACATTGTCACGGGCATTGTTTTCTGACTTAGAAGTAGAAACACAAGGATGATAAGTGCCTTTACCTACTTATTGAAAGCACCTTCTACACATTCCAAACGAATCCCTTGATTCTTTTTTACTCGGTTCGGATTCATGAACATGAACATTTTTTGTGCCATTGAGACCATTAGATGCATCAATTTGATTGGAAACATTGAGCATATGCCTTCTACCTTTTATAGGTTTTGAATGACCTTTAAATCGTGCTACTCGACACACGTAACAGTTACAATTGAAAGTCGTTCTAGTTTCTTTCAGTAAAATTATCTCGTCATAATTTGGCATAGTTTGTAAAGGTCTTGTGAAAATATTTTTTCCCCGATTAGCAAGTGCATGACGACAAGAGCTACAAATACTTAACGGAAATTTCGAACTAGATGTATCGAAACATATATTAATGTATTTCCTGATCAATTCTTCGTTGGTCTTAGATATAAGAAAATCTTGTGATCTTTTTCATCCGAAAATTATTTTTCTACCACAAGGTGCACATACCTTCATCGTATTCTCTTCATGATCACATTTATGATCTATATTCTTCTTTAGTGGAGAAGAAGCCATATTTATCCGTTAGCATGCCACTCAAACTTGATCTCTAACACGGAAAATATAAAAAATTTCCAAGACACAAACAAGATAAGAATCACCCAAAATCTTCTGACTGATCCTAGCCTTTTATGCACTCAGGGAAAAGGTTATCTTGAAACGAAAGCATCGTCCTCTTGCCTGTTTTGTTTTGAATGACGTGAATATATTTTTTACACAAACAGAATTATTTGGTTAAGACAACTGAAAATCCTCTCAACCTTAAATTTAAGAGGAAATTCTAATGATGAAATAGCTAGAATGCGCAATTTTACGATATCTCGAGAACAGGATCAGCTAGGATTTCAATTCAAACAGATTTTTGATGTATATTCGTGCCCGCATATCATCCCGCAAACGGATTTTATTGCCATTTTTGTTATGCCTATTCATCCTTCCTGACCACCGTGCGGTAGGTCGAACATCCTCAGATGGCTGGAGAGCTGACCCGCTCCTTTCTGGGGTTCCTCTGAATGATTCCAAAAAAATGTTCAAGTCTTTGGGTACACGCTTCGGAAAAATCAGATTCGCCTGACACCTTGTGGAAAAGGGTATAACTAGAGAATACCTGGACCCCGGAAGTCATTCCGAACAAGGGGAAACGTTTAAAACAAAAAGTGACAATCTGGTATAATTTATATTTTTTATTTATTATTATTTCATTTTGTATTATTGAGACAGTGTTCTATCGAAGGTGTGAGATTGGAGGGCAAGTTTGCAAAGAATTTAATATTATCAATTGTATCAGAGATTCGTATTCTCGTGAGTACATTGCGTAAGTTCATTGCGCTAACCATCGGTCTGAGGGGAATGTTGTTTTTGTGGATTTTTGAGAGTCCGTAAAGTTTTGGAGAGATGGAATCAGTAGGTTTTAATTCAGATATTGTTCCGCTGTCAAATTTTGAGTCTCTTGGATAGGATTTTGTTTTTCTGAATATTGTTTTTGTGGGGTCTTTTTTTAATTTTTTTACATGTTTCGTCAGTTAGAAGATCCATGATTTTGTAGTTATAGTCTTCTTCATTCATAATGACTGTTGTGTTGCCTTCGTCTGCTGGTAACACTGTGATGTCTTTATTCTGATTGAGTTCTTCAATTGCTGTTTTTTCTTGTTCTGTTAAGTTTGAGGAGAGAAGTTGGACTTGGCGTGAGATTTTGGCCGTCCTACGCAGTGTATTATTCGCTTTTTCGGGTGGAAGAATATATATTGTGGATTCCAAATTACTGATAATTTTTACTTTTGGGTTTTTGGAGGAAGCTACTGTAAAGTTATGTCCTTGAGATAAGGCTGAAATCATTCCATTGCTGAGGGGATGGTTAGAGATGTGTTTTACTGCGTTAGTTTAAGGTACGTGCTTCACTGGAAGTAATTTTTCAATTTTTTTCTTTCGTTTCTGAATGCAAAAATCTTTGATCCGTTGGGATTGGTCAAATAATATGTGGTTCAATTTAGACCGTTAGTCGAATCTGAGAGTGTTCGAAAGAACAAGGTGAAGTTTTAACAGTTTCTTGAAGGTAGTGTGCAAGGCAAATTAAGTATGTACGTTGTATTCCTTCTTTCAATCGTTTGCGAAACTATGAATGCTGCCGACGTTTCTTGAAAATTGCAGTTAACTTCCTCAGGGCTGACCTGAAACTGAAGTTGCAGGTTATTTTGTTCGTATATAGGTATTCTCTACAAAGCCTGTGATTGGCCAGAGCACCCTATGGTGGGGTCTGGTCGAACTTGATTGGCTAATCAAGTCTTTTCAAAAAAAAGGTTATAGACACTTTAGTTCACCGCGAGCATATAATGAACCTACATGTAGGCGATACCAACTGCCGAGTGTGTGAGCAAGAGCCGAAGACACTCGGACATGTTCTCAGTGTATGGTATAAGTACGGAAGCTATGGGTACATAGAGAGACACAATGCGGCTCTAAAAGTGTTATTTACCATCTTCGGCACCTCCATGGTGAAGGAAATCGAGTCAGTTGTGCAGAATGATCAGTGTAATTCCTACTGAAATTTCTCATTCTCCTCCATTCAACATATCAGTGCTACAAAGCCTGATATTGTCCTCCAAGATCTAAAGACGAAGATCATTGAAGTGATTGAATCTTCGGCACTAGCCGATGTAAATACCACAGTAAAGGAGGAAGAAGGACGGGCGAAATATGAAGCACATTTTTCTAGCTGAGCAGACTATACCAAGGCTACAAATTTCATCTTGTATTTCTCATAATCGGCTGTCTTGCAGGTATGAAAGCTTCATTTCTATTACCAACTCAACAAAATTTTGGCTTGCTGCGTCAGACTCAGTCCATCGCGAGCCATGATCGTAGCTTATAGTACCTGCAACTTCTCTTCTCATAATAGTAATTCTTATTAAACTGCCTGGAGGGGGAAGGGTGTGATAATTTGTTCCTCAAAGTAATACGTTCATTTTCAATTATATTGTTGAGTACAGTATTATACCAGAAGTTAATTGGAAAACTAACTAAATACTCTATGAACTCTTTGGATTTTTTCAAAGAAACTCGCCTGAAAAGAAACTACGTTGATGAAAACATATGCCGGAAGAAAAAATCTAGCATATTTTGCTGGAAGGAAATAATCGACTGTTATGTGCAGCCCAATTTCTACTGATTTTTCTGTAATATTTTTTCGTAAGAACCCAATAAGCAGGCAATCTGAAGTGGAAGAGCTTACATGAAGGAAAGGAAAAATTCCGGTATGGTATACTTTTTCAAAAAAGTTAAAAAAAAATAGAAACAATGTTTTATGCATTTAGAATATTGTCTAGTTCAAAAGATTATTTATTAATAGTTTCGAACTGGGTTTTAATTAAAAGTTCTGTTATCAATTCCTGTTTGAACTAGGGTTACCTTGATCATTCGCAGTTCCACTTTTCTTTCCAAAGTTTGCCAGAAAGTCCCTTTCTTCGGGTGGCATACTTGACGATATTCCTGCGAAGAGTAAGAAAAAAATTCATGAATTTTGAATGTTAAAAACGTATTGAAAATAGTGAGAGCCTAATTCGCTTATTTTATTTTGTTCCGTAGCAGTCCGTTAAAGCCAATCAATGGTTCGCGGTAATGAATCACCAGCAAGTAAAAAAATACAAGTATTTTTATTTCAGTGTAAGTTATATACTCAAATATCAAAATAAATCATAAAATCAAATTTGCCATTTAATTCCAAATATACCTAAATTCTTTTGTTTCAGTCAATCTGTGTGATACTTTTAGCTTTCTTTACACAATGATAGAAGGGCATTGTGAACCTTGTAGATCGGTTAAGTCACCTCCACCAACATAACTTATTGACAAGTGATTACATCGATGTAAAAAAATACATTCACACGCCTATTCTATTTTGCCTCACCATAAAATCATAACTAAAATTCAAAATCGTTATTTTCAGAGAAAAAAGTTAAGCGATATTCACAAGATGTTAAAGACTAATATAAATAGCCTGCAGATTCCTGATTTTCTTTTCTCCAAAATAAATATTCTTCAAATGTAGTAAAATTCCAAAGTTATGAGTTTTTGAGAGAAAATTTCATATTTTGACTTCGAAAATTGAAAATTTGGCAAAGAGTGATCAAAATTGAATATTCTGAGGTATAATATTTTCACTAAAAATCCAATGAAACATCGATTAAAATAAGTAAGTCCTGAATATCTTTTCAATTATTATACTTCTGTGGCAAAAATAATTATATCGATAATATTAAATATTTCTTATAATAGACTTTGTATAGTATTTTACATTCATTAACGTATAATAGATGTTCAAACATACCTACTAGAAAAAAATGTAAGAAAATGATAGAAAATTATTCTTTACATACCAATATCATCAAGAATGACGAAAAGGGTTAAGACCAGCGTATAAAGGGTCCACATTTTCTCAAAATTTAGGAAACACTGATTAAAGCAAAAATTCGAGAACGGCGTAACTAATGAATAATCTTATGTTTCGTGCACATATACTCTTCTCAGATATTTGTGTTTTCCCCTTCTCGGGCATAAATTGCAATAAATGGATTATTACCGGTCTTGGCGAAATGACAAATTTCAATGGATATCACCTTATCAATTGAGTAGAAGTTAAAATCTTGCACATATATGATTATTTCACCTTGAGTCAATCAGATAATTATTATCGGAGTCTCACAACATTCTCGTATGAAATTTTCATTCCATTATCATACATCAGGTTAATCTTATGCTCCTAGCGCTCGTTTTCATTTCATTTTGTAGTTTAATGTTATCTTATGTGATTTTTGAATCAATAAATACTACATTTGGCGATATCAAATAGAGTTTGTTCCGATATTTCCCATATAATTAAGGGGTAACACCACTCTAGGATTTTCAAAGAATCGATTCTTTTTTTCTTGGCCTAAAATGTACTTTAGGGGCTTAAAATCAAAGTGCACTTGGTCCCATTGCAAAAACATGGTGGAAGGTCAAAATCTTGATTTCACCGAAGCGCCTTGAACGTGTACTGAGTGCTCCCAGCGGCGCACTTGGATCCAACGCTTTTATATTTCTATTACCGGTCGAAATGTTAAGTGGGACGGTTATTAGGGTTCCTCGGGTGTCAACTGGGGTCTGCTGATTTCTATTACAAATAGTATAGGTGGATCTGTAATTCAGTGAACGCTGCCAAAATTCATGGATTTTTGTGTCAGTAAAACTTTAAGCGCGCTTTTCTCGAAATCACTTCTTTCAAACTGACCGGAAACATTGCTTGAAGACCGTTACACATATCAATCTAAAATTTCCACAGTAGCTTGCCAATAACATTCTTCATTGAACTACCTAGGTTTTTTTTGATTTATTATCAACTTTTTTTCACAAACAATTTCATGCTTATTTTTTGGCCGAAAATCGAAACTTTTTTTCAAAAGTGCACCATTTCTACAAAAATTGATTTAAAAAATCCTACGTAGTTCTCAAGCTAATGACATATAGTTTTTAAATATTCTTGGTTCTTTGTTCCACCTCGCAAATTGAAGGAAAAATGTTTCCGCTCGCACACCGAGTAAAAATGCTTCGACTTGAGTTCGCCTTGGCGATGTCTTGAGTTCGTCTCCAAGTCATCGATGTCTAGCTGCGTCTCAAAACTGAGACGAGTCATAAAACAATGTCTTACTTTTATGGTTTCAGTATGGTGATTTGAAGTCGGTGAAACTTGTCTCAAGACGAACCGTTTCGTCTCAGAAATGAGACCTTGAATGAGACTGTTAACAGATGCGAAGGATTAAAATTAATGAATGAAAAAGTGTTAAATATTAAATTAGTTATTTTTAATTTAAAAATTTAGAATCTGTGGGTCTGTAAGAGTATTATCCTGAAAAATTTTCTTTGCAAAAATTGAAATTGTAATTTTCTGTAAGGATCTCCTAAGCCGTTAGAAATACGTAAAACCAAACAACATCTTCGGTGTCGTAGTCAAACAAGTATAATACAAATGAAAATCTATAAATTAATTCATTGAATAATATATATTGTGTACAAATATCCAAATTATTTAATTATTAACAAAGATTAGCTTTTATGACAGTCAGAATTACCCTTTTTCGGGGCAGGTATATACTCGGAGTTATAAACCGATCGAATTAAAGTCATAAGAATTTGACTCCAGATATAAATATATGTCTTCAAGACATGGAAACTTGTCTCCAATCCATTAATTGAAGTCTGGCTGCGTCTCAATAAGGAGACATGCTGGAGTCGAACTTCTCGACTTCAGCATGTCTTCATTCGGGGCAATTCAAGTCGAAAACAAGTCGAAGAATTTTTACTCGGGACAGTCCGTTTTTAAAAAGGCAACATAAAAAACTGTCCTAATCGCCGCCATTTTTTGTTCGTTTGAATTTTTTTTTTCTGCACTCAAATACATGCTGATTAAACCATCCAAAAGAAATTCCTATTCCTTTTGTCAAACTCCCAAAAAAAAAATTGAAACTGGACCTCTTTTTCGGGAACTAGAGTGGTCTTACTCTAGAGTGGAGGTTACACATTTTGATTATATCACTAATTGAAATTAATTATTATCTAACATAAATTGTATTTCAAATAACAACAAAATATACCAAATTTCAGGAGCTTTCAAAAGTATTTTTGTAATGCTATCGGATTCCAACGGATTTTATAATATTTTAATGGATTTCAAATAATTCATTACCAAAAATTGAAGGGTTCTCAAATATTTTCGAATATTTTTAATATATTTCAAGAATTTAGAGGGGTTTTAAGGAATAAAAAATTATTTTAATAATTTGTAGGATATTTTTAAAATTTTGAAAAGAATTTGAAGTTTTTTATGGTATTTCCAAGGTCTCCAATGGATTTTTAAGAGTTTAAAATATTCAAAGGAATTTCCAAGGATTTTAGTGATTTTTAAAAATTTTAACTTCCATGCGGATTTAAAGATTTCTCTAGAATCAAATAAAAGCACTTTTTAGGACTGATAAAGACCTTCAATTTTTCATAATATTTTTAAAGATTTCAAAAAATTCAAGTGTGTTTATAATTTCAAAAATTTTCGGGACTACATTTTTTTAATTGATATTAAAAGAGTGACTAAGTTCAAATTCAAGAACTATACATAGCACATTAGTTTTATCTCGTGAGAAAATTAACTGAACTAACTAAATATCAAAAAATAAGTAACGCTCCTGATTGAAAATTTGAGAATTAAGAAACGTCAAAACAAATATTCTGGAATTTCCACTTTTGAAGCTGAGCAACTTTACATTTAAGGCCAGAATTGAAGAATTTTGAATATTTTCAACCATTTAATATTGAAGTATTCTTGAGTTAAGATCGCCAAGACAACTAGTCAAAAATAAATCATTTTCAAATCGTGTGTAATGGTTTTCAAAATTTATCATTTCATTCTTATATTCAAAAGTAATAACTTTACTGTCAATTACACACAGAAAAATGTTTGTTTGAATCAAATAAATTCTCTCTTCAATATAGAATCAACAAAATATTTGATTGATTGAAACAAATATTTGTTTGATTAAAATAAAATTTATTTGATCAAAATACACCATTGATTAAGTAAAACAAATTTCATGTGAATTGACCAAATTATAGCCTTATTATAGGGTTGAACAAATGTTTGTTTGATTTACACAAACAATTTTCTGTGTGTAAAGCATTTGCATGCACACGGAACAACTTCATGTTACTTCAAGTCCAGGATGATGTCAAAACTGTCATATGCTATAATAAACTCTCAAATTGACAGCACAGAAAAATACGCCGGAAAACGAATACGTGGAAAGGGAAGGAAAACATAGGGTTTAAATGCTCACAATGAGAATGAATGAATTTTAAGATTATTATGTGTGGCCTTGAACGAAGAAATCGACCTTACAGCACCAAAAATCGAACGCAAGGATTTTAATGATTCTACAGGGCGAAGGCATGCCTGATAGAATGAGCCTATTCTCAAATTTGTGCGATCAACATTAAGCGAAATATAACCCCTTTTTATAACGTATATTTAACAGTTAAATGACACACCTCCAGATAATAACGTAGATGACACATGGGGGCCGTTTGACCCAAGCTCGGAAAAAAGCAATAATTCCAAAGTTATTAACATTTTGATCTGAATTTTTCGCCATATATTCCAAACCTTTCTTCAATGAGATACTGGCCCATAGTTGCAGAATAAGGTCTAGGGTCTTTTGGGCCCCTGGTGTCATTTAAGGGTTAACACTAGCAGGCGCCCGTCTCATGAAAACATGATTTTCTCGAAAAGTTGCAAATGTGCTGTAAGCTCGGTTGTCTCGTTCCACGCCACATATATAATCTTTGGCAATCTTTCAAATTTCAATTCAGTGAAGTCTTTCGTATTTCCGCATCCTTGGAACGTAAGGATTCTTCATTTTCAAGGCAAGAAGGGCCCTCACCTACTGCTAGTGGGCAGGATTTTTTGTTTAAGTGACGTTCATTGGCTGCCCCGTTCATGTATCGCTGCGCTTGCTCTAAGCAACTTTTTAAATTGCGGAAGTGCGGAAAAGCGCGGGTTGGTTTGAAATCAATAAATACTATCAATAATAATACAAATAAATACACCCGCCATTCCTAGAACGGCTGGCAAACGCAATTTATCAGCTCACGGGGCGAGAGACAGTTGCGACTCTCGCCTCGGAAGGGCTGACTGCGCGAGTTCTCAATCGAATATATTACGCAATATGATGCACTCCACGTGGGAACGGTTCAGACGGTCCCGATTTAAACAGTTGAAAATGTCGCGTTCTGTTACGGTGGTTAGCGCATTCGCGTATCATATGTGTCAGTGTTTTTCTAGTGGTTTTTAATGTACGACAATTTGCCAAATAAAAATCAATGCAACAGAATCAAAAATCGACTTGAATATTCCGCGGCAATGATAGGCTAGGTGGAAATGTCAGCCGTCAGGAAGGTTAGCCTATATGGGTAATTGTCAAATTGAAGGCAAACTTGAAGTCCCAGTAATATAACATTAACTTAGAAACTCGTACTGATATATTTTTTTTAATTCACTAAATATTTATTAACATCCTCTACAGAATGGTCAGTTTTTTTTCATTTCTGTTCCTATTTACTTTAATTTAATATAAGAACACACCAAACGTCATTACCGTACGGCGTCCCAACCTCAATTTGCACAAGGATAAACTGATTTTCCCTTCTTTTTCAGACAGTAACCTGAAACATGCTCAACGTATCAAATTTGTCAACTTCAAATGAACATAAATTTAATTTTTTCACATTTTTTTAGTCGAATGAATAATATTCTCTATATACTCTCCATTCTATATCAATATTATTCTTAATAATATTCTCATTCCCGTACGTGCGTTCATAACCCAGTTTCGGAGTGAAAAAATAAATAAAAACCATTCCCTTACTTGCTCAATGGTGTTTTGTTTTATAGGTAGGTTACTTTTTATGATTAAAATCGTTATTTTTTATAAATATTAAAGAAGACTAAACTTCATCATTTTTCTCTGATGCTTATATGCATTACGACTGCTTATATGCGCGTGGATCAGGTGGGTCAGTTTGTTGACTGTTTCCTAACCTCTATTTATAAATATACAGATCTTGAGAAGTGATATAAATAAGTCAATTAGAACGAAAGAAATGTGTTGGAAATTATATTACAGCATCGGTAGGTAGGTATCTTTTTACAGCTAAAAGGTGCTGAGATTCTAATATACAAATTTTAGAAAATAAATAATTTAATGTAGTTTTCCTCAAACCTGTTTAATTTTCATGAGTTCATATTTTCAATTTTGATAAAAATGGAAGCAGAATTCATTAGTCAGTTACTTAATTAGTATGTGACATAATGTAGTAAATCGATTTTAATACATTTGAAAGACTGCATAATAAATCTTGTAAATAGTTTCAGTGAATTTTTTGAACCCTTAATTGTAGATATTGTACTACAGTCACGTTGTTTCATTTTTCATAATTTAAAACGTATTTATTGGAATAAAAGATAATAGTAACAATTGGACTTTCAATTTATCACGTAACCTTATTTATAATCAAAAAAATTATCTACAGTAGTTAAATATTTTGATTTTCCTAAGTGGCATGCGTTACATTATTCACTTTTGAACTTTTTAAAAGCTCGCGCTCTCTTTCGTCAATCTCCTAACCTCAAATCCACTCTCCATATTTTATGTTAGGATTTCATTATTGTTTTTTATTTTCATAACTGCCCCTGCTGGATTTAGAATTTTTAGATGTGATATGATCAATTTCAGTTTTAAAAAATTGAATTCCTAATAATAATGTGATTGCCACTGTAAGTGCTAAAATTTTCCTACAGTTTGACAATTACCCATATAGGACTGCAACTGCATATGCCTTTTGGAAAAAATAATCTAAACGTAAAAGTTACAAAGGTTTGGATATTACATAATAGTTTTCGAATGTATTATGCTAGGATAGGTGGAAAGGTCAGTCATCAGGAAGTTTACCACATGGGACTGCATCTTCATACGAGTTTTTGAAGAAAGTATCCTAAACGTAAAGGTAAGTCTGAAGAGTAATATTTCTCGAGTTTAAAATTAATTTTCTCAGTCACGTACTATTCTTTCGTTGATTGACGACCTTTCAGTTTCACGAAATACAAGTAACTGTCCGAAATTTGAGGTTAGCAAGAATCCGATCTGATCATCAACCTAACATTTGGGATATTTTATTTTATTTCGTGACAGAGTAAGGTCGCGAATCAACAAAAGAAAGGAACATGACTAAAAAAATAGATTCCACACTTGAGAAATATTACGACTAGCACATTTATGACTTACGTTTAGAATACTTTCTCGAAAAAGTCGTGTGACGTATTCCCATGACGTTATGATTAAGTACTCAATTTAAACCAACGAGGGTGCTCTTTGGGCCTCTTTTTTCATTGGTCAAAACTAAGGCGGATGAAAATGTACAGGAACGATGGTGGGAGTTGACGGAACTGAGTAATTTGAAATAGTCATGTACGAGGGAATCGAAATAGGGGGGCTCTTAAAATAGCGGGGACTTAAAATAAAAGATACTTCACTGTATTTATTGTTTACTGCAGGGTAACTGCGACAGGCTGTAGCATACTGCCCCTACCGGAGTCTGCTGGAAAAATATTTGAGTCGCCAGCGTGAGATTATCCCAGTCGCAGTTACCCGGCTGGATGTCACCATGCTTCGCCCATTACCTGCAAAGCTTTTTCCTTCCAGTATTTTCTGTGATAATGATTTTCCTACAAAGTCGAATATATAAAAGTCAAAAAATCCTGGGTGGGTGGGAAAGATCGTTGGTTTCACCACCCTGTAGATCCGCGACTGTAACAATTGCGTTCATGAGAGATGAAATAATACAAAGGGATTACGTTTCGCTATGAGCATTCTCCTTAAACCGTTCCACCGCCATAGTCATGCTAAACATCCCATGCTGTGGCGAAGTGACGGTAACGCACATCTGGTCAGACGTCGGATGTGCATGAATAATTAATTCATTCGTTTCGCCCAAGGGTAGCAAGAGACTTCCAGTTTTCTGGCTTCACTAAAAAATGCACCCACTGGACTTTTCAACCCTACATCGTTCATCACACTGAATTTCTAAGCACGAGTACTACACTTATCACACGACATTATGTCCTAATTGAAAGAGAGCAGTTTCATTTTTAATTTAGAAGGAGTAGGAATTTGGATCGATATTGAATATTTTTTTCTGAAGTGTCCACAGTTATGAAATCCAGAAATAAAGCCCAGTAGCAATAATTGAAATTTTATAAATAAAAATGCTTTCTGACCAAAGGAATTAGTTTGATGAACTAAACAAGGAATTGAATGAGAATATTTTTTTCGCTGAAAAAAATTAGTATTTAAGGGGCCGTGCATAAATTACGTAGTATTTGGGCATACTTCCAAACAGAACCTACTTTAGCCCTGATAAACACGCCATGTCTTCTTTTAAATCCCTTTTTACACGATTGGGCCTTATTTTGAATCTCCTGAAATTCTTATACTCATATTTCGAAGTCCTTTATAAGGCTTGAAAATTCTCTATGAATTTTAGGAATTTATATAAAACCTCTATGAGTCTTGTGTAACCCTCGAGGCCCTTTTCCTTAGTGAAAACACTTATAGAGTGAAGTAATTCTTACTTTTTTCACTTCAATAATATAATCTCTGTGAAATGTCATCAAATATTATTTTGTCTCCTTTTCACTGGTCAGCATTACAAATTTTAGTGTTTTAAATCAGAAAAATATGCAAATCTTTAAGAGAAAATGAATTTCCTCCTTTAGATCGGAAAAATAAGAAATATGTTATGGAAAATCTATAACGTGATTTGCCATTAGAAACATCAATATTTAATTTTCCTTCAAATTTTAGGAAATTTATAAAGCACTAAATACTTGTGAAAAATTAATTTCTTTCTTGATTTATTTCTGATTGAAATATTTTGACTATGCATGGAGAAAAAATAGAAGAAAAAAAAAACCGTTCGTAAAATAATTAATTTTATCAACAAATACATTTTTTATACTTTACTGTTATCTTTCTTGTGATGCTTTTATATAAATAAAAACAGTATATAATAGAACAGCTATAAAAATGATAATATGAAAAAGATACAATACTTCAACAAATAACAAAAAATCTATGAACAATTTTACCTGAAAAATAAGACTATTAAAATCCAAAACTGTTCATTGTTTCGAAAATATTCAGAAATAAGAAAAAAACACAAAAATCTATTGCCTATTTTACCGCAATATCTTATTTTCTAATTAAGAACTTAATTTTTGCTTGTATGGTCATAAGTTGAAGGTAATATGTATATAAAATTAAATATTTTTCAGATAAAAAATAATCGAATGAGGTAGGGAAATATCGGCTACGGTGGTGTATAATAGAGCGAAACGTAAAAAAGATGGGACCTATCAAGACCTACATTTATAGGTCTAAAATAGGTCTACGATTTTGACTCGGGAGAAAGTTGAACTACTATGTTAATTTGCGAGAAAAAGTAATTAATGAATAAATAAAAATAAATCAAACTAATGGATAAGTAATAAGTAAATTGATAAAGTTCGATACACATTTAAATAATGTCTTAAGAAAAAAACATTATTCCTAAAACCCCTTATGTATGTTATTAGTTTATGAAGGTCCTAATTTTTTTTAATTAAGCAGGGATAAATTTAAACAATAACGAAATAACTAAAGAAAATGTTTCTCGTAACATTTATTGATTGCCGCATCATTACCAGAAAACAGGTTATTGGAAAATAATTTTGAAAAAACGGTATTGTCCAAATTCAATTCCGGTGTCATGTATCCTAAAAATAGTGACTTTCTATGATATACAGAAGAAATTGTAAGTTTTTCACAGACAGTGAATGTTTAAATAATTCGAAGTATGGTAAAAAATACTTGGGAACTTGTTAATCATCGAATTCAAAAATACATGCTGAACACATTCAAGAAAAGCAGGTCTCCAGCATGAATTTTAAATAAAACTGCTATTTCGCATTCCCAGGGAATTTTCCAGGCACAATATAAAGTACCGAAGGCATCAAATTTAATCATCATCTGGTGAAAACGATTACTTGGATATATGTTAACAATTGACTGACATTCAATCCATGGAAAGGTAATAAAAAGTAGATTTTCATTTACCAATTTTCCAAAAACTGAGTTTTTTTTCATTCAAAAACTAATGAAAAATACTTTTGCGTTAAGATGACATCCTACAATAAGAAAATTTCTTTGGGTCGATGGATAGAAGCTGTGTGAAATTGTGTATTTAATTCTATCAAAGCAAAAGGCAAGATCGTGGGATAAGATGTAATCGAAAAAGATATTATGCACATTAAAATGAAATGTTAGCCTGTACTCGGTTTTTAGTTAAAAGTTTTAGTATTAATATTTAATTCCGCGAAATTCAATTATTATTCCCTGAATTGACCAAGAACTTACTTTTCAATCATTTTCTATATTTTAGTATAGAATCAGTATAGTTTATTCGCTGATAAGACTTAGGCGGAAATATTCTCCATAGTGGAAAATATTATGTATAATTTTCATGTGTTTTATCCTTTTTT